>SJXQ01011184.1:173544-347389 GCA_006408695.1 Aepyceros melampus | reverse complement strand
GAGGATGAGATGGCTGGATGGCGTCACTGACTCCATGGGCGTAGGTCTGGGTGAACTCTGGGAGTTGGTGATGGACAGGGAGGCCTGGCGTGCTGCGATTCATGGGGTCGCAGAGTCAGACACGACTGAGCGACTGAACTGAACTGAACTGAAACACAGATTCAAAACAGTCAATGAACTCCAAGCAAAAGACAAATAAAACTACAGCCACACGGTTATACATATGACTACAGTCATACCATGGTCAAATTGCCTAAACCCAGTTGATATCTTAAGGGGGTTGGGGGGTGGGGAACAACAGGGGACACAGGACATACACACCCCCCCACATCCACATGTTATGTAAATAACAAGACAGAAAGGAAGCCAGAAGACAACAGAGGAATATCTTCAGAGTACTGAAAGAAAAATACTGTCAAACCAGAATTCTATATTCAGTGAAAACATCTATCAAAAATGAATCAATCATACACTTCACACATAAACTACAAGTGATTTTTAAAACGATAAACTGAACTTCAGTAAAATTAAAGGCCTTGGGGGAGGGAATCTTCAAAAGATACCTTTAAGAAAGTGAAAAGATAAACCACAGACTGTCAGAAAATATCCGCCAGTTATATGTGATAGAGATGATATATCTGATAGCCAGGATATATAAAGAGTTCAAAAACTCAATAATACAAAATGAATTCAATTTAAAAATGACAGAAGATTTGAATAGACATTTCCCCTAAAGAAGGTATACAAATGGTCAATGCCACATAAAAAGAGGTCCAATATCATTAGCAATTAGGGAAACATAAATTAAAACCCCAGTCACAAGAACAGCTACAAAGAAGAGAAAGCAAATACTTGTTGGTGAGGTTGTGAAGAAGAATGGTGCTGGCAGAAATATAAGATGGTATATAGCTACTTTGGAAATCAGCTTAGCACTTTCTTAAATTGTTAAGACAAAAATTTACCACACGTCCTAGCAAAATTCCACTAGTAGGTAACCACCCAAGAGAAATGAAAACATTACATCTACAGAAAGACTCATACGTGACTGTTCCCTGCAGAAGTATTCATAATAACCAAAAAGTGCTCCCCTGTCCATGGGGATTCTCCAGGCAAGAATACTGGAGTGGGTTGCCATGCCCTCCCTCCAGGAGATCTTCCCAACCCAGGGACTGAACCCAGGTCTCCAGGATTGCAGGTAAATTCTTTACCATCTGAGCCACCAGGGAAGCCCAAATATCCACCAAATGGAGGGTAAATAAAATGTTTAAGTAGGTAATTAAACCTACGACATAATAGCAAAAAAAGCCCAAGGCGAGAAAACAGTCTACGACTCTAAGGTTCTTACACTCCCTGTGAGGTGGCGTAATAAAACCTGAAGATAGGCTGTGATAAGTAAAAATGTATATCTGAAACCCTGAGGCTGCAACTAAAACAACACAACAAATCACAGCCAATAAATTCTATGTTTCAGGTGAAGCTACCCACTGAGTTATAACAAACCTGCCAATATCTAACAAAAGGTAAACTAAAAGATAGAGGAGATTTTTATACAAGCTTTCATTTGGCTTTTTAATTATCTGAATTTCACTGACATAATATGTCTTGTGTGAAGATGGCAGAGAATAGTATTGGAGGTCATTTTCTATTCTGTCTCTTTATGTTTTCAAGGAACAAGTTAACCTTTGCCCTCTCCAATCTTAGACAAAATTGCAACACTTTGCACTCTATTGCCACATAATTAGCCTTCCATGCACATTAACCAAACAACATTATTTGCTATAACACTATTTGATAACCATAATTCAACAAGGTTTAAAATAAGGTGTGCTGCAAAAAAAAAGAGTCAATAAAGCTTTTGTTGTGAGGAAATATGAAAGTATGAGTAATGATTGTAGCACTCTTAGGCTTCGTTATTACAAGGTTTATAAAGCTAAAGCTCTGAGAAGATTTACATGCTTTAAATCCCTGAACTGTAGTCAATATGAACTTGTTTAGACTGCACATCTTAATTCAGAGTATTAGAAGTAAAACGTACATAGATACCTTTGAAATATACCCACAGTGAAAACTAAAAATTCAAAACTACGTTACGGTTTTTACTTCCCTCCTCTCCATCCTCTCTGGGGTTTTTTGGTTATCTTAAAATCTGGACATTGTCAGTCCCTGAATGATAAAATAATTTTTTCAGGACAGGTGCCCTTTGGGAACTCACATCTAACTTAGTCAAACGAGATGTTGTAGAAAGATGTTCCATAGAGAAAACTTTTGAGATGAAACAAAAATTTGTTTAAGCCATATAAAAACTAACCACATAGCCAACAAGTTTGGGAGTTGGAAATAAAACAAAAGCACATAGACCACAGCACGTTTTCATCATAACCACAAATAAATATCTTAATATTTTCTTTTCTATTCATAATCACAGTAAAGAACTGTCACTAAATGGTCATGAATTTTTAAATAAATTGGATGTTATTTAACTATTGAGATAAATTAGTAAATCAAGCCAAACCAAAAATAAGTATGTTCATGGGGACAGCAGGCACATTCATTCAAGGAATGGTTTTGGAGAGTTAAAAATATAAATGGAATAGTCTTTTATTAATTTCATGTGCCTCTAACTTTTTTATTTTAATAATGGGAATTCTGTGATGCTTAAAAAAACTTAAGTTCCTTTAAAATCAACAATAAAAACTGGTTTCAGTGCATAAAAGTAGAAATATATATTCAGGAAGATAAGCAACTTAAGACACTCACTAATAAAATAAGGCTACATATCCTATTAAAATGCATTTAAAGTAATTTATACGAAACAATTAAAGCACAGAATTTGAGAACCAGAATGGATATTAAAACTCATTTAGTTGGCTCTTTATTTCACCAGTACTGCTCAAAAGAACTTGCTGTGACAAGAGAAACGTTCTATACGCTGTGCTGTCCAGTATGACAGCTACTAACCACATGTACTTACTTAACTTTAAATTCATTAAATAAAGTCTCAAATTCAGTTCCTCAGTTGTTCTAGTCACACTTCAACTGCTCAACAGCCACTCATGCACAAAGGCTACTTGCAGCACAGCACACCTGAGACTAACACTTCTCACTCATACAGTACATAATGTGAGAGCAATAACACAGCGTGAACAGGTGCCAACCAATAAACTATGACTTATTTTTAAGATTTTTCCATTTATTTCCTTCAAAAGAATCAAAATACAAAAAAATTCCTGAATTTAAAGTGTCCTCTTAACAGAATTTTTTTAAACCAGAATTCCTAGGATAACCTTTTTTGGTGGTTCTGTTAGAAGACTGTATACTTCAAAGAGAAGTATCTCTGCTGCTGCTGCTGCTAAGTCACTTCAGTCCTGTCCGACTCTGTGCGACCCCATAGACGGCAGCCCACCAGGCTCCCCTGTTCCTGGGATTCTCTAGGCAAGAACACTGGAGTGGGCTGCCATTTCCTTCTCCAATGCGTGAAAGTGAAGTAGTTCAGTCGTGTCCGACCCTCAGCAATCCCATGGACTGCAGCCCACCAGGCTCCTCCATCCATGGGATTTTCCAGGCAAGAGTACTAGAGTGCGGTGCCATTGCCATCTCCTAAGTATCTCTGAACCACAGTCAATTAATTCCTAGGATAACCTTTTTTGGTGGTTCTGTTAGAAGACTGTATACTTCAAAGAGAAGTATCTCTGCTGCTGCTGCTGCTAAGTCACTTCAGTCCTGTCCGACTCTGTGCGACCCCATAGACGGCAGCCCACCAGGCTCCCCTGTTCCTGGGATTCTCTAGGCAAGAACACTGGAGTGGGCTGCCATTTCCTTCTCCAATGCGTGAAAGTGAAGTAGTTCAGTCGTGTCCGACCCTCAGCAATCCCATGGACTGCAGCCCACCAGGCTCCTCCATCCATGGGATTTCCAGGCAAGAGTACTAGAGTGCGGTGCCATTGCCATCTCCTAAGTATCTCTGAACCACAGTCAATTCCATGTCTGAGTACCATAGGTTCCTTTGGAAAGATTCAGTCCCATTATGAACATGAAGAGACTGCTGTAATTCAACTGCTCACCTGAGTCCTAAATGATGGCTAAGGAAAGAGCAAGGATCTCCCGAAAAGATGTGACAGACAGCCTCCTATGTTAACAAGTTTCATGGCTAAGTTTCTCAGCCTAGGGAGCTGATTTCAAACTACGGTACTCAAGTTTAGTCTTACCTGCTTACTAAATGTTCATCCTTCACTGTTACTAAGGAAACTAAGTTACTAAGATTACTAAGGAAAAATTCTTAATAATGTAGATCTGTACTCAGAGAGAGTACAAAGAAAGGCAATGCCAAAGAATGCTCCAACTACCGAACAATTGCACTCATCTCACATGCTAGTAAAGTCATGCTCCAAATTCTTCAAGCCAGACTTCAGCAATACATGAACCGTGAACTCCCTGATGTTCAAGCTGGGTTTAGAAAAGGCAGAGGAACCAGGTATCAAATTGCCAACATCCGCTGGATCATGGAAAAAGCAAGAGAGTTCCAGAAAAACATCTATTTCTGCTTTATTGACTATGCCAAAGCCTTTGACTGTGTGGATCACAGTAAACTGTGGAAAATTCTGAGAGAGATGGGAATACCAGACCACCTGACCTGCCTCTTGAGAAATCTGTATGCAGGTCAGGAAGCAACAGTTAGAACTGGACATGGAACAACAGACTGGTTCCAAATAGGAAAAGCAGTACGTCAAGGCTGTATATTGTCAAACTGTTTATTTAACTTCTCTGCAGAGTACATCATGAGAAATGCTGGACTGGAAGAAACACAAGGTGGAATCAAGATTGCTGGGAGAAATATCAATAATCTCAGATATGCAGATGACACCACCCTTATGGCAGAAAGTGAGGAGGAACTAAAAAGCCTCTTGTTGAAAGTGAAAGAGGAGAGTGGAAAAGTTGCTTAAAGCTCAACATTCAGAAAACGAAGATCATGGCATCTGGCCCCATCACTTCATGGGAAATAGATGGGGAAACAGTAGAAACAGTGTCAGACTTTGTTTTTTTGGGCTCCAAAATCACTGCAGATGGTGACTGCAGCCATGAAATTAAAAGGCGCTTACTCCTTGGAAGAAAAGTTATGACCAACCTAGATAGTATATTCAAAAGCAGAGACATTACTTTGCCGACTAAGGTCCGTCTAGTCAAGGCTATGGTTTTTCCTGTGGTCATGTATGGATGTGAGAGTTGGACTGTGAAGAAGGCTGAGCGCAGAAGAATTGATGCTTTTGAACTGTGGTGTTGGAGAAGACTCTTGAGAGTCCCTTGGACTGCAAGGAGATCCAACCAGTCCATTCTGAAGGAGATCAACCCTGGGATTTCTTTGGAAGGAATGATGCTAAAACTGAAGCTCCAGTACTTTGGGCACCTTATGCGAAGAGTTGACTCATTGGAAAAGACCCTGATGCTGGGAGGGATTGGGGGCAGGAGGAGAAAGGGACGACCGAGGATGAGATGGCTGGATGGCATCACAGACTCAATGGACGTGAGTCTGAGTGAACTCCGGGAGTTGGTGATGGACAGGGAGGCCTGGCGTACTGCGATTCATGGGGTCGCAAAGAGTCGGACACGACTGCACGACTGAACTGAACTGAACTGTACTCAGAGAGACAAAGATGAGGGTAGTAGGTGAAATGGACAGCTCACTGCCGCCCCTCACTCACTGGGCTGACACTGAACAAACCACCAGACTCCCAGGGGCCTTCAGTTGCCCCTACCCTGTGACCCCCATCTACAAAATAAAGTTACCAGCCTAGGCCATTTACTTCTTTCTTTTGGTTGTCAGTCCCTCAGAGGTGATAAGTGCTCAGGAAAATTTGAACTGTTATTGTTGACTACGTAGATACGAGCTAAAATTCCTTCTAGAATTTCCAATCTTCCAATTTTTACTTAGGAGTTCTTACTTACCTGTCAAGTAAATTTTTTTAAAAATTATCTTGGGCTTTTGAACTGTTGCTCTTCAAAAACTATTAAAAGTTCAGGACTCTACAAACTAAGGACTGTACATCATTCCCAATCCACTCCCTTGCTGTGGCAGGTCCCCAAGATGCCCAGTCCTTGATGTACCTACCTTCAATAATCCTCTCCCCAAGAGCACAGAAGAGGCCTGTGAATATATTGGGATATTAAACCCATGATATAGCAAGGTCAGACTTTGCAGATGAAATTGAGGTTACTATTCAATTGACTTTGAGTTAATTAAAAGGGAAGGTTATCTTGGGTGGGCCTGATCTAATCAGGGAAGCCCTTTTAACAGGGTCAGACAGACTTCTTCCAGCTGGCCTTGAAAAAGCTAGCTGCTGTAAGTTTTACAGCTTTAAGGAAGATCAATTCTGCCAATAAGCACAAGAGCTTAAAGAAGAACCCCACGCCTTAGATGATACCCCAGCCCTAACTGATGCCCTGAGCAGAGGACGCAGAGGTTTTCTCTGGATACACACACACACTTTGCTCAGTAACTCTGTTACATGATGCTACATGTTACTATCCCTATTTTAAAGATAAGGAGCTGAGGCTAAATGACATGGGAATAAAGTCCTAAAGTAAGAAGGACTCTGTTAGCTCTTTATATTAGGTAGTTCATATAATCTTCTATCAATAAGTATAGGAGATTCATTTTACTGAAGACATGGCAGTTTCAAAGAAGTTATAATTTTTCTAAGATCACAAGCAAGTAAAAGCAATCAAGAATGTCTGAATTCAATCTATTTGAATCCTAAGCCCAAGGCCGCCACAAATTTGTTTTTACTCTATGATAATTATTCTTACTAATAATTAGAAATAAATTTCCAGGAATGTCATCTACAGTGAATTTCAGGACACATGAGGATGAATGAAAACACAGTAGTCTGTCGTTTATATGTATGCCTAGCATCAAAGCTTCCCTGGCTAAGGAAACTAGTAGCAAGAGAGGAAAATCAGCACCCACAGAAAATTAGCCATCCAACTTCAACACAAGACACAAACTAGGGCAAAATTATGTTTCTCCACTAGAGATTCAGGAATAGGCAGAATGGTCAATACAAGTCCGAGAGAGAACGAGGCCCAGCAACTGACAGGCAGGCAGTATTGAGCAAGACACAAACACACTTCATGACACTCAGGGAACCAAAGCAAAATCTGAGGCAGTTGAAGGCAAAAGGTACCCAAATTGTTCTATCATGTCAGTGAGAACAGAGAGAAAATGAGAGAGAAGTACAACAATACAGGAGGACTACAGGACATTACATGATGTTTCACCACTACCTACAAGGAGTTGTTCTATAACTAAGGATCTCTCGCTTCAGTGTTGTTTACTAATCACAAAACTTTGGCAGTATTAATGAAATGGGATTAAAATAGTTTAGAACAAATTGCTAATATTTTAAAATTTAAAACATCATACCAGACTTAATAAGCAATCTTAATTAAAATTGTAAAGTACATTTTGAGTGTTAAAGAATGAAATGTCACACATTTTTTAAAATGTAAAACCAAAAGTAATGTTCTAAAAATTCAGGGCCTTTATTCATAGTAATTAAATACAAAATCCTACATAACATCTACATTCTATAGTTCACTAATTGACACTGAAAAGGTAAACATTAATTTTCCTTACAAAATCTGAATTGCTTTAACCTAAAATTGGTTTGTCTTGTACCAGCCAACTCAAAAAAGTATTCAGTTCAGTTTAGTTCAGTCGCTCAATCGTGTCCAACTCTTTGCGACCCCATGAATCGTAGCACACCAGGCCTCCCTGTCCATCACCAACTCCCGGAGTTCACTCAGACTCACGTCCACTAAGTCCGTGATGCCATCCAGCCATCTCATCCTCAGTCGTCCCCTTCTCCTCCTGCCCCGAATCCCTCCCAGCATCAGGGTCTTTTCCAATGAGTCAACTCTTCGCATGAGGTGGCCAAAGTACTGGAGCTTCAGTTTTAGCATCATTCCTTCCAAAGAAATCCCAGGGTTGATCTCCTTCAGAATGGACTGGTTGGATCTCCTTGCAGTCCAAGGGACTCTCAAGAGTCTTCTCCAACACCACAGTTCAAAAGCATCAATTCTTCTGCGCTCAGCCTTCTTCACAGTCCAACTCTCACATCCATACATGACCACAGGAAAAACCATAGCCTTGACTAGACGGACCTTAGTCGGCAAAGTAATGTCTCTGCTTTTGAATATACTATCTAGGTTGGTCATAACTTTTCTTCCAAGGAGTAAGCGCCTTTTAATTTCATGGCTGCAGTCACCATCTGCAGTGATTTTGGAGCCCAAAAAAACAAAGTCTGACACTGTTTCTACTGTTTCCCCATCTATTTCCCATGAAGTGATGGGGCCAGATGCCATGATCTTCGTTTTCTGAATGTTGAGCTTTAAGCCAACTTTTCCACTCTCCTCTTTCACTTTCAACAAGAGGCTTTTTAGCTCCTCCTCACTTTCTGCCATAAGGGTGGTGTCATCTGCATATCTGAGATTATTGATATTTCTCCCAGCAATCTTGATTCCAGCTTGTGTTTCTTCCAGTCCAGCATTTCTCATGATGTACTCTGCATATAAGTTAAATAAGCAGGGTGACAATATACAGCCTTGACGTACTCCTTTTCCTATTTGGAACCAGTCTGTTGTTCCATGTCCAGTTCTAACTGTTGCTTCCTGACCTGCATACAGATTTCTCAAGAGGCAGGTCAGGTGGTCTGGTATTCCCATCTCTCTCAGAATTTTCCACAGTTTACTGTGATCCACACAGTCAAAGGCTTTGGCATAGTCAATAAAGCAGAAATAGATGTTTTTCTGGAACTCTCTTGCTTTTTCCATGATCCAGCGGATGTTGGCAATTTGATATCTGGTTCCTCTGCCTTTTCTAAACCCAGCTTGAACATCAGGGAGTTCACGGTTCACATATTGCTGAAGTCTGGCTTGAAGAATTTGGAGCATGACTTTACTAGCATGTGAGATGAGTGCAATTGTGCGGTAGTTTGAGCATTCTTTGGCATTGCCTTTCTTTGGAATTGGAACGAAAACTGACCTTTTCCAGTCCTGTTGCCACTGCTGAGTTTTCCAGATAGTAAGCAGGACAGAAAAAAACTAAATTGAAGTTATCGAGCCTTCTAATTTATAGACATTGTTTTCTTCCTTAGAAAAATCAGGATATAATAATGATTATGCTTTTAGCTATTTCAATAAATGTTCTGGTGTTCAAGTTGCTCTAGCCACATAAAGCTCACATATATTAATTCATATTTCTATACTTAAGAGATTAACAGCTATAAAACTAGTACCACTGGAATAAGGTTGAATAATTCAGTTCCCTCAATGGAGAATCCCATAGAGGAGACTGGCAGGCTATAGTTCATAGGATCACAAAGAGTCAGACACGACTGAAGCGACTTAGTACGGTAGGACACAAGGTTATTTAACTTGGCTTTTGGGTACTATTATACATAAAATAATTGTTGCACTATTAAGGGTCTTTAAATTTTTTTCCTAATACTCCTTTGCAATAAATGGAGAAAATTCTGGCTCACTGACTACCATGAAGTTCAGTGGTATTAATTAAACAAAATTAATTCAAACTACACTCCTTTCTCTAGCTGGTAGTCTTTTTTTTTTTAAGCTGGCAGTCTTAAAACATATACCAGCACTCAGAGTGAACGTGCAGCACAATTCCAACCAGTCCAACAGTACAACTCTAACCACTATGCACCCTTGGGCTAGAATGGGATGTAATTCTAGCCTAGACCAAGAAACTTATTCTGAATAGAGATTTGCATTCATATTGAATATCTTCTGGAAAATTTTGTCCCACACAAGCACAAATAAAATAACTGAGATATTAACAGCAGGGCATGTTTTTACTTGATGTCTGTTCTTGAAATCATTTACAAAAAAGTTACACTTTTCAAGTTCATCTCTAAGTCAAGTTCTTTGGAACATAGAATGCATTTTCTAGAAATACACTAAATTGAAGTTAAATTTCTCAGCTCAAGAACAATTTTAACTCAGAAACAGTACCAATGTCACAGAAGCTAACCATCCTTCACAACAGTGCTTCCCTCTGGAGCAAAAGTCATCCAATTGCAGGCTGAGAGCCCATCCTTCATGTATCTGGATTCTTCCATTGACAAGTTGTGAGATATCTGTTCCTATTTCTTCACACAAAACAGCAAGCACAGAACTTTAAGCCAGAATAACCATTAACAACAAAAATTAGCTACCATTAACTGAGGTGCTGTACATACATGATCTTAAGTAATCCACACAAAAATCTTGTGAAAAAAGAATTTTATTTCCATTTTCAGCAAAACAAACAGATGAAAAGTCAAATAAATTGCTCAGATCCCAAGGCTAGAACTGGTGGTACTGAGGTTCAAATGCAGATCCAACTAACCTCAGCAGACTCCATTCTTATAACCACGGGTTATTCTTATAACCACTCAGCAACTCCATTCTTATACCACTTTTGAGATTAGACGTCATCCTACGCTCACACTGGAAATTTCTAAAAGCACATACAAAACCCAAGAGCAAAGGTAATCCCAATGGGGCTTCTACACCAGACAAAGTGATGGTGATGATGAAGAAGATGAGCATGAAAATGACGCAGGAAGAAGAGAAGAAATGCTTAAATTGACACTTTTCCTTCTAAAACATTATCTCCAAGGAAGAGTAACTTTCTTGCTAACAGGCAATGAATCTTCTGCAAATGTTTCACGTCTTGGTATTATATTTTTCAAATTTCTCATCACTAACATTATCATTCTCAACTTCTCATTTTACCCTCATTTTTATAAAACGTTTGTAATGTAAGGGCAAAATGAGCAAAAGCATTCAAATATTTGTTTCAATTCACAATACTCAGTAACTAAAATTAAAATACTGGATCCCAAGCAGCATTACCAATAATAATGGTTTAAGAGAGTCATTTCCAGGTGATGGACAACACCCAGGTGTGGTGTCCAGGGGTGTCTAGCTAACACAGGAGAGAGGGGCTCTGTGCACACCAGCAGTGCTGCATGCCAACCCAGTGGGCACAGGAAGGAAAACAGGGACTGGGAAAGGTCACCAGCAACCTAACGTGAAAGAAAGGACAATCCTTGCTCCTAGGACATAATGAACAGGAAACAAATTCAGTGCCCAAAAACCTACACACATCTAAATTTTGCGTATATCTACTACAAAGATTTGGGCTTCCCTGACAGCTCAGCAGGTAAAGAATCCGCCTGCAATGCAGAAGACCCCAGTTCAATTACTGGGTTGGGAAGATCCCCTAGAGAAGGGATAGGCTACCCACTCCAGGATTCTTGAATCTACCTGCAATTTGGGAGACCTGGGTCCAGTCCCTGCGTTGGGAAGATCCCCTGAGTGGGCAGCATGGCATCTCACTCCAGTATTCTTGCCCTGAGAATCTCCAAGAACAGAGGAGCCTGGCAGGCTACATTCATGAAGTCCCAAAGAATTGGATATAGCACAGCACACACAGCACTACAAAGATTTACCTAACTGAAAGAAAAAATGAAGTTTGTACCTGAGTTCCCTATTGAATGAATCAAAGTTGTGAATCTTATTTCCACCACTGTCAAAATAACTGCAAGTTCCCCAAAGAAGGTTCACACAATACTGATGTTTCAAATACAACTTTAAGTTGATCTTCTAAGAAAAGATAATTTCAACTCACTGCTCAATTCAAACAATATTACATTCAGAAAAGTCTAAAGCTTAAACTTTCACTATGATAATAACAACAAAAATACAACATATGCTTTAACCTATAACAGCAGATTAGAAATTTTATCTCAAATGAAATATATAAGGTAAATTAATATTACTATATTTTAAAACACTGCAGTAAACTTTATGTACCACTTGTACAAATATACACCCATTCTTTCCTTCTTTCTTTCTCTTTCTTTTATTCATCATTCAGAGAGCAGTGAAAATCAGTCAAAAAAGGGAAGCATTAGGAGGGAAAAAAATTTCCATTTCCAAATTAATCATTAATGTCATTGATGACAGCTGATAAATCTTCATGACTTTTTCATAACTAATTAATGATATTTCCTATGGTGATTCTTATCTTAATACTATGACTATTCTTATCTAAAAAGTGTGTGTGTACATGTACATATGCATGTATGAAACTAATTTGTATCCAGTAATGCTTATCTTCAAATATTCAAATGAAAGGTATATTTCGAAAAACAGCAAGAATATTTTGACTCTTTTAAAGTCCAAAAAATAACAGGCTTATGTATCTGTAATGATGGTTGAGATAAAATCTTTAATTAAGGTAATTTAAAAGTAGAACAACATTATTATCATTAACAAAGAGCAAATACAGTGAAAAAGGAAACGGACTAAGTTATCGAAAGAGAGGGAAAAAGAAGCTATTAAAAGTCACCCGTGTTTGTACTATAATAAGTTATTCCACAAATTGAAACCACTCCTTCAAAGCATTTGCACTCTCAAAATAAGAAGACTAACAAGATTTTAAGGTCTTGTGTTGTGGACAGCAGTATCCCAATGAGTAATAAAATACGCCATGCTCGTTGTGCTCGGTCACTAGGTTGTGTTCAGCTCTTTCTAACTACAGCCCACCAGGCTCCTCTGTCCATGGGACTTTCCAGGCAAAAATGCTGGCGTGGGTCACCATTTCCTCCTCCAGGGGATCTTTAGAAACCAGGTATAGAACCACTATCTTCTGCCATTTCCTGCACTGGCAGGTGGATTCTTTACCACTGAGCCACCTGGGAAGCCCAATAAAATGTATACCAATAAATAATAAGATATTTGCCCACTCTAAAGTCTTAATATGAATTTCCAGTTAAGCAAGAAATCGTTAACTACAATTTGTTTGGCTGTAGGTCTACCTGGTTGAATGGTATGTTTAAAGTATATACAAATGGAGACTCATCCCATTCACTGGAAAGAAAATGGGTAGCATATCCTAAATATCTCAGATACTCTAAGAAGCTGTAGTCTCTCTGCTAAGGCCAGAGATACCATCTAGTTCTGCTAGTACTATATCAGTAAGCAGTAAATAAAAGCAAAGCATGTAAATATACAGAGACTAGAGCTCAGTAATTAGTACACAAAAAGTATATACTACCTACATCTTAAAGACAAAATTAATTAAGTTTAATCTGAAAATTCTCAGATCATAGAAAAAATTATTAAATTTTCACATAATCAGCAGTACACTCCAAAGTACATTTAAACATGACTTCTGGATAATCAAGCTAACAACAAAAAAATGTTTTATTGTTCACAAATTCTCCCCAAAGATAATTAGCAAGCTATAAAGTTATTTCTATTTGTATAATAAAGTTTTCCCCCTATACTGAAATTACTAAGGTTTTAAACTTAATATAGGTATTCTAAGCTTTCTACAACTATAAATATATACTCATAAACAGAAGTGCAAATTTTGTTTATTCCTAGAAAAACAGTCAGGGAATAATCAACAGTAATTTTTCTTAAATGAAAAACACTTTGCATGCTGTTAAGATAAAATAGATCACAATAAACTGTGGAAAATTCTGAAAGAGATGGGAATACCAGACCACCTGAACTGCCTCTTGAGAAATCTGTATGCAGGTCAGGAAGCAACAGTTAGAACCAGACATGGAACAACAGATTGGTCCCAAATAGGAAAAGGAGTACGTCAAGGCTGTATATTGTCACCCTGCTTATTTAACTTATATGCAGAGTACATCATGAGAAACGCTGGGCTAGAAGAAGCACAAGCTGGAATCAAGATTGCTGGGAGAAATATCAATAATCTAACGTATGCAGATGACACCACCCTTATGGCAGAAAGTGAAGAGGAACTAAAGAGCCTCTTGATGAAGGTGAAAGAGGAGAGTGAAAAAGTTGGCTTAAAGCTCAACATTCAGAAAACGAAGATCATGGCCTCCGGTCCCATCACTTCATGGGAAATAGATGGGGAAACAGTGGAAACAGTGTCAGACTTTATTTTTCTGGGCTCCCAAATCACGGCAGATGGTGACTACAGCCATGAAATTAAAAGACACTTACTCCTTGGAAGGAAAGTTATGACCAACTTAGATAGCATATTCAAAAGCAGAGACATTACTTTGCCAACAAAGGTCCATCTAGTCAAGGCTATGGTTTTTCCAGTGGCCATGTATGGATGTGAGAGTTGGACTGTGAAGAAAGCTGAACACCGAAGAACTGATGCTTTTGAACTGTAGTGTTGGAGAAGATTCTTGAGAATCCCTTGGACTGCAAGGAGATCAACCAGTCCATCCTAAAGGAGATGAGTCCTGGGTGTTCACTGGAAGGAATGATGCTAAAGCTGAAACTCCAGTACTTTGGCCACCTCATGCGAAGAGTTGACTCATTGGAAAAGACTCTGATGCTGGGAGGGATTGGGGGCAGGAGGAGAAAGGAATGACAGAGGATGAGATGGCTGGATGGCATCACCGATTCGATGGTCGTGAGTCTGAGTGAACTCCAGGAGTTGGTGATAGACAGGGAGGCCTGGCGTGCTGCAATTCATGGGGTCACAAAGAGTCGGAAACAAAGAGTTGGGGAGATTCATTCTTAGGTTCTTTTTTCTTTTAGCTTGTAGGAACTGAAAAATATATGGACAATCAAAATATTAACATGGATGAGGTGCTAAATAAAGTGTAATAAGCACCAGAGGACATAAGGATGTGTTAATCTCAAAGCTGCATGATGATTTTTGTGTTGTGAAAGGTTCGCTTTTAAATTGCTGTACTTAATTACTTTCCAAATGAATATTTCAATAGTTATTTTTTAATTGGATATACATCTACATATGTATTCTGTTCCCCATGTGTTAGACACTGGTTAGCAGCAGTTTGAAATTCAGTTATCCACCGCCGCCCCCACCTGTTTTTTTTATTGCATAGAGCAGCTATGATTGAGTTTCTTATTTTAAAAAAATATGATTCAAAGTAATAAAATTCAGTGGTGCTTTCATAGGTTTAATGTGATGGCAGAGTTTATTTTCTAAATTTTATCTAGGCTTGTCCTTGTTAAGAATATGACACTGGTGTTTTCCACCTTCACACAAACACTTCTGTTCATGTGGATGAGGCCTGTTTTTCTGAAGTAGCTATCTTTCTTTGGAGAAGGCAGTGGCACCCCACTCCAGTACTCTTGCCTGGAAAATCCCATGGATGGAGGAGCCTAGTAGGCTGCAGTCCATGGGGTCGCTAAGAGTCGGACACGACTGAGAAACTTCACCTTCACTTTTCACTTTCATGCATTGGAGGAGGAAATGGCAACCCACTCCAGTGTTCTTGCCTGGAGAATCCCAGGGACGGGGGAGCCTGGTGGGCTGCCGTCTATGGGGTCACACAGAGTTGGACACGACTGAAGTGACTTAGCAGCAGTTAAGTCAAATATCTGAAACAAACCTTTATAGACCACATAATCTTTAGTGAGTTTTCCTAAAATATGAAAAATAAGCATTTTCAAATAAGAGAATCTACACTTCAACTGAGGTTAAGCTGTTCAAAAGAGACAGTTTAAAAACATATCCTCTTTCTTGCAAAACCAGTAACTCCAAACTTACAATCTTTACAAGCATAGAAGCACATAAACACATACACACATACACACAACCTTCTATGACCTGAGTACACACATATGATTATGCTATTGAAAAATAATTTAAAACCATAAGCTCACAAATAATCCTATCCTAATTTTCCCTACACAAAGTATCAAATTAGTCCAGTCAATGGTCTTGGCATATAAACATGAAGAGATTTTTTTTTTTGTCAGGGGAAGAAATTAGTAGGATTTTAGGTTTCACTGGCCCAAACAGACTATTAGCTTCCATTTGGCCATTAGTCAAACAAGCAGAGTGGTCTCTGAAGTGTCCCCAACAAATAGCAATAAATTTTCAAAATGAGAGTTAGTGCCTGCTTTTCTCATTGGGAAGGGACCCAAAAAAGCTGAGTCAGCGTATACAGTACATCTGTACAAGTCTCATACTACTGATGCCACAGGGAGTCTTGACAGCTCCTACTCCTGAGGAGCCAGAGGCTGCAAGATGAGTTAATAAGGCATGCAGCTGAGTCCAAGACAAGGCCAGGCCTGGAGAGGAGAGAACAGGACACAGCAAGCCAGAAAGCAGAATCTCTATGATTCTCTCCAACACAGAAAAGATTCTGAAATAGAAATAAAAGCATGGTATGCAGGAAGTTCTCATTCAAGTGTTATCCATGAGAGTGTCTTCCCACACTTGACAAGCACGTGTTTATTCTGAAGACAGAGAGAAGAGAAAACTGTCTCAGAACCCAGACTTACGCCATGCCTACTTCATGCTACAGTTTATCTGTCATCTCCCTCAGACTGCTACCCTTCTAAGCACATTAAAATTTTTTCTTTTCAAAATAAACATGATATAGTTTCTATAAACAAGAGGAATCTCAAATAAACACATCCAGAGAAAAAGTTTGTTTTCAGGAATTGTTTATATAACAAACTCTTCCATGGTCTTGGTTTAAAGTAGTATCTGATCATTCTTAATAAATATCATTCAGAATTTTTATTAAAAAACATCTAAATATCATTTTGAGCACTAAAGATCAATTTAAAAAAGAAGATAGCTCAAAACTGCAATGCTTAATTATACAGTATTTTAGGTTTCATATTTTCTTAAATGTGCTCATTCATCATTCCCTACGGATACTATGAGTCATTTAAAATGATGGTATACAACTATATTTGATAAGAAATTATGTTCAGTTTTCTAAGCAGGTTATAAGATAGCACACAGATGACAGAAACCCTGTTTTCATTATTATCCATGAATGTACACAGATAAAAAAATCTAAGATATAAAAAATGGTTATCTGAACTTTATAATAAATATATTATTACTAACATCACTAAAATAACCAGTAAAGCTATTTTTAAACAAAGAAAACTCCCATCACTGAACTGCAGGCTTATTTCCTGATCTAACTCCACATTCCTTATTTGATGCAAGAATGAAACACAAATAAAGTATAAGTAAAACAAATAGTGATTTTTAAACATACTAAAATAAACTGAACCTATCAAATTAAGTTATGTCAACTATAAGCTAAAGAAATTGACACAAGCACAAATTTCTGAAACACTGCCTTCTAAAACTAGAAACAAAATTAAGAAACACTGAGCAGCATTTTACCTTGGTTTTACTTTGAAATTTTAGAAAGAACTGTTTAAAGATAATTAAGGAGGGGAAAAGGAAATTTGAATTTACTGTTGAATTACCATTTACTCTTTTGTAGTATTTTTAAAAGAATATATATGAATATATATATACATAGAATTACTCTAGGAAGGAAATAAATCAGTATATTCATTCTTTCTAGTAAAAATAGTTGATTTATTTTTTTTAAGAAAAAATAATGGCAGGCTACTTCTCCCCACCCCCACATGTTTCTTACTTTATTTTGGAATACACAGAAATAAATTTTATTTTTAAAAACTGTATTCCTCAGTAAACAAAACCTCAACCATACAAGATCAGACTGAGAGCTATCCTTTAGCCTGGTGTGGCCATTTATTTCTACTTCAAGAAACAACTAGCAAATTCTAGCTGAGTATGGATTTCACATCTAACAGCAGATAAAAGCTATGCATAAAGTGATCTTGCCCTTCACGCCTATTTCAAGTTTTTATCAGGAGGTGACTCAAGGGGTGACCCTGAGAGAAGGAGCAGGAGCCGGCAAGGGCCTGGCACATGTGCTCCTGGAGGAGATCCAAGTCTGTCACCCCAGATGAGGACACAGGCTCGGAGGAGTGATACTTGCCAAAGGGCAACAGCCAGCAAGCAGCTGAAGGGCTGGACCTGATGCTGTGCAAAGGAAGTGACCTCGGCTTCACGTGGAAGAGCCAAAGTCACAATTTTCTAAGTCAGCATTCACTGCCTCCCAAAGGTCCTTACTGGTTACTTCTTTCATTTCACTCTCCAAAATACACACTTCAGTTGTATGGAACAGAATCACATTTTTAAACTGTGGTTTGGCTTGAAATCTGACAGTGAAAGAAAGTTGAATAAGGCTAAAAACTAGCTTAGTTCTAGGTTTTGATGAAACTCCCCAAGGCCAGGTAGCTCAGCCCCAGAGGGAGCACCGACCCCAGGCCTCCCATGCTGGGCGATGCTCTAAGTGAGCAACACTTCTCCACAAAAGCAGAGGGCTGTGGGGCTTCTTTCTCTGATTTCTAGGAGGCTGATTTCTTACCTTTCCTGTGAGAACTCAGAAACTTCAAATTTAGAAATCAATGTTCCATTTTACAACTATTTGTTACTCTTTAACAATAAAAAGGTGGCCCATTTTGCAATGATTTTGCACAGTGGCACCCAAAACTGTATACAAGAAAACACAGTAAGCCCTCTAGACTCCCCAGTGCTCTTTTTCATAAGATGCTCAGGAAATAATTCTGCTTTTTCACTGAACAAAATCACCTAAGTTCAAGCCTTAAAAAACACAGGAAAGTGTGGTATGCCTATAATTCTAAAATCCTGTAACTTGGCTAAATCCAAGTTGGCTAAATCTAACTTGGATTTAGCCAAGTTACCTTCTAGTTTACTTGGCTCTTTTCCCCACTACCCCTAGTGTAATTTGGGGTTCTCTCCCATTTAACAGCTGGCCTAGCAGTACATAAAAATAAATGCAAAGACTAGAAGTGAAATTGTTGCTTTAATTTTTAAGGCGTTAGCCAATAGCTGCCCTATGGAAACCGACTCAAGGAATGTACGCCAAACCCACACAAACGAAAAACAACTGCTCATAAACAAAAATAGTGCTTTTAAGGGCAACATTTTGTCAATAAAACAAAGTCTATGCATATTATTTCTTGCTGATTGAATATAATTACCAAATGAAAATACAACTTTTGCTTACTATAAATTTGGATAAATTATTTTAAAAACAATAATTTTATTATATCAATGCACAAGGGAACTTATTTACAATGAGTCAATAAAGGACATCTGTCATACAAACAGATGCCACATCACACATGTAGAAGGCCTAATTCCTCATGAGAAAACAAAAATTACTGTTTTATTCTTAATCAAAGAAATTTAGGAACTGTAAAGTTAAGTGAAATACAGCTTTTCAAAAAATCACAACAGTAGTTTAGGGTGAACATAATGTTCTTGAGTAATCAAGAAGTGCATGATCTTCAAAGACAATTCTGAATGGAAAATTTAACCAGGAAACATAGGCAGCCACAGAGCAAACCAGAGAAAGAAGCATGGTGTGCAGACTTCTCATGTACCAGTAACAATTAAAGAAGGGCCCAAGGTGGGAGCAAGAAAATCAATAAAACTCAACTCATTCAAAAAGTAGACTGTCCCTGATTTGAGAAAATGAAACGCTCTTCTAACAACCAGACTGACTGAGCACTCTTTAAATGCCCTTTAGATCAACAAAGAGCAACCACAAGAAGAAATCATTATTTACACTCCTTCCATCCCCATTTTAAGTTCATACCTTGGTGCTTTCTCAGCAGAAACAAAGTTTTAATAGCCAAATGTCTCATCTGTATCTGCTGAATCACTTCTCACTCTGAACAGTGTTGTTGCAGATTTCATCCAACTCAACTACAAACAGAGAAAACTACAGTGGGAGAAATCTAAAACTTTAAATATTATTTCTTTATTGAAGGAATGTGAGGAAGGATCCATATTCTAAAACCTGACATTATATTTAAAAGGGCTGACTGAAGATAATGTAGTCAACAACTCAATTCTACCACTGTTAAATCTTTTGAAACACTTCTTATAAAATACCAGTAAACTACTAACATTTTATTTAAAATAATAAATAAGACAATACACCCATCCTTTGAAGAGGTTTTAAGAATGAAACCCTACACAGGGTAACGAACAAGTCAAATTAGGCAAGACCTGTGTCCAACAAAGTGAAGAAATGGTCATTTTCTTGCTTTTTCCTTCTTCACAGACTAAACAAAGTAGCAGAATATTATACTCAACCATTAAAAAAGAACACAAGCCAAGTATTCTTACTAAAAGAATTCTATTTTTGCAGATCATCTTTCCTGTGCAAGTCTCACCAACTCATTTAATAACCTTCTCATAATCTTATTAACAAAAGTATGATAATTAAACTGTCTTTGAGGTTTTGTGTTTAGTTTGAGGCATATATAAGTAGTTAATGATTCTATGTAACTAAAAATTCCAGATAACGACCAGGCTGGAAGAAAGAGAAGGGGGCTTCTTTATTTTTCCTTACTTTTCAAAGTACTTTGCTTCATTAGTGAACTAAATCCCTATTGCTCCTGTCCTCATCTTCTTTTGTGCTTTGCTTCATTAGCTGGACTACAATCACTCCTTGGTTTTAATAGAGGTTTTCTAATAGAAATTACCCAGATTACTGACTTTTCCAAAAGGCAAGGGGTGAGGGGAGAGAGAACTACTATTTCTCAAAAGAGGAAAGTGAAATCTGAACTATAATTAAAATAATGACTATTCAAAAGAAATACTGAAGACATTTGGAGAACACTTAAAAACTTCACAACATGATGGGTAAATGCATACATATCACAACAGAACATGCTTGCCGAGAAGCGCTTCATAACCTTGGGGACTCTGGATTTCTTCATTTTTCTTCAAAACAGGAATGTATCCATCATAATGGCATACTACAAAGACTCAAGAATTGCTTAGTAAAATGAATTCATAAATTCCCATTCTCCTATCATAAATAAAGCAAATTAGGTTTATAGACTGAATGAGTAAGAACAACTAGCAATAATAATCCATCCTCTACTTTTGATGCTGAAGTGTACAGTATGCCACCAAATCAAACAAATATTGAGAAATTATTATTACTTACTCCTGGTGTTTTTCTCTTGGTGGAAGGAGGGGAGAGGTAAACAGTTTAAAAATAGAAAGATGTTCCCAGGTGCGGGATAACAACTAAGGCGGGGAAAAAAATCCCCAAACAGTCAATATTTAACCCTTTGATATCAGAAAACAGAAACATCACACTGACTGTGCCATGCCTGTTAGAATACGGTATTTAGTGAAATGAATGTAGACAACAAGCAAAAGTTGAATTCTGAAGGAAGTGACAAGTGAATCGGAAATCCTGGAATGTATTATTCTAACTACATTGTTCTGAATGTAAAATATAGTTCTTATAAAAATTCTGAACATGTAGAGCACTTAAAAAGTGAATGAAGCAGCTGCTTTTAAATCTAAGAAGGCACTATTTACATACATATTCTTTAACGGGCACAATATTCCAGTTGTCTGGGTGACCAGGAAGTGGCTGTTACATGGACTGAGTGAAACGTCAGGTTTCACTGGCATTATCCTCTTTATCACCACCTGGCAAATGAGGAAATCAGCTTGAAAAAGTCAAGAGTCCAAAAATTTCCTATCTTGCCTTGAAACTGTCACCCACTCTCATGCTCTACATAAAAAATTATCTGAGACTCATGGAACAAACTCCTTATTGCACTTTACAATTAAATAGAAGGAAAACAATCCTAAGTATCAGAAAACTCTGTCCACATTCAAGGGCAATCACTGACAGCACCACAGGCTCAACTCTAACCTATTTCTCAAACATGACACCCAAGTTACGAGAAAGATGCCAAGTGATAGGCTTAAGACACTTTTCATTCCACATCCCAGCTTAAACCTGCACTGTGGGGCCTGTGAACAACCAAAATCCTGGGACCCCACATGACATGCTCTGCTCCCCGCAGGTCACACCACTGCCTGACCTCGAGTGTCTGTGCCCAGGGGCCCACACTCCTCGTGGCCTAAACTCACCTTGCACATTGTGTACATGGGAGAGAGGTGGGGGCAGAAAACCTGCCTGTACAGGTGGATATCCTTACTGTATCCACCTCTGTAACAGTTATTTTCAGTAAATATTGATAACTGAAAGTCCAGAGAAACAGGCAAGTAGAAAGACACGTAGGCATGTCAGATTTCTAACTTCTAAAACAGAACTCAAATGCACAGCATTCATTCATTGGGTGCAGTTATCCTTACTGCTGCAATCTTGATTTTCAACGTGTATGCCAAAACTGTACAACAGAAAAATTCTACATCTAAAATATCTTGGTACCTATGCTCTCCTGTACACGTGTATGAATGAGCTACATTTAAATGCTGGTTTAGAATGCACTGCAAATCAATGATTTATATGCCAAGAACTTGAATGCCTTAATGTAAATAAGCACATTATTATTTTCACCAAATCCACTTTGGAGTAAAAACATGACTACCCAGGATCCATAATCTAGAACTGTACTGCCTAATAATGGTGGCTATTAGCCACATGTGGTTATTTAAATTTAATTAAACTTTAAAATTCAATTGCTCACACTAGCTGTATTCAAGTGCTACATAGCAACACATGGCTGTCGGAGAACACAGATACGGAGTATTTCCAACACTGCAGAATGTTCTATTGGACAGTGCTGATCTAGAATACCCAAAAATTCCTATAACATAAATTTTTGCTACAAATGCTATAAACAGGGAAATATTCAGAACCAAAACTCACCCATACCTTCCCTTTGAGAGAGATTCATTTAATGAAACTCTCATTTAGACTTTCAGTGGAGTTAGAATCTGCCCTTTCCTCACCTCAAATTCAAGCCAAAGCTGCTGGTCAGTTAGAGAAACTTAATGATAACCTAGATGGCATATTCAAAAGCAAAGACATTACTTTGCCAACAAAGGTCCATCTAGTCAAGGCTATGGTTTTTCCTGTGGTCATGTATGGATGTGAAAGTTGGACTGTGAAGAAAGCTGAGCGCCGAAGAATTGATGCTTTTGAACTGTGCTTTGGAGAAGACTCTTGAGAGTCCCTTGGACTACAAGAAGATCCAACCAGTCCATTCTGAAGGAGATCAGTCCTGGGTGTTCATTGAAAGACTGATGCTAAAGCTGTAACTCCAGTACTTTGGCCACCTCATGCAAAGAGCTGACTCATTGGAAAAGACCTTGATGCTGGGAGGGATTGGGGACAGGAGGAGAAGCGGACGACAGAGGAATAGATGGCTGGATGGCATCACCGACTCAATGGACATGAGTTTTGGTGAACTCCGGGAGCTGGTGATGGACAGGGAGGCCTGGCAGGCTGCAATTCACAGGGTCGCAAATAGTCGGACACGACTGAGTGACTGAACTGAACTGAACTGAAGGGTCACCAGACACACAGTGCCTACTAAAGGACAGAGGAGGGAATAATGTCCCTAAAGACCACCTCTAGAGGACTACTTTCCACCTGCCTTCTGTGAAGCAGCAATGGTCTGAAGAAATTTTTGTTTTCCAGTGTATACAACTTAGTATCAGATTTTTCATTTGTGAGTGTTCTGCCTCCCAGGTACCTCTCTCTAGAAGTAGAACCCTGGCTATGGCAGAGAAAGGTGTGAATATGGTTGTGGGGAGGGAGGAGACGGCTTATTATTTAAAACAAGTCTAAGCAGCAATTGTGTACCTATCCTCCATGAATACATGAAAGGGCCTGAGACCCATTCACAAAAGAATGTCTTTTTTGTTAATGACCCACTAGGCTGACCCTTCCCCTTCCCTGGCACAGACAGTGCTGAGCAAGGAGGCAAAGGCCCCTATCCTAAGAAGCAGGTACTCTGGTCTCTGTCCCAGTACCAGGCCCCCAGGCGCACATCTTCTCCAAGGTTTGGATGCTCAGAAGACACTACACCCATTTTAACTTCCCCAGTACCTAGAACCTCCACAGTTCCAGACAGCTGATGAAAAGTGAAGCCTGAGGCATGTCTCAGATACACAGATAAATACAAAGAAATGTGGAAGTAGTAGAGGAGGCCCATGCATCCACTACCTGCACCTCCAGTGACTATCCTGACAGAACAGGCCATGGCTTCTGGGTCTCATTACCTGAAATCTTAGGCTGCTCAAATGGGATAGCTTCATTTCTAAGACTCTCAACAACCAAGGAGACTCTCTTCTGCCTTGGACCTATGATAGTCAGGGTTCTGTTGCTACGGCCCTTCTGAGAATGAACACAAGTTGTTCTACCTTTTTTTCATGTTTATCTTGAAAACTCCTCATGGATATAGACAAAAAGCCAATGCATATAATCGGATGCAGCAATGTTAACTGGTTTACAAAGTAGATTCTCTTCTCTCACAGGGAAAAGTTAGGTTTAATAAAACTAAAGTTATCTCCATAGCAAATTATGTACAACTTTCAATATTATAAAGCTTTTATATGTATTATTCCTGTATAACCCACAATGAATAATTCTGAAAAGTAGTACTATAGCATACATGATAAGAATATGGTTCTACTTGTTCTGGATGCCCACTCTAGCCACTGACCAAGTGTCTTAGGGTAGTGTTGTGGTTAACATGTTGGGTATGACCTACTACTACTACTACTACTAAGTCACTTCAGTCGTGTCCGACTCTGTGTGACCCCATAGACGGCAGCCTATCAGGCTCCCCCGTCCCTGGGATTCTCCAGGCAAGAACACTGGAGTGGGTTGCCATTTCCTTCTCCAATGCATGAGAGTGAAAAGTGAAAGTGAAAGTCGCTCAGTCGTGCCCGACCCTTAGCGACCCCATGGACTGCAGCCCAGCAGGCTCCTCCATCCATGGGAGTTTCCAGGCAAGAGTACTGGAGTGGGGTGCCATTGCCTTCTCCGGGGTATGACCTAGAATATATTTATTATACTTGGATGAATGGCAAAACCAGAATGTTAAAAAGTTCTGCATTTGGTCCATTTTTTATATCAAGAGCTATTATGGGATAAAATTGACAGATGACAGCAAAGCAGGAATTATACTAAATAGTTGCATATTGTCACCCTTCTTATTTAACTTCTATGCAGAGTACATCATGAGAATGCTGGGCTGGAAGAAGCACAAGCTGGAATCATGATTGCTGGGAGAAATATCAATAACTTCAGATATGCAGATGACACCACGCTTATGGCAGAAAGTGAAGAGCAACTAAAAAGCCTCTTGATGAAAGTGAAAGAGGAGAGTGAAAAAGTTGGCTTAAAGCTCAACATTCAGAAAATGAAGATCATGGTATCTGGTCCCATCAATTCATGGGAAATAGATGGGGAAACAGTGGAAACAATGAGAGACTTTATTTTCTTGGGCTCCCAAATCACTGCAGATGGTGACTGCAGCCATGAAATTAAAAGGCGCTTACTCCTTGGAAGAAAAGCTATGACCAATCTAGACAGCATATTAAAAAGCAGAGACACTACTTTGCTGACAAGGGTCCAAGCTATGGTTTTTCCAGTAGTCACGTATGAACGTGAGAGTTAAGACTATAAAGAGAAACTGAGCACCAAAGAACTGATGCTTTTGAATTGTGGCAGAGAAGACTCTTGAGAGTCCCTTGGACTGCAAGGAGATCAAACCAGTCAATCCCAAAGGAAATCAGTCCTAAATATTAATTGGAAGGACTGATGCTGAAGCTGAAACTCCAAAACTTTAGTCACTGGATTCAAAGAACTGATTCACTGGAAAAGACTCTGATGCTGGGAAAGATTGAAGGCAGGAGGAGAGAGGGATGACTGAGGATGAGATGGTTGGATGGCATAACCAACTCAATGGACACGAGTTTGAGCAAGCTCCAGGAGTTGGTGATGGACTGGGAAGCCTGGCATGCTATAGTCCATGGCGCCATAAAGAGTTGGACACGACTGAGTGACTGAACTGACTGACAATGGATGATACAGGATCCAACTATACATGAGCAGGCTTGAACTATGGCCTCAGACAAGACCACATTCAGAAAGTGTAAATGTGAAAACTACACTTGGGTTCAGGTGCAGGATGGATGAGACCTATGCCTTAGAAATATGAACAGTTCCCCCTGGAGTGCCAGTGTGGGATGCAGCTGTTACACATCTTACATATATGATGCATACAGCCATATATATATATGGCTATACTAGCCATAACTTTGGAGTATTTAGTTTAGTTTTGGATTCATATTTCAAGGTGCTTACACAAAACTGAAGTTTATCAAAGAGTTAAGAACATGGTAGTATAGGGACTTGAACCCCCATAATTGGTAAAATACTTAAAGGAACAAGTTAGTTAGCCTAGTGAAAACTCAGTTAAAAACTATCTTCAAATATATGAATAACCATGATATAGAAGACAGATATAGATTTATTTTGTGTGGTTTAAAGACACAGAAGTAGAATATAAATCCAAGGGAAAATTTCAAGTTACTATGAGGAAGAATTCCCTAACAATTTAAATTAACAGAAATAAAATACTTTATGAAGTAGTAATTTCCACTGCAAAAGGCATTCAAAATTATATTTTAGAAGCAATTTTCATATCAGGTAGGGAGGGACATGTATATATTTTATGAACTTTTACGATTCACCATGATTGTAATGAGAAAACAATCAAGAATCAACAAATCACATGTAAATAGAAGCAGCTTTCTTCAGATCAGATTTAATAAGCGAGAGAATATCACTTATTAAAAGTTGAAAACTTATACACTAAAACCTTTATAAGATGTCCCATAGTTCCCCACAACTGTAAAGAGTCTTTCCTTCAGGTATAGTATAAGAGAAGGATTAAACAGAAACCTGAAACAAAAGAAACATTGAAAAATAAAGTTACTGTTGCAATTCACAGGAAAAGGCTGATCACTTATCATTGTTTTATTCAGAGCTTTAAAAAATATACAACATTCATTTTTAATATTTTAAAAGCTTAGTTCCTCCTCAGAACTTTGTCTCCTCTGAAATCTTCCAAGATCAGGCCCACAATGAGTTAAGTCCAAAAACAAAGGAGCAACAGAGCAAATCTGACTGCATGTTTGAAAAAGCCTATAAAATGTTACAAGCAAAACAGGAAAGCCTGTGTTAATAATGCATAAACCAAAAGAGGAAAAAAAAAAAACCTACCATTTAATGGAATAATGCTTTTATCCTTGCAGTTAAAATGAAATAAACCATGACTATTAATCTAGTAAGACCATGTAAAAATGTAATTTTTAAACATTTACTAAAAGGGGATAGTTCAGTAACCACTCTAAAAATCAAGGCCTTGTGTACAGCAGCATTTAAACGCTAAATACCAATCTCCTGTCTGTGGACGCCATTACCCACCCTGTCGCCATAGCAACTCTAACAGTAAGCCTGACTTCAAAGACAAAGATGTAATTTCAGACTTCCAGCAGCCAGAGGGAGTGGTAAGAATATTCTACCCAGGCGGTGTCAGCTGATGATAAATTATAAAAATATCCAGGAAGGTTATGAGATGGACTGTACCATATATTCTCATATTCCTGGGGAAAGACTTACATTAGTCAAACACACTAGGAGACAGTGAGAGTAAAACAAAAAGTAAACAGGAAAGAATCTCAATGGAATTTGATTTTTTTTTTCTTTTTTAAAAATTACATGGTACAGACTTCTGCTCTCCTTTTCTCTTGCTCCCAGGAGAAAATATAAATAGCTCCCACCATCCTGTTTCTCATTCAAATTAAGAGTGACTGAAGATGTGCATGGATGTTCCAAAGGACTTGCAAAACCACCTCCGTAACTGCTACTCCTACGTTTGTGAACTCCAGCATTTGTCAAACAATGTTTTAAGCTCAAGCAGCCAGCTAAGGGAGCAAAATCGCTTTGTGCACTTCAGCTACTGGAGAACAGCTACCCAACTCTTGGAGCTGTTTTCCAACCACCCGATCTATTCCCAACATACTCAAGATATTTTTCTAAGCCCTTTGAAGGGAAAAATCCTTAGAAAAATTTTTGCCGATTTATAGATTTTTGTGTCTTAAAAGGAAAAAATAAATAAAGCTGACACAATGTTATTTCATGATTTTGCAGCTGAACAATTTTTAAAAGCACAAACCTTTATAAGTTGAGAAAGACACAAAATCCTGAGCAAGTAATTTTCCTACAGGCAATGAAATCCTGACAAGCTATGACAAACCCAGACGGCGTATTAAAAAACAGACATCACTTTGCCAACAAAGGTCCATCTAGTCAAAGCTATGGTTTTTCCAGTAGTGATGTACGGATATGACAGGTGGACTATAAAAAAGGCTAAGTGCTAAAAGAATAGATGTTTTTGAACTATGAGAAGACTCTTGAGAGTCCCTTGGACTGCAAGAGATCCAACCAGTCACTCTTACAGGAAATCAACCCTGAATATTCACTGGGAGGACTGATGCTAAAGCTGAAGC
Organism: Aepyceros melampus; assembly: GCA_006408695.1. Lineage (NCBI taxonomy): Eukaryota > Metazoa > Chordata > Mammalia > Artiodactyla > Bovidae > Aepyceros > Aepyceros melampus. The sequence goes on along the minus strand of SJXQ01011184.1, from coordinate 319,176 downwards.
TCCAATACTCAGGCCACCTGATGTGAAGAGCTGACCCAGTGGAAAAGAGCCTGATGCTGGGAAAGATTGAGGGCAGGAGGAGAAGCGGGCCACAGAGGATGAGATGATTGGATGGCATCATCAACTCAATGGAGGTAAGTTCGAGCAAACTCTGGGAGATAGTGAAAGACAAGGAAGCCTGGCCTGCTACAGTCCACGGGGTTGCAAAGAGTAGGACATGACTTAGCGACTGAACAAAAACAACAAATGAAATACAAAACTTAGTTAAAGTCTTTTTGAAGATTCATTCTCTGTAAGGAGGAACTAACAAAATACTAGGACTTGTTTTTACTTGAAGGAGGTTATAAATGACTTGAGAGGCCAGCAAATGAACAGAAGTCATTATATTATAATATTACTGCTGTTAAGTTTTCTTCTTCTCAAATTCAGTTTATTGGTTTGTATGTGTGTGCTCAGTTGTATCTGACTCTTTGCAACCCCAAGGACTGTAGCTCTCCAGGGTCCGCTCTCCATGGAATTTTCCAGGGAAGAATACTGGTGTGGGTAGCCATTTACTAAAAGTCCCATTTATTTACAGCAAGAGGAGCATAATACAGCTGTCCCTTTTCAAAAGATCTAAAGGGCCCACTCTGTTCCCATCCCTGCTATGGCTGCCGAATGGCCAAAAAGCAAAGATAAGTTGCGGACTAAACACCAGGCTGCTGTCAAGATCCTTTTCTTCTACTGGGTCACTGGCCTGCTACTCATACCCACTCTTATAAAGCACAAGACACAACCACCAAAATAGAGCTGTTCTCTCATGGCCAGTCCTGAGAGCTGGGTGGTGGGGGGAAGAGGGTGTGTAGATATAGATACATCATACCTGTTTTAACATTCCTCCCCACTATAACTCTGAAGGAACTAGACAAATTATGGATTTATTCTTTTTCTCCTGAAAAACACATCTCCAACTTCATAGTGAATTCAAGCCAAGAGGGTCAAGAAAAATAAACTGCATAAATTTTGCCATGAGATATAAATGGGAGTAATGATAATTAAACCATTTAGTGTAATGTTGTATTGTAAAATTTACGACATCACCAGCCTCATCAATTAACCTTAAGTCCAAATGTCTCTTAAAACACAAAGATTATCAATCTTCTCCTATAAAAACAAACAACAGGAAAATGCCAAAGTACAAAACAAAATATTATTTATCCTTCAAAAAATTGATAAAATATACTCTCTTTACAACTGAACTATTTTCTCACTAAATGACTTTCATTCTATAATATATAATATGCTTTCAAAATAATTATTTTAAAAAATGTGAAATGAAAATGGTTCAAGAAGCTACTAACTTGGACAAAACTGCTGAATTTATAATTTTGACACTTGAGCAAGTTATAGAAAAAGAGAGCCAATCATTCATTAGGCAGGATGCCTAATGCAGGTCCTGGATAAGCATCCCAAGTAAAGAAGAAAACACTTCTTTAATATTATAAAAACCCAGAAAACCCATATTTTGGCATTATTCATTATTTTAAGAGGAGAATTTTATATGTTCTTTTATAGCATATTCCTTTTAAAAAATAATAGGGGAAAAGTGATAGTCCTTCCTTTAAAAATGTCTTTTTCATTGTTTATAAATTATATAACCTCACTTTCCCCTTCTACCTTGGTAGTAAGGAATGCAGTCTTAAGTTTAAGTTATTTCTGGTACTGCATTATCATGGTTTGTTTGTGTCTATCATTTTAAAACATTTTTTAAAAATTTGTATTCCACTTTCAGTAGTTTAACAAATACTTTACTGTAGGTCAACTCAAACCTTTTTTAGAAGCACCCAGGTTGTAAATTCTATATAAAAACATGCTAGGAAATGAAAACCTCTCTCACAACAGGACTCTTTTGAGTTAAAAGGAGCCATCAGGATATTTAAAAATAAACAAATTTATTTATAATTCATAGGAACACATGCTGAAAGACATCCAAGCTGTTTTTTAAACACTTTTGTACATGAAAAAAATCTATATTCTTAAATGTAGTCACCAAGTTACACAATATCTGGGTCACACTTTATATTAGAATGCCACAATATAAAAAAATTCAATCAGAGGCCAAAAAATGTATTAATTACATTAAACTTTATATATTTTAATAAGAAACTAGGTTTGTAATAGTTATAGGTAAATTCAGAAGTAAAACTAGTCAGTTTAATGGTCAGTGTAATGAAAACGCAGGAGCTTCCCAAGTGGTGCTAGAGGTAAAGAATCTGCTTGCCAATGCAGGAGACATGAGAGACACAGGTTTGATACCTGAGTTGGGAAGATCCCCAGGAGGAGGGCATGGCAACCCACTCCAGTACTCTTGCCTGGAGAATCCCATGGACAGAGGAGACTGGCAGGCTATGATCCATAGGGTCACAAGGAGTCGGACACAACTTAAGCGACTTAGCATGCACACATAACAGGACAGTAATGTTGAAAAAAAATACAGTATCTAAATCTATTTATATTTGTAAAGTCATCTTCATTCCCTCTATCATTTGTCCTATCACTAGCTTCCACTACTGGCTAAACAGAGTTGACTTATGAATTAACCATTTGCAAAAGTGCCTTATTTAGGATGCATATTTTAAACATCAATAAATACAACTCACTGAAAGAGCAATAATGAAAAACCAGGTGTTTCTCCTGTGCAAAATATAACCTGATTCATAACATATTTATTTAACCTCACTGAAATCAGTTGAGATTAAAAAAGCAGAATTCAAAAGGTATTATTTTCTATGTGAATTAGGCATGTCCCTAGATAGACAGAACACAAACAGATATAGTATGTTAGGCATTAGACTTAAAAGGATATCTTGTTATTTCACATGTATGCATGGCATGCTCACTCACTAAATCATGTCCAACTCTTTGAGACCCCACAGACTTATAGCCCACCAGGCTCCTCTGTCTATGGGATTCTCTAGACAAGAATACTAGAATTGGTCGCCAATTCCTTCTCCAGGGGATCTTCCTGACCCAGGCACCAAACCTATGTTTCCTGCATTGGCAGGCGGATTCTTTACCATTGTGCCACCGGGGAAGCCCCTAAATTTTTACAGCAAGGAACAAACACTAATAAGTTGGTGAAACAATTAAAATTTTATTTTTATTTTATTACATCTAATATAAAATTTTAAACAAAGGAGGCAATCAATAAATGATTATTAAATGTAGTTGAATTTTTCCATGTAAAGTGACATCTTGTGCCTTAATGGAAGGTGTCAACATTTAGGCTTGATAATTCAGGAGAAGCATAAATGCAGTAACTATGAAAAGTAAAAACTTAGGGAAATTTGAACCGATTCATATTCATTCAAGGATGCTCATGAATTCAATCAAACTGATAAAACCGTTTTATTTTTTTAAAAAAGAAGGACTTTTAGGTTTAACAATCAAAGTTCATAAGGACATGAGGAGTGGGCATATAGGCAGCTGCTATAATGGAAAAAGCTACAGACTCAATGTAACTCTGCTGCTGTCGAACTGTGAGGCAAGTTTCCTGCCATTTTTGAGTCTCTATTTTCACATTTAGAAAACAATTTTAAAAACCTGAATCAAATTAAATATGTAAAAACACACACATTTTAAGAACTCTTTATATTAAACCTTTGCTCTGTATGTAGGAAGTGAAAATGACAGCACTTCAAAAAGTAAAGAAAATGTAGAGGGGAGGGGGAGCTTGACAAAAACCGAGAGAGTATCCCCTTGGAGTTCAAGGTAATGCCCCCGAGATCCCACTTCCTCAGCTGGGATTCCAATGTATCACAGAAACTCTCGGCGCTCAAAAGGTCAATGATTTCTAAAGTAAAAGAGAACATCTTTCTGAAAAACAGCATGTTAAAACTAGGTTCCCTGTCCCCTTGCAGTCACCATTAAAGAGGAAAACACACACTGCCCCCGACGTGCCACCACAAGACACAAATTTGTATACTAGGCTCACAAACACACATACTCAAAACAAGCTATGGAAAGAAGAAATTATAATGAGATAACTAATGAATGTTCCTCCAAAATGAATTGGTACAGCAAGGAAAAGAGTCTAAATCATTCAAAAGTAAACCAAACACAGCAACATAAAACAACCTGGACCTATCTAAGGAAAGTAACATATTAGGATATAACTTACTACACTATCCTAAAAGCAAAGAAAATGAGACCAGCCGTGAATATCAACTGAAGGAAAAAAAAAAACTAAAGTTTCATCTATTTCTTGAGATTGTACTCTTTTGTCTTATTCCAATTAGAGTTAGAAACTTTCTGGAATGATCTGCTGAGTTATTTATACAAATTCTGATATGATAGTCTTCAAATCATCTCCAAGAATTTAAATGAAATGTAAAGTTAAAGCCTATGCAACCATTTTTAACTCATATAAAGAACTATACAAAAAAAAATAAGACTGTGGGAGCAAAGCTGACTTACTTTCTTATAGGAGCTTTAGAATTCCAGCACAGTTATTCATTTATTACACTTTTTAATCTCAAAAATCTCTACATATTCATTTCTCCCCAAACGAACTCCCCACCACCATTTTTGTGTTTGTCATCAACGCTATCATACCTCCTGGTCACTAAGCTCAAAAACCTTAAAAGCATCCACCATTCACCCCTCCTTTTATTTCCACAACAGTCTCCCTTTGATTTCTCACTGCTATCACTTTTTAAAATTTTATTTATTTTAATTGGAGGCTAATTACTTTACAATATTGTGGTGGGTTCTGCCATACATCGACATGAATCAGCCATGGGTGTACATGTGTCTCCCCATCCTGAACGCGCCCTCACCCCATTCCTCTGGGTTGTCCCAGAGCACAGCTTTGAGTGGCCTGCTGCATGTATCGAACTTGCACTGGTCATCTACTTTACCTATGGCAATATAATAATTTGACTCACCTCATTATTGAGACAATACAAGAGCTCTAAAGTTGTCTGTCTCCGGCAGTAATAAGTGCACTTTGAAAATGAAGGCTTTTCATAACTAAAAAGCCTGGTATAATTCACTTGTCTTGGTAACCTGAAAGTCCCAGACATTCAAAAACAGAAGAATGGGGTGGGATGTGGCTTCAAGGCGGCAAAACAGATGTCAGGAAGTCCTTTAAAGTTTATGTACTTTACCTAGGGTATTCACTAAAAATCTACTCTAGGTATACTTATTTTTCTGTTACTAGCAGTTTCCAGGGTCAATTAATTGAAAATTTTACTTATATAAAATATTTTAAAATAACAGATAAATTATTACATATAATTCATGCATTATTATTTTGAAGCCAAATTTTTGCTAGATACAGATACTTACAAAAGACCAACCACATATTTTTAATGGCAGAAGGTATTAAGTGGTTCACTGCACTCAACCAACCAAATCCATGGAAAAAATAGAGACCAGTGAAAATCCCTACTTACATTATAAAATTCTGAAAAAGGAGAAGAGTATCAGTATCAGGGCAGGTTTCAGATGGGAGCAGGAAGATACTGTTGTACGGTCTTGTCACTCAGTGGTCTCCAGGTTCAGTCACTCTAGCCTACTTTGAGAGAAGGCATTTACCTGTGGATCAGGTGGCGTCTATGCTAACCACCTCAAGGTACACCATTATGTTCTTTGATAGAAAGAGAAGTAAAGTAACAAGTAAAAGTAAGACTTGTATTAATAGCATAGCATTCTACCCAGATCAAGCCAGCAAGCTCCAAAGCCTTAAAAAACACACAGAAACATAATATAGAAATGCAGGGGGGGCATTAAAACTGGTTTGGGTTCACTGAAAAGAAATGGTGGCTTTTATATTCCTGGGTCACTAATATTTCCACTGATGGTAAATCTCAGTTGAGAAAGCAGATTGTTATTAAATTACTTTATGATATATAAATGTAAACCTGGAGTGTCAGAAGTAAATAGAGTCCTCAGATATAGACTAGCAGGGCCTTTCATTCACCAGCATGAAATTAAAATCCATTCATGCCTTATCATCTTAGTTCAGAAAACTGTCTCTGAGTTCCCACTGGTCCAGGAGAAAAAGGCATTAGATTCTGCATTATATAGTGACAAGATTTCATTGTCCTGCAGCTTCTTTGTCATTTTTACCCCCCCACACCCCCACCCCCACTTTAGCAGGAGTTCATAAACAATCTGGAATATGTACTTCTCAATTTCTCTGTGAACTTTTCTCTTCCCTAGATGGCCCCGACTCAAACACCTCAGACTCTCAGACTGATCACATGGGGAGAGAGGGGTACCTCTGCAATTCCTGAGAAGTTAGAGACAGAGTCCACAAAAAGGCCCAGGCTCCCCAATGACCTAAAGAGTAAGGCTAGGCTCTCAATTAGGCAACCCCAAATCCCTAAATCCCTAAGGGTTTCCCTAGTAGCTTAGCTGGTAAAGAATCCGCCTGCAGTGCAGAGCCCTGGTTCAATTCCTGAGTCAGGAAAATCCGTTAGAGAAGGGATAGGCTACCCACTCGATATTCTTGGGCTTCCCTGGTGGCTCAGTTGGTAAAGAATCTGCCTGCAATGTGGGAGACCTGGGTTCGCAAGATCCCCTGGAGAAGAGAATGGCTACCCACTCTAGTATTCTGGCCTGGAGAATTTCATGGAGTATACAGTCCATGGGGTCACAGAGTCAGACATGACTAAGTGATTTTCACTTTCAAATCCCTAAATATGTTCAAAAGCAAATGGCTCCTAAGAATGGGAGAAAAACCACCAAAGGCGTACAGAGATCATTACTGACAATTACTAGATGGCTGTCCTCTCATTCAATTTCTTCCTGAAAGCAGAGAGTTCATTTTTATATACTAACAAAGAAAGCCTTTAATGTAAAATCTATAAGTTGGAACATGCTCTAACATTCACTTTTCAGACAACACATCCTGAGCAGTGACACGAACTACTCAAGATCAGAACCTTGGCTGAGACTCAGCTCTGTTTCCCATTCAGCATTATCATTACAACAGGTTTCCAGTTTAAAATATACTATTTTATTGAAACAAAGTCATCGTTCCTTTCATACAAGTCATTATAAGCTGTTCACTTTCATTTCTGTGAGAAAGGAGGCAAGTAATATAAACTACTTCTTTCCAGTGAATCATTTTTATAATGATCTGACAGTAAAAAATAATTACAGTTAAACATTTATATCAGTCTAGTCTACTACTCTGCAGAAGGGAATGGCAACCCACTCCAATATTCTTGCCTGGAGAATTACATGGACACAGTCCACAGGGCTGCAAAAAGTCAGACACGACTGAGCAACTAACACTTTCACTTTTAGTCTAATAATCAGGTACTACTTAAAACAAAGAGAACGCTAGAAAATTAGCTATCAATAAGTGAATACTAAAGACTATGTGTTCAGTTTTAGAATCAGTCTTCTTACACACACTGTATGTGGACAACACGCACAGATGAACAAAGCACACACATTCCAGTGCAAATGAACACTACTCTGAATACTTTCAACAGTGAATGACAGCCTGATAATGAAATAAAGAGAAAAAAAGACAAACACCACAGTCTAACACTGGAGAAAATACAAGTCATAAGGAAAGAGAAAACATCAGTACCTGGAAGTTTCCGCCCCCCCCCCCCCATAACATGTATTATGAAGAAAAGTGGTTGTGAAAGCTTAGTCACTTTTTTGTGGCTTAAAGCTTTTTTTTCCCCTCTTTTATTCAAGGCTTAAACAAAGTTCAGTGGGGCATCAAACTGCCTGTTTTAAATTACAGTCTATATTTTAAAATAGAATGCATGCACGGCATGTTCCTGAAGCTAGGGGGTGGGAGTGTTATTCACGGAAAATTGAAGGCTTGTTGAGTCAATAATCTTCTTTCACACAGTAACAATTTTCAGCTAAAATTTCTTGACCCAAACAAAGGAAAACAAGATATTCAGTTATTTTACAACAATTTTGCGAAGGCAGAGAAAAAAGATGAGAGAGACAACTCTAAAATCTTACATTGTGAAAGAAGAATAGAAATTTTTGCTCTCAGGTAAGAACCTTCTCTCTCTATATTTACTTCCTTTCCTAAACCGACAGTTATTATTAAAAATAGTTACCTTCACTTCAAAAGAAAAATAAGAGCAATTAACCAGTCCCCAAATGCTGCTGTGAGTCCCAGCTGGTTAGTATCTCGTTACACAAAACAGACCTGTGCCTCCAGTTACAAAGCAGATTCGGCAAATTGAAATTTACTTCCCAGCTAACCTGGCTAATAGAAAGTTCAATGCATTCCAAGTCTTAACGATGGCTAAGCCTGTATAATCTGGAGGAAGCCGGCTACCCCTCTAGAGGGGTAGAACAGCAGAGGCACTAGGAGGAAAAAGGGGAGGCTTTCTAGCTCAACATGCCAAGAACTACCATTTGTAGAAACAGAAACGGTAGGTTAAAATAAGAAAGCGTACTTCTGAACATCACTCATTTTTTTGTTCTCACATAAAAAATCAAAATTAAAACTCAAAGAAGCTACACTGACAACGACCTACTGATTTAAAACTTCTTATATAAATTCTATTATGAAATACTTACTGAAAACATAATAAATACTATGAAAAGATTCTAGTCTGTTGGGGTGAGAGGGAGAGGCAAGACAACTATACAATAATTAAGAGGATGACTAATAAATGCCATAAGGGATAAAAAAAAAAAGTTCAGAAGACTCAACAAAAATGGATTAAATTGTATTTTGAGGCCCCATGCCCACATATGAGAATCCCTCACAAACAATGCTTTTTGTGGTTTGTACAAAAGCCCAACACTGCTGCCTGCCCCCTTCTGTTCAGAGACTGTCCCTCAGGCTTATGTCCAGGTATGATTCTGTGGCTGTCTGCAGACAGACTTGAGAGTTACATGCATTCCAGCCTGTGAGGCCACAGAGAAGGCTCCATGGTCTCACACAGGCCCCCTGAAGGCCAAAAGTCGGTCAGAACCTCCCAGTCTCCCCTTTGTTACAGGAAAATATGTATGCCGACTTTTCTATTAGCCAGGAATATCTGCATTTGTCATCCCTTACTTAATGAGCCTCATTTATCAACTATAGATCATAGTTATCCTTCCATTATCAAAACCAATATCCTGAAAATCAGTTATGTTTCAGCCTCTCTTCATCTCCAATTTTATCTAGTGTGTATTTTTTATGGGAATCCATTTTTTTTTGAATTGACAGTTCCATAAAATGGGTTAAAATTCATTCCCCCCAAATTTTAAATGGAAAGCCTCAGAATATTATGTGAAAAGGTCTGCAGGGGCATATGCTTAGTTAAAATGTGCTTTTAAAAATTAGATGAATTTTTAAAAATAACACTTTGCCAGTAAGCAAATATCTCAGCTATAAGGAATTTAGAATTATCCATGTATTTCAAAAGGACTAAAAGATCTCAATTTAGAAACACTTTGCACATAACCATTTGAGTTATTTAAAAACAAACTATAGTTCTTTTAAAATATTTATTTATTCAGACTTTCCATATATTTAGCCTGCTGTAACCTGGAAGAAATCCAAACTGGTGAGGTTTTATTGAACATTCATTTACAGAACAAACATTTAAGTGGAAGATTGTTTTGAAAGAGGGAGAAACATACCTTTCCACTTCCTACGATTTCTTACCTTGCTCAAGTTCAACTGTTTCCTCTATTTTCAAAGTATCACAAAAATACTCTGGGGGATAAACTTACAGATTATCACATCTTAAAAGAAATAATCCATGTCAGAAAATAAACATCTGTCAAAATCACTATCATTTTTTCTAAATTAGAACTTTCAAGCAAGGTTTGTTGATATTTCTCTCAAATTTAATCTGAAAAAAACTGACATTTCCATATAGCATAGATCAGAGGCGAAAATTACATTTGTAAATATGGTAAATCCTAGTTAAGAAACGGAGTGTGCTATGCTCCCCTTAACACTTCTCCAAGGTATTAAAATGTGTCTGTCATTCAGTTTCAAAACTGTGCCAAATGGTTAACCATGTCTACGGACACTCGTGTGGACAAGACTCATCCTAAGAGAACCTCCTGCTCCCTTTACCAGGCACCCACTTTCTACAGCTCTTCCATGACACCAAGACTCAACACAGTCTAATGACACCTAGGAAACAGTGATAACCAACACCTGACATCTTCAGCTGCACACGGGGATAATCAATGCTGAACAATGGGATAAGGGAGCAACAGATTAAACTTCTCTTTTATTAACTTGGAATTTTTTAAATGTTCAGGATGATTTGAGAACAATCAATCAACAAATGACAGTTACGCACTTAACCTTTTAATGATAACCTTTAAATCAAGCTCAAGATATAAATAAAAAAAAATTCTTTTTGAGTTCATTCAGATTTTAAGTTTTACAAAAACCTGCCAACTAACAGGTTAAGATCATCTTAATAATCTGTGTTTTTAGATGGGTTGAGAACGTGGTAAAATGCAAAACCCAGTTTTAAAAAAATGCTCCATTTACTAAAGCTTTTTCCAATAGTTTCTAATCATTCATGGGAACTATATTATCAAATCCACACACTTCAAATGTTCTTATTAGCATACTACTTTTCTTACATGCTTCCAAAGTACATGACAATCCACCTCTAACCCCATATATGTCATTAAAGATTAATAAAACAAACACACACACAGAGTACTCTTTTTCGGTGAAGGCAAATGATTACATGCTCTGTTGCTAATGCCTAACCCCAAAGAATATTCCTGGTAATAACAGCTTTCCAACCATTCTCTTTCAGGCTTCCAACATCCTGTTTAACACTATTTCAAAGAGCAACCAGCATTTACTACCTCCTTCCTTTCACAAAGTGGAAAAAAATGTTTTATGTAATCCTCAATACTTCCTTCTAATTGCAAACTCAATAGAAGTGTCATAAGCCCTATTCCACAGGACATTTAGAGTTTTTATTAAACTTGGAAAGCTCAAACCCTTTTCATGTCAACCTCTTTAAATATTTCCTTTTAAGGAAGAAAAGGTCAGAACGAGGTTTTTAATGACCTGATGGGCCTTCAAAGGCCTTCTGAATATGACTGACATGAGTCTGGATCTTAGGTAAACAGAATAATGGACCTGCTATCAGAAATACAAACTGGTGGCAGGTCACTCTAAAGAAAAAACAAATTAAGTTATTTCTAAACTGAGGAGTATCAGCAACTCTTCAAATCCCTAGAGGAGAGAGCACTATTTGCTTAAAACAAGGAAGATAAAAATTCAAAACTTGTTTTTAAAATTTTTCATATATATTTATAAATAATTCATTAGCAACATATTTTTTGTACTGTATTACTGAAATTATGATTACTGTTTGTCAGTTTATTTTCATGATTAAAAAATATATTACTAAGAAAATAATGTTTTTACACTATTTTTAGATTAATACTACAAAAGTGCCCACTTTTTCTTGGAGCTGACTCATTGGAAAAGACTCTGATGCTGGGAAGGATTAGGGGCAGGAGGAGAAGGGGACGACAAATGATGAGATGGCTGGATGGCATCACGGACTCAATGAACGTGAGTCTGAGTGAACTCTGGGAGATGGTGATGGACAGGGAGGCCTGGCGTGCTGCAGTTCATGAGGTCGCAAAGAGACACAACTGAGAGACTGAACTGAACTTAAGGTTATTGAAGTAAACTCAAATGTCATTTTACAATAAAAGAAAATAGTTTTAAGAATAAAACCATCCTGCCAATACAGATATCACATTCATATAATCTTTTAGAATAAGTAGCATATGGAGAATATACACTCTTTGGATGTCAGTTTGATACCTTGGAAAAGATTCTATAAGCAATTAAAAGGAAAATTCTGAAGCTGGGGGAAGAATGTATTTAACAATTCTTGCATAAATTCTATTAGAAAACACTTACTGAGTAAAACATAATAATTAGGTATGAACCTAACAGAGCAGAAGATATTCAAAAGAGGTGGCAAGAATACACAGAAGAACTATACAAAAAATATCTTCATGACCCAGATAACCAGATGGTGTGATCACTCACCTAGAGCCAGACATCCTGGAATGTGAAATCAAGTGGGCCTTAGGAAGCATCACTATAAACAAAGCTATTGGAAGTGATAGAATTTCAGCTATTTCAAATTCTAAAAGATGATGCTGTGAAAGTGTTGTACTCAATGTGCGAGCAAATTTGGAAAACTCAGCAGGGCCCACAAGACTGGAAAAGGTCAGTTTTCATTCCAATCCCAAAGAAAGGCAATGCCAAAGAATGCACAAACTGCCATACAACTGCATTCATTTCACACACTAGCAAAGTAATGCTCAAAATTCTTCAAGCCAGGCTTCACCAGTATGTGAACTGACAAATTCCAGATGTTCAAGCTGGATTTAGAAAAGGCAGAAGAACCAGAGATCAAGTTACCAACATCTGCTGGATCATAGAAAATGCAAAAGAATTCTAGAAAAGCATCTATTTCTGCTTCATTGACTATGAAGCCTTTGTGTGGATCACAACTGTGGAAAATTGTTCAAGAGAAGGGAATGACCAGACCACTTGATCTGCCTCCTGAGAAACTTGTACGCAGGTCAAGAAGCAACAGTTAGAACTGGACATGGAACAATGGCCTGGTTCCAAATTGGGAAAGGAGTGTGTCAAGGCTGTATGTTTTCCCCCTGCTTATTTAACTTATATGCTGAGTATATCATGCAAAATGCAGGGCTGGATGAAACACAAGCTGGAATCAAGATTGCCAGGAGAAATATCAATAACCTCAGATATGCAGATGACACCACTCTTATGGCAGAAATTGAAGAGGAATTAATAGCCTCTTGATGAAAATGAAAGAGAAGAGTGAAAAAGTTGGGTTAAAACTCAACATTCAGAAAACTAAGATCACGGCATCCAGTCCCATCACTTTATAGCAAATAGATGGGGAAACAGTGGCAACAGTTGGAGCCTTTATTTTGGGGGGCTCCTAAATGACTGCAGACGGTGAACTGCAGCCATGAAACTAAAAGACACTTGCTCCTTGGAAGAAAAGCTATGACAACCTAGACAGCATATTCAGAAGCAGAGACATTACTTTGCTGACAAAGGCCCACCTAGTCGAAGCCATGGTTTTTCCAGTTCAGTTCAGTTGCTCAGCCGTGTCCGACTCTTTGTGACCCCATGGACTGCAGCACACCAGGCCTCCCTGTCCATCACCAACTCCTGGAGTTTACTCAAACTCATGTTCATTGTGGAGAAGGAAATGGCAATCACTCCAGTACTCTTGCCTGGAAAATCCCTTGGACGGAGGAGCCTGGTAGGCTACAGTCTATGGGGTCGCAAAGAGTCGTACATGACTAAGTGACTTCACTTTCATTTTTCACTTTCATTCATTGGAGAAGGAAATAGCAACCCACTCCAGTGTTCTTGCCTGGAGAATCCCAGGGACATGGGGAGCCTGGTGGGTTGCCGTCTGTGGGGTCGCACAGAGTTGGCCACGACTGAAGTGACTTAGCAGCAGCAGCATGTCCATTGAGTCAGTGATGCCTTCCAATCATCTCATCCTCTTCTCCTCCCACCTTCAATCTTTCCCAGCATCAGGGTCATTTTTTTTAATCAGTTCTTCGCATCAGGTGGCCAAAGTATTGGAGTTTCAGCTTCAACATTAGTCCTTCCAGTAGTCACATATGGATGTGAGGGTTGGACTATAAAGGAAGCTGAGCGTCAAAGAATTGATGCTTTTGAACTGTGGTGTTGGAGAAGACTCTTGTAGAGTCCTTTGGACTGCAATACGATCCAACCAGTCAATCCTAAAAGAAATCAGTCCTGAATGATTTCTTTTAGGAATGATGCTGAAGCCCCAATACTTTGGCCACCTGATGCAATGAACTGACTCACTGGAAAATACCCTGATCCTGGGAAAGATTTAAGGCAGGAGGAGAGGGGGATGACAGAGGATTTGATGGTTGGATGGTATCACCAACTTGATCGACATGAGTTTGAGCAAGCTTTGGGAGTTGGTGATGGACAAGGAAGCCTGGTGTGCTGCAGTCCACAGGGTCACAAAGAATCAGACATGACTAGTGAACTGAACTATAAAAACATAACAAATACTATAAAAATAGATCCTCGTCTCTTAGGGGTAAGAGGGTCTAGCAAGACAACTATGAAAGCAGTAAGAGGATTACTAGTAAATGCCATAAGTGATGAAAAAGTTAAAAAGACTCAACAGAAATGTATTAAAATTGCATTTGGGGAGTTATCTTAGAGTGCAAATTAAGATATACTCAATGTTTACACAACAAAAGTGTTGATAAGTTGTAAATTTTTTTTAGCATTCCACTGCATATTTTGTTTAATGATGGCTTCATTTCGTATCAATATTAGAGGTAGAAAACAACTATAGAATGTGCTAAAATTTTAAGTGGTAATATCCCAAGGAGATAGAATTCTTCAAGCTAATTTTTATATTATATGTTATATACTAAGATTTCTTAATAATGGTAACATCAAGGATATGTAAGCTAATGAACTTCAACTGGGAAAAGGTTATATGATTAAGAGATAAAGAAATCAGTATAGAAATCTTATTACGGAAGATTTGTTCTGAGCTTAGGTCTGAGTGCATTAAGTGAAAAGTAAACATTACTGGTCATGGCCCCAAGAAGCAAGACAACAAATATTAATTTATCTGTCACTGGCTTTATATAGATGATCTAAAGAGCCTTGTCAGCCAGAAAACAAAACTGCATTAGCTACTGAAGATCACCAAGAATTTAATGACATGCAAATATAGACAAATACCAATTTAAACAATGGTGAGAGGACAGCTTGCTGAGAGAATCAAATTCTAGATCAAGCATAATGGAGAGTTAACTGTATAACAAAAATACACTAAAGAAAATACCAAACAATCTAACTCAATTTAAGCAAAAAATTAAGAAACAATTACTTCAGAAGCTTCCTTCTTATAGTCACATATACAATGGTTGTAGATTTGATTATGCACTAGAATAATTTTTACCATATATTCTTAAATGAACAGGTAAGACCCTGAATTTGACTCAACATTACAAAACTAGAGATTAAAAATATGATGGATTGCTTTAATCTTCAGTAAAAAGACAAAATTTTATCACTGACACTTGAAAAGACACAGCCTAAATCCACAAAAGATCTAATCAATTCAGATAAGATAACAAATATATATAGTTTCATGGTACTTATTCAATCAATTTACCCAAGTCAGGGAACTAAAATATTTAGTAAGCGTAAAAATACATGATATTAGAACCATACAGAATAACAACAAATCTCTCCC
Organism: Aepyceros melampus; assembly: GCA_006408695.1. Lineage (NCBI taxonomy): Eukaryota > Metazoa > Chordata > Mammalia > Artiodactyla > Bovidae > Aepyceros > Aepyceros melampus. The sequence continues at coordinate 303,895 of SJXQ01011184.1, read as the reverse complement.
TCACACTGTAATTACCTTAGTTTTATATAACATATTGATGCAGCATTTACATAAATAAAAATATATTTGTAAACCCTACATAGAAAACTTTTCTATACAAACAAAGCCTGTTGAAAGAAAAGTAGAGCACTAAAATTTGTTTAAATGAAGCCAATTTTTATCTTAACAGACTGAGGGCAGGGGGGTTTAGGTAGGTACAACCAACTGCTCTACGATTTTTCCTTTATTCATTAACTGATGCTTTTATGTACTCACATAAACCTGGCAACTTTCATCTCTAAAAAAAATTACTGAAATGTTATTGAGTCAATCAGCATCCTATTTATCTGTGAGTTACAGAAAATACCAATCAGGGCATTTCTTTTTTCAATAGCTTCATAAGATTTGTATTATGAGCAACCTTAAATACTCTAGGGGAGGAGGCAAGATAAGCATTAAGGAAGAAGGTAAGCCATTATACATATACAAATAGAATAATCTAAAAGACTTAACTTGCTGAAGAATATACTGGTTCACTTCCTAAAATTCTTTGAGTCTCTTCTCTAATAATTGACTTAAAAAGCAGCATCCCAAAGCAGAACTCTTCAGTTTTCTGGGACCACCACACTTCTTGCCACCCTAGCACTCCCCTAATTATACTATAGAGTTAGTTGAACATCAACCATTCATTCCAAAGCAGAGCAATGAAAAGAAGCACAGCCTAGAAAGTGACCCAAAAGTTCAAATGGATATTAAGAAAGCAGTACACTGCAAACTACTCTTAGACCTATGCAGAAAAGTGGCATCAATTTATAACAAACTTTCCACCAGTAAAACAGTAGACATCACCAGCCAATGACAAATCTATAAGGATGGGCTTATCTAAAACACTAAAAATCTGAGTGGAAAAAAACAGAATTCACTGTCCACCTTTCCATGAGTCAATTTAAATTTCCTAAAACCACAAGCCAATTTCCAAATATTCAGCAAGTGTTGCATTTATCGTCAGTGTTCACGTGCATTTGCATGCACACACACAGACACACACACACTTCACCAAACTGCGGATTATCTGCTGAAGAAAAAAGTTTACAGCATAAAACAAAGTCCATTACCCTTTTCATTCTTTTAAAAACCAAATCACTAGACAATAAATATTTCAATGTAACTAAAAAAATGACCACAGTAAATTTTATGTACCTCCCACCATAGAAATAAAATCTGTAAAAATTAGAGTTTCAAGTACATGCGCATCAGATGCAAAGATATTACGTAGCCTCTACTTACCTTCTACTCTAAGGCTACATGTAACTTAGAAATGGGTATGTCACATATAACATTCTTCACAAATGCTGGTTCTCAAATGTTTAGCAACAATATGATAAATCTTATTTAATGTAAACATATTTGAAATTCAAATTACAATCATGGTTAGTTTGAACTCCTACCTTAAACACTCTCTCTTAATAGAGATGAGTAATAACAATAATTCTTTAAATCAAAATATTTTAACAAGAAAATAAATATAAAAATTTGTTCTCACACAAATATTCTTTTAATTTATAAGGAATTCATTTTAATTTAAATGAGATTGTCTATGGGAGGAAAAAGGAAAATTAAGCACAGATGAACTATTAAAGGAAATTAACATGTAACCTGTAACTCAGCTACTACCATAGTCAACAGACCCAATACAGTGATTTGCTAATGGAAACACTTAGAAGCTGTATTTTCCAATTTTAAATTAAAATACTTTCTTTTGGGTAAAAAAAGATTAAGTCATTTCTCATGACATAAAGTCTCTAAAGAAATTCAAACTACCACTGGACACTTTATCTCATCATTTATTTATTTGCCAAATGAGAATTTCCTTTCCATTTAACTCTCATATAGATACCTCTGTTCTGAATCACTACCAGAAAGCAACATGCTATGCAAAGCACAACTGTACAACAGTAACATCTTTCTGCCACAAAACCTATCAGCCAAATAAAGGCTTCCACCTGGATTCAGAGATACCTACAACACTGGATGTGGAGAGACCTCCTAATGAAAGACTTATTCAGAACTACACAGCTCCTTTAAGAAGGGAATGCTCAAAAATTAATAAATCACAAATACATCTGAAATCTAGAAACTTGTCCCCCAAGTCTTAATATAAAGTACAATAAACAAAAGCAAATGCTCGTTTTAGAAATCCGTAACTCATTGCATTTTCAAATCAATTAACTGTCTTACTGGTAAACTTGATGGTCTTTCTTGTTGTATTAAGTTCAAGTCTTCATGGTTAGGTTTTCCAGAAGCCAGAGGAGGTTGAGACCTAGTTCCATAGCCTTCCTGAGACATATCCTAAACAAACACAAATATAAAGAAATATCTCAATGAACTATAAGCTTCTTTGGTAATCAAGATGAAGCAAAGGCTTATCACAATGTATCAACTTATGTTACTTTAAGCAGACATATAAATATAATTATCACTTCTGTAACACTTTCTCAGAAGCAAAAATAAAATACAAGAAGGCAGCGTATCATCAAGAGCAAAAACATGTACAATTAACAATTAAATATATTATGTGACCATACAAACTAAAGACTGTATTTGAGTTTTGCAGGAAGGTGACAGTCAGTAAAAGATGGGAAAGAAAGCTAGCAATAACTAAACTGTTAAAACAGAGCAAATCAGAAGTTCATGCTGCTGCTAAGTCGCTTCAGTCGTGTCCGACTCTGTGCGACCCCATAGACGGTAGCCCACCAGACTCTCCCGTCCCTGAGATTCTCCAGGCAAGAACACTGGAGTGGGTTGCCATTGCCTTCTCCAATGCATGAAAGTGAGAAGTAAAAGTGAAGTCGCTCAGTCGTATCCGACTCTAGCGACCCCATGGACTGCAGCCTAGCAGGCTCCTCCGCCCATGGGATTTTCCAGGCAAGAATACTGGAGTGGGGTGCCATTGCCTTCTCCAAAAGTTCATATTATTGTTTAATTTTTATTTTGGTTGAATTGCCTTTAATATTACCTTGAAACTGTTAAAGTAATTAATGAAAACTTTATTATCAACTGACTTTAAGATGTCCTCTCAATAACCCATAAAACAACAGTTATTAAGTTGACAGTATCCTGAGGTTTCTACAAAACCAGTAAACACTCATATATAGAATTCCATATGTTCACATAGCATAGTTATCAAAGAACCATAATAAAGCATAAAACAGTAGTGGGGAAGAAAACACACCCAAAATCTACTAAAGTAGAGAAACTTATTATTAACATGGCCTTTCTGGCATCCTCTTGAATACTTTTCCAGGAGGAATTCTGCATGGTTTAATAGTATGCTGAAATAATATTACACAAACCAAATATCACACCAAACTTACCGGATGTCAGCTCTCTAGTTGTTTAACTAGGTACACTTAGTTACTAAACATTCTAGGCCCATTTACACCTGAAGTCAAATAGCAGGACAGAATGTAAAATGCTTATTATAGCATTTCTTAATTGGCACTGAAAGTTGAAGAACCAGGTTCTGATAGCGAAGAAAAAAAAGAACGGAAAATATCACTTGAAAATAAAATTCTCTTTTCCCTGTCAGTTTAAATACGTGTTAGAATTAAAGAAACATTATATACAAGTTTTACTTCCCCTGTTAAATTCTCAAAATACTACTTTAGAAATTAATGGTAATGAGTTGAAACCCTATAAAAAGCTTCTGTTGCCCCACCCCTTTCTCATACAGTATACACTTGAATTTACACAGCTTCTGAAGCCAAGAAACTCTGGACCAACAGCTGGTACTAAACGTACACAAGCTGTACAAACTAGACTTAACTAGTAAAGTTTTGGTGCAGCCTGCCTTTAAAGAGGCTCTGAGGTAAAGAGCCTGCCAACAATATAGATTTGCCAAGTAACTTCTTTTCCCTATACACACAACAGGTCAAGATTTTCCCTATACACACAACAGGTCAAGACATCCAACCTCTAATAGTGCAGAATGCCCTACACTTTTGGAAGAGAATTACACCCAGTTGTCCAGGCTTTTATCTGATAACATTTAGGTGAGGTCTCAAGCAAACGCAATCAGAGAATATTTAAAACAGTAACTCTTGTTCAATCAGGCTGCTGGTAGAGGGTAACAACTAGGCTGTGGGGGACAAAAGCCAAGGTTGAAAGATGATTACCACACATACACACACACTTCACTTGCTTCTGGACCCCAGACTTTGATTTGTTACACAGACTTCCAACTGCATGTCCTGCAGTTTCCTTTAGATTAAGAGCAAAGATTTCAAAACCAGGCAGGGCACAAGGCCTCCATTCAGGGACCCTCACCCTTTACAAAAACCCCAAGGTGGCACAAGACAGCCTCACAATGGGCAAACAAATGAGCAGATCCCCACCTGTGCCTCAAATACACACGTGTGCACACAATTTATGGGTGGTGGTTAGACACTCATTTTAGTAAACTGTTAATAATGAGGAATGGGCAGGCTCACATGCCCTATGCTAGTAAGTCTTTTAAATTTCTTTTTGTTTTCTCTTTGTAGCTAAATGAACTGATTTCTAAACAACTTGGAAAAGAGTACTGCAACTACAGTAAACATTCATTTTAAATTGGGTACTATCCCCTTTAAAATAAGCAACGCTGAATAGACTATGAAAGCCATCAGAAAATTTCACTGAGTTTACATTTCCCTTTTTATGGCTTAAAAGTTTAAAATAATTAGATTTCACAAAATCTCAAACACTATTCCTAACCACAAGAGGCTCTTAATTATTAAATATAGATGGAAATACAACAAAAACAAAATTTAGTGAGAATCACTGAAATGGAACATGTTCTGCTTCAATATATGTTTGAACATAAGGATTAATTTAATTGAGAGAACATACAGAAAAGTTACCAAGTTTTACCCTAAACAATCATCTATATATAACTTACACTGGGACTATAAAGTCTACACTTGGCAGCTTTAATAAAGATACAAAAGTTACATCTCTTAACAAACCTGAGCTTTTTCCTATTCAGAGCTATATTTATTTTCTGGTAGGTACTTATTTTCATCTCAGGAAGAGTAAGTAGGAATAAGTAATTTAACAGACAACAGGGCAATGTCAGTATCAGAAAATAAGAAATACATCCAGCACTATATTTTATACACTAATAACAACAAAGAACAGCCTTCACGCTTAACATATCACTGCAATCTCGGTTATTCACACATTTAAACCACTGCACACAAGCTTACACATAAGTTCACACATAGACTGTGACTGTGACAACACACAACTGTGACTAAGAGAATACCGCACTATGATAACATTCGCGCACAGAGGAGCCACACAAGGAGGTGTGAGCTGCCCTTCCAGAGTCCTTTATCAGTATTATTTTTCTTCATCTCACCCACAAGCTTTTCACTATTCACAGATTCTGGCTTTAAACTTCTTCATGTTATAGATCAAAGGTAAAACGGAGACTCACAAACCAGCAAAAGTGTGAAAGGAGCTTGGGACAGGGGCATGTACACATGTGTTTCTAAAGTTGTCACGTTAGGTGTTACTTTTACCACATGAAAGTGAAAGCACTCAGTCGTGTCCGACTCTTTGCGACCCTGTGGAATGTATGTAGCCCACCAGACTCCTCCACCCATGGGATTCTCCAGGCAAGAATACTGGAGTGGGCTGCCATGTCTAAACATTAATTATCTTGTATCACAACAAATTCTTAAAAGAGATGGGGATACCAAAGCACTTGATCTGCCTCCTGTGAAACCTATATGTAGGTCAAGGAGCAACAGTTAGAACTGGACATGGAACAACAGACAGGTTCCAAATTGGGAAAGTAGTGTGTCAAGGCTGTGTATTGTCACCGTGTTTATTTAACTTATATGCAGAGTACATCATGCAAAATGCAGCGCTGGATGAATAACAAGCTGGAACCAGATTGCCAGGAGAAATATCAATAACCTCAGATATGCAGATGACACCACTCTTACAGCAGAAAGCAAAGAGGAACTAGGGAGCCTCTTGATGAAAGTGAAAGAAGAGAGTGAAAAAGTTGGGTTAAAACTCAACATTCAGAAAACTAAGATCATGGCATCCAGTCCCATCACTTCACGGCAAATAGATGGAGAAACAATGCTCCAAAATGACTGGAGATGGTGACTGCAGCCATGAAAATAAAAGATGCGTGCTCTTTGGAAGAAAAGCTATGACCAACCTAGACAGCATATTAAAAAGCAGAGACATTACTCTGCTGACAAAGGTCCATCTAGTTAAAGCCATGATTTTTCCAGTAGTCATGTATGAATGTGAGAGTTGGACAGTAAAAAAAGCTGAGCACCAAAGAACTAATGCTTTTGAACTGTGGTGTTGGAGAAGACTCTTGGATGGTCCCTTGGACTGCAAGGAGTACAAACCAATCAATCCTAAAGGAAATCAGTCCTGAATATTCATTGAAAGAACTGATGCTGAAGCTGAAGCTCCAATACTTTGGCCACCTGATAGGAAGAGCTGACTCACTGGAAAAGACCCTGATGCTGGGAAAGACTGAAGGTGGGAGGAGAAGGAGACAACAGAGGATGAGATGGTTGGATGGCATCACTGACTCAATGGACATGAGTTTGAACAGGCTCTGGAAGATGGTGAAAGACAGGGAAGCACATGCTTTCTGGTGTGGCAGAAAGTCGGAAAATGACTGAGTGACTGAACGACGACAACAAAACATTTAGTAAACATCTTGTAGGGACTACTCCCCTTGCTGAGTGCCTAACATCTCACAGTGTGAAGCGTGACCAGGAAGGAAACAGCAGTTATACTGTGTTATTGTGAGGAGGGATAAGACCAAAACTGTCACCTAGCTCTGGTATAACGGCCAAGAGCAGAAGTACTTCTGTTTCCTTCTATGATGAAATGAATTAAGTACCAACAGCAATACAAGACTATGAAGAGAATGTGGAATAAATGTCAAGGACACTTTAAAAAATTCAAAACAGAAAAATATTCCCATGGCATGTATGACCTCAAAAGATACAAAAAAAAAAAAAAAAAAAGATACAAAGATACAAAGAAAAAGTTGTCCTCCTACTTTCCAGGAGTCCCTCGAAAAAGTTCCTGTTAACAGGCTGTTATTTATTGTTCCAAATTGTTCAAGGCACAACCAAGTATGAAGTGAATTTAAAACACTTTATCTTTCAAAACAATTGAGTGGATGTGTTCTGTACAGTCTACGCTGTGGTCCTGTAACAACAGATGTAATATATCTCCTTCTGTATCTGCACCTAAATATCTATTCTTTTTCTTTTGCTACACAGTACTGTACTAATTCTGTGATTTATTTAACCAGTCCCCTATTGATGGACATTTAGGCTGTCCCTAGTCTTTCTCTACTTATTACAGCATTATAATAAACATCCTTGTGCATACAATTTCTGGTAAAATAATTCTGCAGCATAAATCTCCGTCAGTTTCCCTGGAGCCTCAGTGGTAAAGAATCCACCTGCCAATGCAGAAAATTCAGGAGACGCTGATTTAATCCCTGGGTCAAGAAGATTCCCTGCAGGCGGATATGACAAGCCACTCCATTATTCCTGCCTGGGAAACCCCATGGACAAAGGAGCCTGCATAGACTGCAGTCTATGGGGTCACAAGAGAGATGGACACGACTTAGCCACTAAACAACAACATAAGTCTCCACAAAGGGAATATCTGTCAAAAGGTTGGCACATTTAAAATTTTGATGGAGGCTAGCAAAGTGCTTTCAGCAAAAGAAGTGTCAAATTAGAGTCAGAGTGCGTCATTTTACTATACACATTTACCTTAGCATCACAATATGCCTAACTTCAGTATAGAAAGCAGCAAACTCACACCAGGAGAGACATAGGAAGACTGGTCATCGGCATTCATTTGCTTGGTTGTGTCCCATTCTTTGTGAACCAATGAATGGTAGCACTCCAGGCTTTTCTATCCTTAACCATCTCCCAGAGCTGCTCAAACCATGTCCACTGAGTCGGTGATGCCATCCAACCATCTCATCCTCTGGTATCCCCTTTTCCATCTCATCCTCTGGTATCCCCTTTTCCTCCTGCCCTCAATCTTTCCCAGCGTCAGGGTCTTTTCTAGTGAGTCAGCTCATTGCATCAGGTGGCCAAAAGTACTGGAGCTTCAGTTTCAACATCAGTCCTTCCAATGAATATTCAGGGCCGATTTTCTTTAGGAATGACCGGTGTGATTTCCTTGCAATCCAAGGGACTAAGTCTTCTCCAACACCATAGTTCGAAACATCAGTTCTTCAGCCCTCAGCCTTCTTTATGGTCCAACTCTCACATCCGTACATGACCACCACAAAAACTATAGCTTTGACTATATAAACCATCATTCGCAAGATGATGTGTCTGCTTTTTAATATGCTGTCTAGGTTTGTCATAGCTTTTCTTCCAAGAAGCAAGTGTCTTTTAATTTCATGGCTGCAGTCATCATGGGCTTTCCAGGTGGCACTAGTGTTTAAGGAACCTGCCTCCCAATGCAGGAGACGTAAGAGACATAGGTTTGATTCCCAGGTATAGAAGATTCCCTGGAGGAGGGGCATGGCAACCCACTCCAATACTCTTGCCTGGAGAATCCAATGGACAGAAGACCTTGGTGGGTGACAATTAAGAGGGCCACAAAGAGTCAGACGCCACTGAAGTGACTCGGCACACACGCACGCAGTCACTGTCCAGAGTAATTTTAGAGCTAAGGAAGATAAAACCTATTACTGCTTCCAGTTTTTCTTCCATTTGCCAGGAAGTTATGGGACTTGATGCCATGATCTTAAGTTTTCTGAATGTTGAGTTTTAAGCCAGCTTTTTCACTTTCTCCCTCATCAACAGGCCCTTTAGCTTCTCTTCACCTTTTGCCATCAGAGTGGTATCATCTGCAAATCTGAGGTTGTTGACATTTCTCCTGGCAATCTTGATCCCACCTTGTGATTGATCCAGCCCAGCATTTCCATGATACACTCTGCACAGAGTTAAATAAGTTCAGTTCAGTTCAGTTCAGTCGCGCAGTCGTGTCCGACTCTTTCGCATAATATAGAGCCTTGTCGTACTCCTTTCCCAGTTTTGAACCACCCATTGTTCGATGGCCAGTTCTAACAGCTGCTTCTTGACCTGCATACAGGTTTCTCAGGAGACAGGTAAGGTGATCTGGTATTCCCAGCTCTTTAAGAATTTTCTACAGTTTATTGTGATAAACACAGTCAAAGGCTTTACAGTAGTCAATGAAGTATAAGTAGATATTTTTCTTGAATTCTCTTGCTTTCTCTATGATCCAACAAATGTTGGCAATTTGATCTCTGGTTCCTTTGCCTTTTCTAAATTCAGCTTGAACATCTGGAAGTTCTCAGTTCGTGTCCTGCTGAAGCTTAGTTTGAAGCATTTTTAGCATTACCATGCTAGCATGTAAAATGAGCACATTCACACGTTAGTTAGAACATTCTTTGGCATTGCCCTTCTTTGGGATTGTAATGAGAACTGACCTTTTCTAGTCCTATAGCCACTGCTGCGTTTTCCGAATTTGCCGACATATTGAGTGCAGCACTTTCACAGCATCATCTTTTAGGATTTTGAATAACTCAGCTGGAACTCCATCACTTCCACTAGCTTTGTTTGTAGTGTTGCTTCCAAAGGCCCACTTGACTTCACCCTCCAAGATGTCTGTCTCCAGATAAGTGACCACACCATGATGGTAATCTGGGTCTTTAATATAGTCCTTCTGTGTATTCTTGCCATCTCTTCTTAATTTCTTTTGCTTCTGTTAGGTCCTTAACAGTTTCTGTCCTTTATCATGCCCATCTTTGTACAAAATGTTCCAATTGGTATCTCCAATTTTCTTGCAGATATCTCTAGTCTTTCCAATTCTATCTTTTCCTCTATTTCTCTGCATTGTTCATTTAAGAAGGCCTTCTTATCTCTCCTTGCTATTCTCTGGAATTTTGCATTCAGTTGGATATATCTTTCCCTTTCTCCCTTGCAGGTACATAAATTTAAAAACCCTTTCCAAAAAGAAAGCAATGTAAACCTATGAAGTATCCACTTCAAGAATGGTGTAATCAGTCACCCCCTTGTCTCCTCAGGAACGTCCTGATGGAAATATTATTAACTAGGAGAGATGACATTTCAGGCAGGGCTCCATGACAGGTGCTGTGCCCAACCCACCTTTACAACAACCCAGGAGAGAGGCCCTATCAACTATCATCTTGTTTTCACCATGAGGAAACAAAACCTTAAGCAATTTGCACAGCTAGTGTCTGAGCACACTGCTAGTGTCTCAACGTGATGGACTAATCTTCCTTTCTCCCCTAATTGCACTCTACAAACAACTGGAAGCTTCAAGTACTATCCTAAGGATTGGATGTAATCTTAACTTTTTAAAGATATTATCCTAGGCTTCCACTTATTCTCCTACATTACCTTTTTAGAAAGTATTAATCTTAAGCATTTTATATGTGGAACACTTCCAAAATATTAAATTATAATATTATGAAAAGAAATGTTAACATTTCAAACTCCCCCCAAATCTGAATACCAAGCCACTCAACGTATGACTCACTATCATCAAGTAGTTGTTTAAGGTCCACAGGCTAACAGAAAGCAAGGTAAAAGACCCATTTGCCTCCTCAGGTTATGTTTAAGGGTTTCCTGCTGGTTCCTCTCTTTCACCCAAAGACTCTATGTTGACCCTTGGATGGTGATGATTCTTGAATCTCTACTTCGTCTCATGAATTTTTACTGTATTTTGAAGGAGTCCCTTGTGCTCACATCTAGGAATGATTCTCCTAACTGTCCTCCCCAACTCTGACCCCCTTCCTTCAGGTTATCACCTGGTCGCGGGTGTTCCCATCCACATGGGACTTCTCAGAACCATCCCACATTCCTCACCGCCTTCATGACCTAAACACCTGTGCCACACAAGCAAGCCTAAAATCACTGTCAGGTCCATCCCCTTCATCCTCCCTCCAGCTGCCAGCCCCGTTGTGCTACAGCTTCTTGTTCACTACACCACGAGAGCTGGTTGCAAAAATGCAAACCACCACGGTGTCCTGCTGCATGGAGAGGCCTCCTCTCTGATGCCTACAGAATGAGGCCCACAGTCCTTAGTCTGGTAGAGAAAAGCCCGTCAGCCTCCAGCTGCCACCACAGGGCCATCTCCACCTTCCTTGGGGCCCAAAGCAAGTCCTCAACTTCACCTACTGGCTTGCTCAGAGGCTCCCATGGGGCCACCTGTCTACACATGTAACACTCTTGGTCCGGGTGGACGCTCTTCCAGCTGTGTCTGCAAAGCATTGTTGTCTTCAAGATCCTGCCAGAGCTTAATTATTCCATTCCCCCAAACAACTACCTCACACCAACTTTTTATGTACTCTTAAAATACAGCATTATAAATTAGCTATCTGTTTATATATCTCCTGACCTGGACTCTTACTTCCTCTTGGGTTCCCAGCACTGACAAGCACTCAAAAGCCTGGTGAATTACTGACTTAATGCCTTCTAAGAGCTTACATTTAGAATTAGACACAGTAATACAAAAATAAATGTATGAGGACAAACATAAAACTGAACAAAACTTGGGCTCATATCCAAGAATATTTATCATGTTAACAGCTACACTGCCTGGTAGCAATGTGCTATATAAAACACATTTTGCTATTTGTTACTGGCAGTCTTAAGGCAAAAAGAGGACTACAAAAAAAAATGTAGTAAAAATACTGGAAATTAAGAGGAACGGAGGGAAAAGACTATCAGGAGTATCAGTGGTGCCATCAAAAATGGGAAAAATGAAGACATCCTTTACTCCTAATGAACAAAACAGCAACGAAATATTTTTGCAGGAAATTAAAAAAAACCTGATAATGAACTCACCAAGAGGTTTCCAGGTGGCACAGTGGTAAAGAAACTGCTTGCCAATGTAGGAGGCACAAGAGACATGGGTTTGATCCCTGGGTTGGGAAGATCCCCTAGAGAAGGAAATGGCAACCAGCTCCAGTATTCTTGCTTTGAAAATTCCATGGACAGAGGAGCCTGATAGGCTTACAGCCATGGGGTCACAAAGAGTTGGGCACACTGAGTGTCTGAGTGTGCACACAGGTGTTTGATAAAGCCTTGTATTTCTATCGATTTAAGGAAATTAAAAAGGACCAAAAGATATATTAAACCATAGCTAATCAATCAGCAAATCTCAAACCGTAGGAACTTCTACTAGAAAAAAGACCTAGTTTCTTCAACAAATAAATTGTAACAGTGAAAAGGAAAGGAGAGAGGGAAAGAGAAAAGGAGAGATTGAGAGGAAAACAACAGATATGAGAAGGTACTAAAATAAAGATTTTATTTCAATCTTGATTCAAACTACCCCATAATGTAAATAAAACAAAAACATTTAATCTATTTATATTCAGTTCAGTCACTCAGTCGTGTCTGACTCTTTGCGACCACATGGACTGCAGCACACCAGACTTCCCTGGCCATCACTAACTCCCAGAGCTTGCTCAAACTCATGTCCGTTGAGTCGGTGATGTCATCCAACCATCTCATCCTCTTCCGTCCCCTTCTCCTCCGACTGTCAATCTTTCCCAGCATCAAGGTCTTTTTCAATAAGTCAGTTCTTCGAATCCAGTTGCCAAAGTATTGGAGCTTCAGCTATAGCATCAGTCCTTCCAATGAACGTTCAGGACTGATTTCCTTTAGGATGGATGGGTTTGACTTCCATCCATCCAGTCCCTTGGGTGGTCCAAGGGACTCTCCAAGAGTCTTCTCTAACACCACTGTTTAAAACCATCAATTCTTGGGAGCTCAGCTTTCTTTATGGTCCAACTCTCACATCCATACGGGAGTACTGGAAAAACCATAGATTTGACTATTTATGAAACTACTGGAAATTGGAGTACTGGATAATTGGTATGAAAAAATATTTCTTAAATGTGATAACTATATTATGTTTCTTTTTTTTTTAGATAAAACTATATGCTGAAATAGTGACAGATTAACTGATACAATATCTGGGATTTACTTCTAAATAATATTGAGGGCAGGAGTTTGGGTGGAAAGGAAGAAAAAGTTTAATACAACAAAACTAGCCATATAATTACTGAAATCTAAGTGACAGGTTAGGGTATAAGTAAGGGTCCATTATACTTTCATCTACTTCTGTTCATTGTTTGAAAATGTACATTTAAAGGAAAATGGAGATAATGGTACGAAAAACAAATCCAGGAGTCCAGCACTGGGGTGAGACTGTGGTGCTGACATTGGGTTTCTTTCTGACTATAACTTCTGAATTGGTCCCTTGCCTTCAGCCCTCAGTCTCCAAAAAAGCCCATTGTGCACTGAGCATTTAATCTTTCAGTTTCTTTTTTTTTTAAACTTTTTTTTATTATTAAACAATACTGTAATACTTTTAGCGAACAGGGAAGGGGCTCAGCCATACATATACACGTATCCATTCTCTCCCAAACTTCCCTCCCATCCAAGCTGCCATATAATATTGAGCAGAGTTCCATGTGCTATACAGTAGGTCCTTGCTGGTGGTCCATTTTAAATATAGCACTATGTACATATCCATCCCAAACTCCCTAACTATCCCTTCCATCCCTTCCACACCTCCGTCCTTCCCCAGGACAACCACAGTTTGTTCTCAAAGTCTGAGAGTCTGTTTCTGTATTGTAAGTTAAGTTCATTTGTATCATTTCTTTTTAGACTACACAATATAAGTGATGTCATTGGATATTTCTCCTTCTCTGATTTCTTTCAGTTTGTTAACCCATTTTATCTTTAATATATTTGCTGCAGTGTTTAATCCTAACACTTAAGTGTCTTAAAAAAAAAAAAACAAACCTCTCCATAATCTTAACCAAATTAACCTTGCCAGTTTCATCTTCCCCTCCTTACTTCTGACTTAGTGACCCTTTCTGGACCTCACCTACTGATCAAGCTGCCCTCCTTGCCTAAGTCTGATGCTCTCCACTAACTCTGGCCCACCCTCTTAAAGGCCCAGTTTCCAATTTCACTGACTCTAAGATGCCTTTTCCAGCCACAAATCTCGCCAAAGACCATGAGCACTTGAGTCAAACCCACCCAAGCTCAATTCCAATCTGGACTCCTCACTAGCTGTGCAACCTGAAAAAACTCCTGAGTTCTGTTTTCTACTCTGGAAACTGGACTGGAACGAGTGAAGCTGAGGAGGCTCAGGGTAGAGTACACAGGGCACAGCCTGTATAGTTTAGGCATACAATACTTCAGGAATAGGAACTGAATGGTTTTTTTTTTAACATACCATGACAGTTTATGTTTTAGGATAATGGTAAGTGACTTTAATTCTAAGTCCATATCAATATTTTCCCCTGCATCTTCCTTTATCCTTTCTCCAAAAATCTTTTATATTAGATTTAAAAAATCATAGGTCCAAAGTTCAAAGGGTTTTTCACTGCTACTGATTTCATAGGCTTATAAGACTCTAAGCTTATATTAAAACCTTATTATCTGTAATATATTTACTGAAGAGTCCAAAGGCTAGATTCAGAATATCATTTATTTTCTATTAATTTAAATGAATAATTATTTCATTTTAAAAACTTTTTCAAAAGGAACAGGCTTGTCCAAACTGCTTTACAATATTTTCTTTCTGATGAGTCTAATTCAGTTCAGTTCAGTTCAGTTGCTCAGTCATGTCTGACTCTTTGCGATCCCATCAACTGCAGCACACCAGGCCTCCCTATCCGTCACCAATTCCCGGAGTTTACTCAAAATGGCCATCGAGTTAGTGATGCCATCCAACCAACTCATCCTCTGTTGTCCGCTTCTCCTCCTACCCTCAATCTTTCCCAGCATCAGGATCTTTTCAAATAAGTCAGTTCTTTACATCAGGTGGCCAAAGTATTGGAGTTTCAGCTTCAGCATCAGTCCTTCCAGTGAATATTCAGGACTGATTTCCCTTAAGATTGACTGGTTTGATCTCCTTGCGGTCCAAGGGTCTCTCAAGAGTCTCCTCAAATACCACAGTTCAAAAGCATCAATTTTTCAGCACTCAGTTTTCTTTATAGTTCAACTCTCACATCCATACATGACCACTGGCAAAACCACAGCGCTGACGAGACAGACTTTCTTGGCAAGTAATATCTCTGCTTTTTAACAGGCTGGAATCATGCAAAAGCAAACATACTGTCTAGGTTGGTCATAACTTTTCTCCCAGTGAGTAAGCATCTTTTAAGTTCATGGCTGCAGTCACCATCTGCAGTGATTTTGGAGCCCAAAAAATAAAGTTTGACACTGTTTCCACTGTTTCCCCATCTATTTCCCATGAAGTAATGGGACTGGATGCCATGGTCTTCGTTTTTCACTCTCCTCTTTCACTTTCATCAAGAGGCTTTTTAGCTCCTCTTCACTTTCTGCCATAGGGTGGTGTCATCTGCATATCTGAGGTTATTGAGATTTCTCCCAGCAATCTTGATTCCAGCTTGTGCTTCTTCCAGCCCAGTGTTTCTCATGATGTACTCTACACAGAAGTTAGACTTCCCTGGTGGCTCAGAGGTTAAAGCGTCTGCCTCCAATGTGGGAGACCCAGGGTTCGATCCCTGGGTCGGGAAGATCCCCTGGAGAAGGAAATGGCAACCCACTCCAGTATTCTTGCTTGGAGAATCTTATGGACTGAGGAGCCTGGTGGGCTGCAGTCCATAGGGTCACAAAGAGTCGGACACGACTGAGTGACTTTACTTACTTACTTACTTACTTACTTACATAGAAGTTAAATAAGCAGGGTGACAATATACAGCCTTGACATACTCCTTTCCCTATTTGGAACCAGGCCACTGTTCCATGTCCAGTTCTAACTGTTGCTTCCTGACCTGCATACAGATTTCTCAAGAGGCAGGTTCAGTTGGTCTGGTATTCCCATGTCTTTAAGAATTTTCCAGTTTGTGGTGATCCACACCATCAAAGGCTTTGGCATAGTCAATAAAGCAGAAATAGATGTTTTTCTGGAACTCTCTTGCTTCTTCCATGATCCAGCGGATGTTGGCAATTTGATCTCTGGTTCCTCTGCCTTTTCTAAAACCAGCTTGAACATCTGGAATTTCACAGTTCACATAATGTTGAAACCTGGCTTGGAGAATTTTGAGCATTACCTTACTAGTTTGTGAGATGAGTGCAACTGTGCAGTAGTTTGAGCATTCTTTGCCATTGCCTTTCTTTGGGACTGTAATGAAAACTGACCTTTTCCAGTCCTGTGGCCACTGCTGAGTTTTCCAAATTTGCTGGCACATTGAGTACAGCACTTTCACAGCATCATCTTTTAGGATTTGAAATACCTCAACTGGAATTCCATCACCTCCACTAGGTTTGTTCATAGTGATGCTTCCTAAGGCCCACTTGACTTCACATTCCAGGATGTCTAGCTCTAGGTGAGGATCACCCCATTGTGATTATCTGGGTCATGAAGATCTTTTTTGTATAGTTCTTCTGTGTATTGTTGCCACCTCTTCTTAATATCTTCTGCTTCTGTTAGGTCCATACCATTTCTGTCCTTTATTGTCCTATATTCTTTGCATGAAATGTTCCCTTGGTTTCTCTAATTTTCTTGAAGAGATCTCTAGTCTTTCCCATTCAACTGTTTCCCTCTATTTCTTTGCACTGATCACTTTCTTATCTCTCCTTGCTATTCTCTGGAAATCTGCATTCAAATGGGTGTATCTTTCCTTTTCTCCTTTGCTTTTCGCTTCTCTTCTTTTCTCAGCTATTTGTAAGGACTCCTCAGACAACCATTTTGCTTTTTTGCATTTCCTTTTCTTGGGGATGATCATGATCCCTGTCTCATGTACAATGTCACAAACCTCCGTCCATGGTTCTTCAGGCATTCTGTCTATCAGATCTAATCCTTTGAATCTATTTCTCACTTCCACTATATAATTGTAAGGGATTTGATTTATAGATAATAGATCCTCATTACAATTGTGCCCTGCCATCAACAAGAACGTTATTACAACACAGGATCTACCAGTGTTCCTGAGGCAGCAGCTGCCCCTACACCTGCAGTGAAGAGGAGCCTGAGAGGACTGGAGATTAGAGAGAAGCCCACCAGTGAGAGGAGCTGCCTCCCCTATGTTAATCAAGTTAGGACCCTGGAGGCCACTACTCTAGCATTCAAGACTTAAGAAAACCTTTCTTATATTCTATTTTTACAAGAACTTCTTCCTACACTAACAAGGGGTCAAGAGGGAAAAGGGAAGCCACATGGTTGCCTAAATTTCACTTCTCCTAAAATACTGAAGAGAAATATGAAGATACTCAAGAGCTAAGGACTAAAGTAACTAAGATTTTTAATGGATCGATTTACTTTCTTAAACTCACAAAGCAAATGAGCCACAGTAAATATTTGGGTGTGCTTTTTATAGAGAATAACGGTATATGTAATAATAATAATAATACACACAGCAAAAAGAAAACCCAGCTTTATAACTTACCACTTGAAGAATCCCCTTATCCATAAAACCAAGATATAGGAACGGTCTCCAAAAGTCATACTAATGATTAAAGGAGAGACTAAGCATCTCTCTGTGCTTGTCACATTTAAATGTTCAATAAATGTCAGCTATTGTTATTTACATTATCTAAAACCACATTTAAGAATAAGAATCAAAATTATCACCGAACCCATTGGGAGTTTATCTGGTGGTGACCATGGTCCGCTGATAGCTGCAGCTAGTGATTATGTAACTATGTTTACTATTCACCAGGCACTCTTCAGAGTGCTTACGGTCTTGACATCTACTCCACGAAGTACTGTTCTCAGATGAAGAAACTGAGGCACAGGGATTGAGTGACTCACGCAAGGTCCAAACTATAGAGTCAGAAACTCTGAGTATAGAGTTCAACAATCTGTGTTTTAACAAGCCTTCTGGGAGATTTTAATGCTCACTAAAATCTGAAAAACCCTGAGTTAACAAATACAAAAGCCCATATCAGTGATTTTAAAGGCTTGAATACCAGCCTATCTCTGGAACAAAATGTATTTCTACTGTAAACAGCAATACTGATGGCAGTAAACCCTTCAGATTAAAATAGAATCAGGATCAAAACCAAGCCCCACCACATTCAGGCATCACTTGCTATATGACCTGAGGGTTATTATTAACATCATATATGAGGTAATATCCATCCACCATGCTAGAGTAAAAGACATGGAAAGCACTGGTTAGCGCTTTTGCTCTCCAATGGCTCTCAAAGTTGGGAATGCATCAGAATTGCCTGTCAGAGTTAAATGCAAACTCCCAGGTTCCCTCCAGGTTCCACACCCCAAAACCATTTTGGTGTAAGAGAACTTACTGAGTCTAGGGCCATACCACCCTGAACGCACCTGACAGTGCAGGGTCAGGCCCAGTTAGTACTAGGATGGGAGAACTCACTTGAGCAGACACTCCAGGTGATTCTGATGCAGACAATCCCTCCATCTTTTTTTCCCCCACTCTTTAGAAAACCAAAGCTGTATAGTTATCCAACGGATCCCCTTTACTTCAACCTCCATCCTTTCTTCACCTCCCCAAGGCTAATGCAAAGAGACATGAATACATTCCTCTCCCCTAAAGTCCAGCACTCTTGAGAAGAATCAATCAGTGAGCCAAGCTGGTTCTGCTTTCCTTACAGAAAAAAAGGTGGTCATTGACCACATTAGCAATACAATTCTGAAAGTAATCTGATGTTTCAAACATCTACAGATAATCACCTTCCAGAATACAAATACGTGGAGCTTGTTACTCTAAGAATTTTTAAAATCAAAGAAATTAATGAAGGAAGAATTTTAATGCTATACATGTAAGTTATGTTTTACTTTATTTTATGTACTTCAATAAGTTGAAATGAGCATTAAAAGACAAATGAAGACAGCTGAGAGCAGCAAAAAGCAATCCAAGAAAAACAAAAATCCTTTCCTCTCTCTAGTGTTGGAATTTAAATATCAAGAGAAAAGAACTGTATGGATAAATATAATGAGCCTCAATACTGCTTTTAACTGCAGGACCTAATCCTCAACTGCATCCCTCAGTACCAGTGGGGGAAAGCGGGGGTCGGGGTGGGGTCCTCAGAGAGAAGTTGAAGGGGCACCTAGAGACTCACATCAGGTGTGAGTGTTAGCTCCACCCAGAGTCCCCACCTACCTAGGAGAGGCTTCCTCCTCCCGGCGCTGGCCAAGTCTGGGCAACCAGGATAAGAATTAGACAACAGGTCCCTGGTGTACCTAAGGTTAGGGCATCCAGTCCAACCCCACAGCACCATCTCTACTGGGGATGGAGACACAGACAGGGGAAGAGGGAGGGAGAAAAAAGTGAGGGAAGAACCTAGAAAGCTCACCTCCTATTACAGCTACATTAGAAACAGGGAATGGTGTGGAGCTTAAATGATTTTTAGACCGAATCCTGCTCTTGGGATTGGTATTTTTCCTCAGCTTTTAATAAAACATATCTTAAACAATGTAAGATTTTCCTCTTTTATCACCACAGCAGACACTCATAGACAGCGGATCTGATCTTCTGCCCATTTCTAGGCAAGCCTGATATTCTGATGAGCAGCTGCTGGACAGCATGGAGCAGAGCCTAAACCACAACCAGGCTGTACACAGGCTCCAGGTCTGCCTGTGGCTTTTCAGGTTGCTCTTTTCAGGAGGAAGCCTCCAATCACCTTTCTAAAAGTAAATTAAGTATTGAAAATACTGCTATTACCATATAACTCCTCATTGGCTTTATTTTCCTTTAATTCTGGTATTTGAAAGGAAAAAAGAACTTTTTTCTTAAATATTTTAAACATGACCATGAATAGCATTATCAAATTATAATCCAATACAGAATCGCAGTTATAATCCAAAGCATAAAAAAATAATAACTATTCAAAGTTTTCCATCAAAGAGCTAAAAATGCTTTATTACTGGAAACAATCAGTATTAAATGTAAGAATTTTTCTCTCCCTTTTCTCCACTTTTAATAAAATAAAAGCAAAGACCCAGGCAGGCACAGCTGCATAGGCTAACCCTGATTTTTATAGCAAAACATTCATATCAAATTCTAATATTATCAAAATGCTTTTCTTCATTCTCCAGTAATTTTCTCTATTTGTTTATTTAAGAAGCTTTCAGGAATAACAAGAACCAAATCAAAACGCAAACACAAGTATACACATGGAACTGGTCAGTCTACATGAATCCAAACTTCGACGGCAGCAAATTATATCTACAGTAATTCAAAATCAGTGCTGAATTTTTAATATACTGTCCTGTCTCCCAAGGGAGAAAAAAGTAAGATAGAGAGGAAAAGTCATGTTCTCATTCCCACCTTCCTAAGCTCTGACCACCCCAGCCAAGAGAGCCAAGCAGGCTGCTGGTTCCAGCAACCTGAGCACCACCTGAGCCCTCAGAGTGGCTCCAACCCGAGTAGAGAAGCAGTTACACGGCTGGTTACTCAAGCCACCAAGCAGAAATCAAGTCTAGGAATGGGTGTTGTTCAGACCTGAAAGTAACTTAAAAGTTTTCTCCTCAAGATGCTCACAAGCTCTTCAAACATAAAAGGAAATACCCAGCCCTGGTTCAAAGCCTGATAACTAACTACAACCAAGGTCAGCAAGAGGGAAAGTCCCATGCAAAGGAAACTCGAGGATTCACTAGCAATCTCCTTTAAAGCAAAGAGTGTCTTCATCAATCGACATTCTGAAAGTTTTTATTATCAAGTTAATTAAAAGACTCCTGTGTTAATATCTAAATGTTAGGCAATTATTGGCAGCAAACTAAATGTCCTTATCTTTGCTCTGACAACAAAATCTTATAAAGCAAATGATATGAGCACTTCTGTAACTTAATATAGGCCTTCAATGCTTCTCTCCAAAAGCTGCAGAAAAGTGGCTTATAAATGAACAATCTGTTTTATAAATAATAAGAACCAAAGATTAGGATAAGTAATAAGCAATAATAATAAAGAAATGTTTATGCCACAATGGATCAATGTCAATATGCTGATTAACATCTGAGCTCCTTCAGAGACTTCAATGGCAAGTTATCAATTCTGAAGTATGCTACCCTCATGTCCAATACTATCACCTTTTTCCAAAACAATGCCCATTTGCCAAACACTTTGTTTACTGCATCACCTTTAGAAAAATTTTGTCCACAAAAATGCCCAAACAAAGCAGTATTTTAGAAAATATAAACACTTGTTTCTACCTATGCACATACAGAATCAGACTTCCACTTAACTATTTAGTGATCCATATTACAAGTGAATTGTTGAGCTAGAACTATTTTGTTTTAAAAAGTTATTGAACAGTAACTTTTTATTTCATTCTTAATCACTGAGAAAAAACAATGAAAGGCACCAGTCCCAAGCTGATTAATATGTTCCTTCTAACTGACCTTGATATTGAAACCAATCTCAGAGTCTTGTTCAGTATCACTTCAGGGTTGGGCATTATCTCTGTTTTCACTAACAAAGAATTAGTCCTACCCTAAAATCATTTCTTCTCTCACCAGCAAACTCTTACTCATTCTTCCAGACCTCCTCTGAGACATGTAGTATCACACCATACCTTGAAAACACACTTCTCCCACTGTGCTATCATCTGCCTGTGTTGACCTTTCATTCAACTGCGAGTTCATTCCTTCACTTCAAACACAATGTCTTATTAATCACTGGATTCCCAGCATATGGAACATTCCCAAGCAAAAAGAGATTCAATATATAGTTTATGTTTTCCTTTTTCTGTCTTCTGCAACTTTTTCAATAAGCCTGAGGTTTAAAAAAATATTAAGATAAAAGCTGTACCTTGAGAAGTACACATTCATAGTATACCCAGTATTTCTCCCAAGAATCTGAGATAATTCCATCAGTGGGAAAAAAACTATACCTAAAAAGGTAAAGTTTGAAATTCTCTCACTGTTTTAACCTAGTCTTGTTTTTTTTTTTTTTTTAAAGCTCCTGACACATCCTCTTTAAGTAAACTGAAATTTAATCTGAATGGAGTTACCTCCTACAAATCTTCTCTAAGGAAAGAAAGACTTTTTCTGGCTATGGAAACAACAGAGTAGTTTAAAGCCATGGAAACAGTGCTCTGCAGGACGCCAACTGTCACGGTCCTGGAAGCTGCGCTGAGTCGGCACAAGACCACTGTCAGAGGAAAGGGGACTGACAGACAGTCTAGTTTCCATCCCAGGTGACTCCTTCCACATCACAGATCCTGAACACTGCCTTCAGCACCCAGCAGCCGCTTCCATTAAGAGCAGCGGGGAGAAGGGCGGGATAAACTTGTGCCACAATAAAAACATGACCTCTTCTTCAGCATCTCATAAGAGTAGATTTAAAGTAGAACTTGAGTTAGAGGTAGAAGGGAAAAGATGAGTCTACAGGCACATGGAGGAGACAGGAAGGTAATGAAAGTTTGCCAGGAGGGGACGGAGAACCAGGAAAAAAACCTACACATCAACTTTGGAGTTGCTGTTTAGTCCAACTTGTGTCCAACTCTTTGCAACCCCATGAACTGTAGCCTGTCTGGCTCCTCTGTTTTGGGATTTTATGATGAACCCAAAATGAACCCAAAATGGAAACTTTAAAACAACAAAAAAAGTTAAAATTTATGGCACTATAATTTTCTCTACTATACCAAATTATTAAATCTTGGGTAAAGCAGTTTGAGGAAGTAAGCTAAGATTAAAAAAATGCTTCCAAATGCATGAAACTTCTTCAAATAGCGATTCTTTTTTTAAAGACTCAAAAATTAACGCCTTCTGAAAGAAGGAAATATCATCATGTTGAGTAAATAAAATGTTTGATGGCGAATGGACAGTGTATTTATTAATCTCTTGGTCGACAACAGGAAGAATAAGGCCTATTCTTACTTATTGATTTTTTACTGTGGTGTGTACTTACAAGCTTAGAGGCCTCCACACTTCGGGGTAACACATTTTTTCTGTTCAACAACTTACTATTATTACTTACTGATTTTTACTGTGGTGTGTATTTTATTCACAAACTTAGAGGCCTGGGTAACACATTTTTTCTGTTCAACAACTCTGCTGAGCATGTTATTTTAAATGTTCAATATTTTAATTTTACATAATCACTGCCGTATGGTAAAAAATCCCATCAACTGAAACTTTGTTCACAATTTTGAGTTGTTTGTGCAATATATCACTGTCACTTGCAACTGCGAAGTTCATGGTTATTATATAGATGCAAGCCTCTATTTTACAAGTCTTCTAATGTAGACACATCTGAGCATTTACTTAGGAAAAACAATATTTTATTATAAACTTTCTGTCTTTCTATTACATGAATGGCATTATACTGATGTCTACTGAAATTTTGTATATAGGAAACTCATATTATGTATACATTTTATCTCAGAAAAAAATGAGGGAGCCCAAGTTATCTGTAATTATAAGATTTCAAGGGGGGCAGTTAGTTGTCACAAGGATAAGGAAATGCAATGAAATTTAAGGGTGTAAGGTAAGAATGTTAGATTGTCCCATGATGTATAAGAGAGACTGATCCAACAGATTATTGCACTATATCCCACCTTCATTTCCAAAGTCCCAGCATTCATTTATATTTAAAACAACATAGAAAGCTATTTGTCTAAGCCTAGAACGCAACTCCATTCTGCATATAAGAACAAACTATTGTTAAAACAACTTTATACTGATTTTTCCAGGAATAAAGCTACCCTCATGTACATCAAGGGAAGATTATATTTTATTTCAGTTGGACCTTGACCATGAGCTGCTCTCCATCTTAGAAGATGGTATCTCCATTGACAACCCTAGCTTGACATCCAGGAGGCTGATGCCAGACGCCTCTATCAGCCTCATGGTACAGCTGCCAGGTCCATGCTGATACCACACATACATGCAAACATTAATTTCACAAGCCTTCAGTGCAGTCATACATAAGCATCTAGTTAAATATATAATATTTTATTACATACTACTTTCACTTTTCCATACCAGTTAGTGCATTTTTCTGACTTGTTTAAAATTTTGTGTAGTAACAGAGTTTCCATGAATTTTGTGTAGGTAACATATTCTTTATATTTTATAACATATTCTTTATATTTTGAAAGAAAAAGGAGGCAGTAGGAAAGTTTCATTTTGGTGAAGGACAGGGAAGCCTGGCGTGCTGCAGTCCAAGGGGTCACAAACTGAACAACACAAACAACAAATTCATACGTTCTAAATTACTTAATTAAATTGCATATTTATATAGTTTTAAATTGTATAAAAGACATCAAATAAACAACTAGAAAACAGAAAAGAGTACCAGTTCCAGCAGTGTGGCAGACTGGTACTGTAAATGTCTATAATTGAAATATTGAAAACACTGGGAAACATGCCTTTTTAAATGGATCACAAACCGGAAATGAATGTGAGTGAAACCAAGAACACATAAAGTAAACCAAGAACATGGAAAGTAAGAGAGCAACAGAAGCTGAATTCTGTTACAGATTTTAACTTTCCATTGGATGACTATACAGGCAACAGAACAAAGAAGGAAACTAGGGCCGCCAAAAAGGAGCAAAATATGAGACGATACCTCTCAAATAAACAAGGGACTAAGAAGGGCTAGATCCATCATGTAAGAGCATTCACTAAAGAGAAAAGAAAAATACCTGTCTTGAACTTGATACTGAGAGGTAGGAAGAATTTTTAAATGACTCCTTTGAGAATTAGCAACCACAGGCTAACCATGGCCAGAGTTTCTGGTCAAAATTAACACTTAATGGTGCACTCTATAAAACCTCAAGAAGAGAATTCCATTTAAAATGTTCCCAGAGGCCATACCACCTGAACCCACCATCAATCTTAACACCATTTGTTGTAGGACAACAGAATATTAGGGTGTGTATCTCCTGATGTAATACTCTCACACCATCACCTATGAAGTATTCGAATAATATTGGTCAGTAATGATGTGTAACACACCACCCCAAACTTACTGGCCTAAAGACAGCAGCATATATTAGTCTCACAGATTCTGTGGGTGAATAATCTGGACAGAGTCTAAAAGGGAAGGTCTATCTTGATCATAATGGCTCTACGCCTCAGCTGGAAGACAGCTGATGGTCACCAGACAGCCTGGGGCTGGAACCACTGGAGGCTCTTTCTCTCAAAAGGAGGGTCATGGACCCCTCCACTAAACAGAAGCAGGACCTAAATGCTGAGGACATGATTTACAATAATCACAAATAAAAATGTTTAACTTCAAGCCTGCGGATCTAACTTACAATTTATAGGAAACAGAGTGGCTGGATGAACAAATTAAGCCACGTCAAGGGAAAACATCCAGACAAAGCCATTTCATAGGAAACCAACTCAAGTTTTTTTCAACATGTCAAGGGGATGAATGGAAGCGGCGTAAGACAGAACTGATCCAGATAAAACGATATAAGGATCAAATCAATGCATTAACAGTTGTTTGAATCTGGCTTGAAACGAATGAACTTTAAAAGCATTCTGATGACAATTGGGGATATCTGAATATGGCTAGGCTAGTACATGAAGGAATTTATGCTAGCATGTGAGTATTCATTCCATCATTCTGTTTATCAGTCTATTAAGATCTCTTTATATAATAAAACTTCAGAAAATAAAATATGAAATATGATTCCTAATGACTAGTGTCCACAAGCAACTGGCAAAAGCATACACTAATCCTTCTGAGGGAATAAAACAGAAACCCAGGTCTCAATAATACAGTCTTTAAAAAATGAACAAAGAGAAGTAAGAAAATTCTTAGAACTAAATGAGAATAAAAATAATGCACAACAAAATTTGAGAGACTTAGCCAAAGAAATACTTAAGAGGAAATTTTTTAGTCTTCTGTTTGGCTTCATCAGACAAAAAGAAAGACATAGTCAAAGTAAAGCACAGAATTTAATTAAACTTATAAAAAAGAGACTATGTAAAAATCCAGAAAATTCTTAAAATCACGCTACTGGAACATGTGTAGGTACTCTCATACATCAATGGTTGGAGTACAAATTGGTACAACCCTTGAGAGGAACAATCTAGCAAAATTACAACCGCATGTACCCATTGACACAGCCAGGAATTTATCTGACAGATACACTTGAACATTTATGAACTGACACAGTACAAAGCATCATGGCAGAGTTGTTTGAACTGCAAGTAACTAAAAATAACCTAAACGCCCATTGAAAGAGAACTGGTTAAATACATTATGATATGTCCATAAAATGGAATGAAGCTATAAAAAGGAATGGAGGATGGCTTTACTGCTCCTTTGTAAAGATCATAGAAAATATATTTAAGTAGGTGGGGAAAGGGGATGATAAAGAACAGAAGAATGTTTATAGTATATTATGGTGTTCCACATTTGTGTGAAAATAGAGCTAACAATTACAATATGGTATTTTGCTTCTTTGTAAGGAAACTAAAGAAACATAATAACGTGGTTATCTAGCAAAGGGTGAGCTTGCTGGTGAGCTAGGCAAGAGGAACTGTGTTGGGAGACTCGGATTCGGATCTGTATCATTTCCTTGTACTTTTTAATTTTTGACACATGGGAATGTATTGATTATTCAGAACATTACACATTAAAAAATGTTAAAGAAACAAAGGTAAGTATCTTAATGGAACTCTAAAATTAACTTTTGCATCATTCACATTAACAAAAGACACAAAGTAATGCTTTCTGATGGAGAAGGCAGTGGCACCCCACTCCAGTACTCTTGCCTGGAAAATCCCATGGACAGAGGAGCCTGGTGGGCTGCAGTCCATGGGATCGCTAGGAGTCGGACACGACTGAGCAAGTTCACTTTCACTTTTCACTTTCCTGCATTGGAGAAGGCAATGGCAACCCACTCCAGCGTTCTTGCCTGGAGAATCCCAGGGACGGGGGAGCCTGGTGGGCTGCCGTCTATGGGGTCGCACAGAGTCGGACACAACTGAAGTGACTTAGCAGCAGCAGTAGCAATACTTTCTGATGATCTCCTAGTTCAAAATCAACAGACTATGCATGCAAGGTCTAGAAAGAAAAGGAAAGTCTACAGGAAGGAATGCTCTGTCATGAAACATTGGCTTCTTAAATCAAAACAGTTGAATTTCTTCGATTTTTAAATGTGAACTCAGTACTAAAAATTCTTATTGAAAGTCAGATTGATTTTGAAGATATTCTAGTGGTTATTTTTACTTTGTTTTGGGATAGATTGGGGGGGAGGTTGTTATTCCAGTTTTGGAGGTACTAACTACATGGAAAATGCTAGATGTCATTTCTAAGATAAACTTCCGAATCTATATAAATTTCTAACTCCCTAAAAATCAAAACTGTTCCTGTAAAGTATATTGGAATTTTTTTCTTGTTTTCACTATAGAATGCCTAAATATTTTTTAAGTGGAAATCAGAGATATGTAGGGACCCTAATCAGAGGGTCTGGTTTTACAGGAACAGTTTTGATTTTAGAAATCTATATAAATTTCTAACTCCCTAAAAATCAAAACTGTTCCTGTAAAACCAGACCCTCTGATTAGGGTCCCTACATATCTCTGATTTCCACTTCTTTGTCCCAAAAGAGCTTATAGAAACTTAAAAAATATTTAGGCATTCTATAGTGAAAACAAGAAAAAAATTCCAATATATTTTGGGAAATAATTGACTTTCTTCAGAATATACAAAAAAAAAAAAGTATTTACATCAAGTCATTTTTATATAGTACTTCCTGACATATGGAATGGCAACCCATTCCAGTATTCTTGCCTGAAGAATCCCATGGATGGAGGAGCCTGGTAGGCTACAGTCCATGGAGTCGCAAAGAGTCAGACACGACTGAGCAACTTCACTTCACTCAATGACATATAGTTTATTGTACTCAAGTTAGTAAAACAATGGTAGTATCGCTCAAAGCATAAAATAGACCTAAACTAAACACATTTGAATAGTACTCATTAAAATAAGATTTTACCTGTAGTATGCTTTAAATATTTAAATATAAAGGATATTAAATAACTAATTGCCATGTGGAAAAAGTCATCAGTGAATGCTTCATAAAGGAAGTAAATTTTGAACTTGGTCTTGAAGGAAATGACAGGCACTCAGAATCCTTAACCAAATTGGTTTTACAATCAGATTCATTTTACCACACTGAAGTAAAATGACTAATGCAATATCTCTGTTGAGTCCTTCTTAAACTTTGATACACCTGACAAAACATTTTGCCTACAGAGAAGTTCAATAAGGCTCTGAAAGCCCATGAAAAATTCTTTAATTTTATATATTATAAACCCAGATACCAGTCTCTCACTTGAAATGGTATTATAAGGTTATTTAATTTTCCTGATTTTAATAAAAGAACAGACTAAATAACTTTGAAATAATGTACATTCCTACATCTATAAATTGCTTTAAATTTTGCAAATACATATGCAAAACACAAGATTCTATAGCCTCTTCAATCTCAGCTATTAC
This sequence comes from Aepyceros melampus, assembly GCA_006408695.1. NCBI lineage: Eukaryota > Metazoa > Chordata > Mammalia > Artiodactyla > Bovidae > Aepyceros > Aepyceros melampus. The sequence goes on along the minus strand of SJXQ01011184.1, from coordinate 275,445 downwards.
ACTGTTTTGTTTAAAGCTATGAACTCTTTTTGGAACTCTTAAAAATCACATGGAAAAAGCCTACAAAGAATCCAATAAAATACTTAAGAAATCGACTGAATTTGTTAAAATTAAGCTTCATATATTTATATATTTTGCCTAGCATCAGCAGTCACCCCAAGCTGTCTAGGAATCATTTTGAAGACTGAACAGTCAGTGCCACTGTCTTCCCCTATCTTCATCACCCCACCCACAAAAAAGAAAGAAGAGAGGAAAATAAAAAATGCAGAGTTACAATTTGATGCTTATACTGAAAGTGCTATGAAAGTTTTATTTGAATTCAGAGTACAGGTCCTGAGTTCATGATGCCTTTTAATATCTTCGGTGATAATCTCTAAAACAAGATGAAACTGAATCACTGTACCCAAAACATGTGTACTATTTTTCAACAAATCATGTAAGCTGAAATATGCAGCCCAATAACCTCAAAGAGTATTTAATGAGGCTAATTTAAACTAGAAACTGTTTAACATACTCAAAGTACATGATTCCCTTTAGTATTTTATTATATTGTAATTGAAGTGATTATCTGTTTATAAACTAGTTTAGGAAGAATAATACTGCCAAAGGCAACAATGTTTTTGAAACAGTAGCACTTACCATTAAAACAAATCAAAGAAAGCTCAAGATAAAACACCATGTATGTGCCAACTAGCAAGATTAAATGATCAATAAAACCATTTTCCTCAATAAGCCTCAACAAAGTGACAGAGTACTTTCTTGAAAGATTCGGAATACACATGACAAAGAACATGTAATGACTGACACTTTCTGCTGTCACTAACCGGTAATATAAGAAGCTATTAAGCTTAATCATTCTTCCCACCTTTCAATCTCCAACATTTTTCATAAACAGTTTAGGATATAGGTCTGCATTTTCTCAAAACTTCATTTTTCCCACTGAGAACAGAAATTCTCTAAATGGGACAGGAAGATGTCTCAGAACCCGGGGTGGCCTTTGAACACAGGACAGAGGCCTGGGGACCAGGAATGCGCTCACCTGCTGCGGCTGGTACCTCTGCTGGGACGGGGAGGGCAGATATGGCGCCTGCGGGGGCAGGTGCGGGGGCTGCGGCTGCTGGTTGTAGTAAGGCTGCTGGCCCTGCTGGCAGTAACCACTCACACCCTGCTGTCCGTACTGAGGTGGCATCTGTCAAGAGTCAAGACAGGCAAGTGAGAGAAAGTCTAAACATGCAATCAACAAAATAAAATATGTTTTTGATTCAGCAATGTGAAGTGGGTTCTTTGTTAAGCAACTGAATTCAAATTTTAACATTCTCTCCATTAGATTAATCAGCCTACTGCCTTCTTCTCACATACTATCAATGAAGACAAAAGATAATTTAACTCTGCTTTAAAAAATACTTTATCAGATATCAAATACTGATAATTTCACAAAAATCCAGAGGGGGTAAAAAGCTCTGAATATTGACATCAAAAAAATTGCTTCTGCCAAGAAAGTCAGAGAAAGATTATACTAATCCATTCTTATACAATACACAAATGAAAATGAACTCCAGTTCAAGATCCCTTACTAATATTTTGTACGATGCTTGTGATTTGGGTACACATTTGTTTCAACAAAGGTCAGAATGCCTCAATTACATTTTAGCAAATACCAGTTATATTAGCAATTCCATTTACTATTTTTGCTAAAAAGAAGCATAATGCTTTACAATAAAATGAAACCCATTTAGAAAACAATACTATGTATATCAAACAATGTAACTATCAATATGAGAAAGATATTCATAGCTGTACAAGAATAGTATTTTCCTAGTTGATAAACAGTCAATGATGTAAAGTGTCAAAGTGTTAGTCACTCAGTTGTATCTGACTCTTTGTGACCCCATGGACTATAGACTTCCAGGCTCCTATGTCCATGGAGTTTTCCAGGCAAGAATACTGGAGTGGGTTGCAATTCCCTTCTCTAGGGGATCTTCCCTACCCAGGGATGGAACAATTCTTTACCATCTGAGCTACCAGGGAAGCACTTAGCTGGAAATACCCAAGATATAGACAGAATGACCTAAAATGGGTCTTCTCCATTTCTAGTTACATGAACCTAAAAAATATTGAAATTGTTCAAAGAAAAGTTCTTCCTCATGCAATAAATACACCATTGATGATATTTTCTGATGTTCTATCAAATCAGAAATCTACCGACACATTTTTTTCCCTGAGAGAAAGAATAGGAGAGGAAAAGAAAAACAAGGTATCAAAAAGGCAAAAAGCACTCCTGGGATGAGAATGGTGAAGTCACTGTTAATACCACAATATAGTTCCATTTGAGAACCCAAGAACTTCAACCCCAGAAGCCTATATACTTCTAAGAATTAAGTCATCAGTTCCAGATATACACTTAAAAAAATTGACCACAGAATATTGAATGAGAGGGGAAAAGAGTAAGGAATACATTAAACACTTCGCCTCTAAGACCGATTGAAGGTGAAGTCGCTCAGTCGTGTCCGACTCTTTGTGACCCCATGGACTGTAACCTACTAGGCTTCTCAGTCCGTGGGATTCTCCAGGCAAGAATACTGGAGTGGATTGCCATTTCCTTCTCCAGAGGATCTTCCCAACCCAGGGATCGAACCCGGGTCTCCCGCATTGGAGGCAGATGCTTTAACCTCTGAGCCACCAGCACAGTAATTTTTAACATGTACTATGAAGTAAAAAGAAAAAATTGCAAAATGCTAATAAAGTTCATACTCCTTTTGACCTGATCTAGATTATTTTCAAACTTCTAGCAATGGTGACAAAATATTTGGCCACAACAATTTACAAATGCTTCTCATCACACAGATCCTAAGCTACTAGAACAGACAAGTTTGTACTGAAAACCATTCAACAGCACAGTTGAATTCTTTGCTTTTATTTATTTTACAGCTTGATGTCTCATAATGAATGTATGTCCCTGCCATAAGCCAAGCCAAAGAATTTCCATAAAATACAACTCCACATGCTAGAATACCATATACTACCACAACACATATCCTTTCGTTCAACACCCATATGTTTGATTTGATATCTAATACTATATTTCACACGAGCATCTTTGCAGTTTGATTTGAAGCAGTTAGGGTAACACTTTGCCAGTGTTAAAATGACTGTAAAGCTCAGTCAACACAGCCAGCAACTCCCCTATGAATTGCACTTTAATATGTTGACTTTCTGGTTTACAGAAACCTTTACACACAATAAGGAAGTGTTGTTTCAGGGCAGGGGGTGGGGGTCCTCTATTTTCTAAGCAAGGCAACGAGAGGACATACTGCAGGAGTCTCCTAACACTATGAGCAGCCACGAGCTTACTACTTCTTTAACCACCTTTCCCAACTCTGAAAAGAGTGGAAGCAAGGCAGGTGCAGGTGAGGCAAGTAGAATGGGTGGGGATGTAAGCAATTCACAATGGATCCTAGCAACAATCTGCTGATCCCAATAAATGTCAGGGGGAAAACCATCAAAAGCATCTGCTTGGGAGATTTTGTTGCTCTTTTCTTCAATTAAAAATCTACTTGTTATCCTTTCAGATACATGGTCTCATTATGTGGTACTAACTAACCGGCATCTAACCCTCTGAGAGCCTGGGATGACTTATAACATGGTTCCGTTCGGTCCGTTCAGTCGCTCAGTCGTGTCCGACTCTTTGCCACCCCATGAATCGCAGCACACCAGGCCTCCCTGTCCATCACCAACTCCCGGAGTTCACTCAGACTCACGCCCATGGAGTCCGTGATGCCATCCAGCCATCTCATCCTCTGCCGTCCCCTTCTCCTCCTGCCCCCAATCCCTCCCAGCATCAGGGTCTTTTCCAATGAGTCAACTCTTCGCATGAGGTGGCCAAAGTACTGGAGCTTCAGCTTCAGCATCATTCCTTCCAAAGAAATCCCAGGGTTGATCTCCTTCAGAATGGACTGGTTGGATCTCCCTGCACTCCAAGGGACTCTCAAGAGTCTTCTCCAACACCACAGTTCAAAAGCATCAATTCTTCGGCGCTCAGCCTTCTTCACAGTCCAACTCTCACATCCATACATGACCACAGGAAAAACCATAGCCTTCACTAGACGGACCTTAGTCGGCAAAGTAATGTCTCTGCTTCTGAATATACTATCTAGGTTGGTCATAACTTTTCTTCCAAGGAGCAAGTGTCTTTTAATTTCATGTTAGCCATGAAATTATAACATGGTACAGGTGGGCTATAAGACCTGGGGCCTAGAGCCAAGCAACTGCATGTGGCCCACCTTCCTTACATGGGAGCCACAACCAAACAGAGATAACTAAAATGCTCATTTACCTACAGAATTTCTGTATTAGAAATTTATGAAACCTAAATCCAATCCTCCTATACCTTAGTTGTGTGAATATTATCAATCACATAATGATATCTTACATCTCCATTTGCAAAATGGGGCTACCTCTTCTATTGATTCCCATTAATATTATAACCAGCAATATTATAATTCTACCTGGAATTCTACACATATTCTATTATTATTTATTAAACTACACGTTGTAGAGCTATCTCTAAATACTAATTATTAACTGTTACCTTTAAAAACAAATTTCTAAATATAATATCTCAACTGTCAGGAATTAATGTCTTAATTTTTTAATAATCAATAATGTTTTCACATTATATCAATTTAGATGTAGGGCTTTCAAAAATCTATTAGATGCTTTTCTTACATTTTAAACCAATCATTATTCAGTTCAGTTCAGTCCAGTCGCTCAGTCATGTCCGACTCTTTGCCACCCCATGAATTGCAGCACACCAGGCCTCCCTGTCCATCACCAACTCCCGGAGTTCACTCAGACTCGCATCCATCGAGTTGGTGATCCAGCCATCTCATCCTCTGTTGTCCCCTTCTCCTCCTGCCCCGAATCCCTCCCAGCATCAGAGTCTTTTCCAATGAGTCAACTCTTCACATGAGTGGCCAAAGTACTGGAGTTTCAGCTTTAGCATCATTCCTTCCAAAGAAATCCCAGGGCTGATCTCCTTCAGAATGGACTGGTTGGATCTCCCTGCACTCCAAGGGACTCTCAAGAGTCTTCTCCAACACCACAGTTCAAAAGCATCAATTCTTCGGCGCTCAGCCTTCTTCACAGTCCAACTCTCACATCCATACATGACCACAGGAAAAACCATAGCCTTGACTAGATAAACCTTTGTTGGCAAAGTAATGTCTCTGCTTTTCAATATGCTATCTATGTTGGTTATAACTTTTCTTCCAAGGAGTAAGTATCTTTTAATTTCATGGCTACAGTCACCATCTGCAGTGATTTTGGATCCCCGAAAAATAAAAGTCTGACACTGTTTCCACTGTTTCCCTATTTCCCATGAAGTGATGGGACCAGATTCATGATCTTAGTTTTCTGAAAGTTGAGCTTTAGGCCAACTTTTTCACTCTCCTCTTTCACTTTCATCAAGAAGCTTTTTTAGTTCCTCTTCACTTTCTGCCATAAGGGTGGTGTCATCTGCATATCTGAGGTTATTGAGATTTCTCCCAGCAATCTTGATTCCAGCTTGTGCTTCTTCCAGCCCAGTGTTTCTCATCATGTACTCTGCACAGAAGTTAAATAAGCAGGGTGACAATAAACAGCTTTGACGTACTCCTTTTCCTATTTGGAACCAATCTGTTGTTCCATGTCCGGTTCTAACTGTTGCTTCCTGACCTACATATAGGTTTCTCAAGAGGCAGGTCAGGTGGTCTGGTATTCCAATCTCTTTCAGAATTTTCCACAGTTTATTGTGATCCACACAGTCAAAGGCTTTGGCATAGTCAAGAAAGTAGAAATAGATGTTTTTCTGGAACTCTATTGCTTCTTCCATGATCCAGCAGATGCTGGCAATTTGATCTCTGGTTCCTCTGCCTTTTCTAAAACCAGCTTGAACATCTGGAAGTTCACAGTTCACATACTGCTGAAGCCTGGCTTGGAGAATTTTGAGCATTACTTTACTAGCGTGTGAGATGAGTGCAATTTTGCCATAGTTTGAGCATTCTTTGGCATTGCCTTTCTTTGGGATTGGAATGAAAACTGACCTTTTCCAGTCCTGTGGCCACTGCTGAGTTTTCATTATTAAGAAACATAAACTGAAGAACGGAGCTGTTAAGACAATGGATGCTCCATAGCCAACTCCAATAGCTGTCTGATCAAAGCTCAGAATAACTCTGGCTGCAGACTGCTGGCTTCTCACATGCCATCAAGGCATTCAGCCACTGCTTGTCACTCTGACCTCCATCTTTAACAGACTCTGCCGAGGACAGAGAAACCTACTATACTACACTGTCATGAAGACCTGAAGGACCAGTCCATGAGGGAAGTACATTTTACTGTCTCAAGTTTTGTGAAATTAATTTTGGCTACTGTGAGTCTTTATTTTCTCTTACTTCATGAAAAAGCTGGCTTAAAGCTCAACATTCAAAAACCTAAGATTATGGTGTCCAGTTCCATCACTTCATTGCCAGCAGGTGGGAAAAAGTGAAAGCAATGACAGATTTTATTTTCTTGGGCTCCAAAATCACTGTGGACAGTGACTGCAGCCATGAAATTAAAACATGCTTGCTCTCTGGCTTCCCTGGTAGCTCAGAGGTTAAAGCGTCTGCCTCCAATGCGGGAGACCTGGGTTCAATCCCTGGGTCGGGAAGATCCCCTGGAGAAGGAAATGGCAACCCACTCCAGTATTCTTGCCTGGAGAATCCCATGGACTGAGGAGCCTGTTTGGCTGTAGTCCACGGGGTCACAAAGAGTTGGACATGACTGCGTGACTTTACTTACTTACTGCTCTTTGGAAGGAAAGCTCTGACAAACCTGGACAGTGTATTAAAAAGCAAGACCTTTGGCAACAAAGGTCTGTCTAGTCAAAGTGATGGTTTTTCCAGTAGTGATGTATGGATGTTATAGCCGAACCATAGAAGTCCGAGTGCCGAAGGATTGATGCTTTCAAACTGTGGTGCTGGAGAAGACTCTTGACAGTCCCCTGGACTGTAAGGAGATCAAACCAGTCAATGCTAAAGGAAATCAACCCTGAACATTCATTGGAGGGACTGATACTGAAGGTGAAGATCCAATAGTTTGGCCACCTGATGCGAAGAGCCAACTCCCTGGAAAAGATGTTGATACTGGGAAAGATTGACAACAGGCGGAGAAGGGGACAACAGAGGATGAGATGGTTGGATGGTATCACTGACTCAATGGCATGAGTTTGAACAAATTCTGGGAGATAGTGAAGGACAGGGAAGCCTGGCGTGCTGCAGTCCATGGGGTTTAAACGAGTTAGATTTGACTTAGCAACTTAACAACAATGAAGATTACCAAACTGTTGGATTCAAGTGAAATTTAACCAACAGTTACTGAGTTTCAGGAACTGGGTACTGAAAATTGAGGATACAAAGCACTTCTGTTCAGATGCCATTCCTTCCCTGATCAGCCTAAACCACCATCATTCTCATGCTACTTCTGATTCTATTTTACCAGAGGGGAGATTATTAGATTTAGTCAGTTGACCTTTGATGTGTTCCCGTTTCTATTGTTTGTCTTCATCACTTAATTACACACTCCTATATCCGTGGTATGCCTCCTGGAAGAGGGCCTGCCACTCAGTAAATGGTTGTTGGATGAATAGATGAATGTCATTCAATGGATTATTAAACAAAGTTAATATTACATAAAATTTTAAACTAAGGATGGAAAACATTATAAAACCTAAATCACTTGTACCATCCAAGCCTTTGATACACATATGCTCAACCTAATCTAACAGACAAACACCCCAAACCTCATACTGACAGCAGTGGAGTAGCCTTGACCATTACCAGTTATGGCATTACCACCCAGGAAATGTACTGGATATTTATCACTAAACTAAACCAAAAGGAAATCTCCAGAAAATGCCTATGATACCTATTTGTTATTTAAAGATAAGAAAAACAAAAATTTCTCTCATTTCTAAATAAAGAGGATTTTGAAGTGGAACATGAGTACGCAATCCTGCATGCTCAGTTGTGCCTGACACTTTGCAATCCTGTGGACTGCAGCCCGCGAGGCTCCTCTGTCTATGGGATTTTCCAGTCAAGAATATTGGAGTGGGTTGTCATTTCCTTTTCCAGCAACATGTGCATACACAGTTATCCTAATTTTCAAAGAAATGTGAATGCTTCCAAACAGTATTAGAGAGGGAAAGTATAGCTAAAAATCATTCACTTACTATAAATATTTGTTTTAGGAAACTACTCTGATAAAGGATATGATTAATAACTTTCAAATCTCTGTATCATGTTAAATGTGCAGAATTCCAGGCTCCATTTTTCATTTTAATTTTTACCTTGAACTCTGTTCATCCTTCAAAACTGAAGAAATAATAAGGTTTATATTCTCATCCTCTTCCTTCCTAAAGAAGTTTGATAAAAGGGTCTCCCCACTAAGTTCAAGGTGCACTTCCCTAAGACCTAGCAATTCACTTTGTAAATACATCCCCATGAAACACTCCCATGTGTCCCAATAAGGGTATTACATTGGACACTATTTACAAGAGCCAGAAAGAAGACACAATCTAATTCCAGCACAGTAGGTAAATGAGAAAAATAGATTTTGCTGTAGACATACATGGAATTCTAATCATAGAATGCACACTTAAGAGGCATCAGGTAGATTTACACCGCTGTGCAACCATCACAACTATCCATCTCCAGAACTTCGCCATCCCAAAATGAAATTCTATTTCCATTAAACAATAACTCCACTTGGGCTTCTCTAGCAGTTCAAACAGTAAAGAATCTGCCTGCAATGCAGAAGACCTGGGTTTGATCCCTGGGTCAGGAAATGCCCCAGAGGAGATAATGGCTGCCCACTCCAATAGTCTTACTTGGATAATCCCATGAACAGAGAAGCCTGGCAGGCTACAGTCCACTGGGGTCACAGAGCGGGACACTACTGAGTGACTACCACTTTCACTTTCAGGGTTCACCTATGTTATAGTATGTATCAGAATTTCGTTCCTTTTTAAGGTTAAAAAATATTCCATTTTTAAGTACAAACAGTATTTTGTTTATCAAGTCATCCATCATGGACACTGTGTTAGTCGCTCAGTCATGTCTGACTCTTTGTGACTCCATGGACTACAGCCCGCCAGGCACCTCTGCCCATGGAGTTTTCCAGGCAAGAATACTGGAGTGGGTTGCCATTCCCTTCTCCAGGGGATCTTCCAGATGCAGGGATCAAACCTAGGTCTCCCGCATTGCAGGCAGATTTTTTACCATCTGAGCCACCAGGGAAGCCTCGAGGATAAAATAAAAGGGTTCAATACTAAAAGGGTTGTTCTGTCTTTTGATTACTGTGAATAGTTCAGTTCAGTTGCTTAGTAGTGTCTGACTCTTTGCAACCCCATGGACTGCGGCACATTAGGCTTCTCTGTTTATCGCAAGCTCCCAGAGCTTACTCAAACTCACGCCATCAAGTCAGTGATGCCATCCAACCATCTCATTCTCTGTGGTCCCCTTCTCCGCCCACTTTCAATCTTTCCCAGCATCAGGGTCTTTTCTAATGAGTCAGTTCTTCCCATCAAGTGGCCAAAGTGCTGGAGTTTCAGCTTCAGCATCAGCCCTTCCAATGAATATTCAAGACTGACTTCCCTTAGGATAGACTGGTCAGATCTCCGTGCAGTCCAAGAGATTCTCAAGAGTCTTCTCCAACACCACAGTTCAAAAGCATCAATTCTTCAGTGCTCAGCTTTCTTTAAAGTCCAACTCTCACATCCATACATGACTACCAGAAAAACCATAGCTTTGACTTGTCTAGGTAGTGAACAGTATTGCTTATAAGTATAAGCATTATAAGTACTGCTTATAGTAGTAATAGTATTGTGAATAGTACTGCTATGAAAATAGGCATACAATTTATTTGTTCAAGCTTTTACTTTCACATCTTTTACCCAGCCCAGAAGTAGAATTGCTAGATTGGTACTGTAGTACTGGAAGACACTCTTGAGAGTCTCGTGGACTTCAAGGAGATCAAACTAGTCAATCCTAAAGGAAATCAACCCTCAAATATCCACTGGAAGGAATGCTGCTGAAGCTAAAGCTCAATACTTTGGCCACCTGATGTGAACAGCCAATTCACTGCAAAGACCCTGAGGCTGGGAAATATTGAGGGCAGAAGAAAAGGGGGCAACACAGAACAAAATGGTTGAACAGGATCACCAACTCAACCGGCATGAATCTGAACAAACTTCAGGAGATGGTAAAGGACAGGGAAGGCTGGCGTGTTGCAGTCCATGGGATCCCAAAGAGTCAGACACAACTTAGCAACTAAACACTAACAACAACAATAGTAGTCCTATGTTCAATTTTTTGAGAAATTGCCATACTGTTTTGCATAGCAGAATATCACTTTTAAATTCCTGCCAGCAGTGCACAAGGGTTCTAATTTCTCCACATCCATGACAACACCTGCTCTTTTGTTTGTTTTTGTAAACCATCCTAATGGGTGTGAAGTGGTATCACACTCATTACAGGTTTGCTTTTCATTTCCCTACTGATTAGTGATGCTGAGCATTCTTCCCAAGCTTATCAGTTATTTGTTTATTCTTTTGGAAAACTATATTCAAGACTTTCACCCATTTTTTAAATTGGGTTGTTAGTTTTTTTGTTGTTGTTGTGTGGTAGGAGTATTTTATATATTCTGGATATTAATCCTATAAATGATACATGATTTCCAGATAGTCTCACCTCTTCTGAGGGCTGCCTTTTTGTTGTCATGATAGTGTCCTTTCATGCACAGAAGTTTTCAATTTTGATGTACTTCAAGTTATCTTTTCGTTTCCTGTGCATTTGGTTTCATGTCCAATAAATCACTGCCAAATTTAAAGTCATAAAGCTTTCCCCTATGTTTTCTTCTAAGAATTTTATAGCTTTAGCTCTTATGTTTTCAGGTTTGACCCATTTTGAGTTAATTTCTATACATAGTGTAAGGTAAGGGTCCAACTTCATTCTTTTGAAAGACCTCTTGTTCTTACTCTAGTATGTAATTTTCATATCTGCCTCAAATCCTTTTGTCTTAAGAAGAACAGTTTGGCTTGGTATCTATATTTTCCTCTAGAACTATATTAAATGTACACAGTCAACACACTGTATGGTATGTTTATATGAAATTCAAAATCAGGAAAAATTTATTTATAGTGTTAGTAGTCACAACAGTGGTTATGGGATAAGGGGACTAGCTAGAAAGAGGGATGAGCAAACTCCTGAGAGGAACAAAAATATTCTGTATCTGAACTGGTCTGGTAGGTTCAAAGTCGTACATTATTTGTCAAAACCCATCAAATCATACACTTAAGATCTGAGCATTTCATTGTATGTATATCTTTAAAATATGTACATACACTTACCAACAAAGAAGGTATCCAAAGGTATCCAAAGTTTGTCAAACTTTTGACTTGACATTTTTTATAATGTATTTATGTCAAACCGCTTCTGCTTTACTTACGCCTAGATGTAGTTTCCTACTTGATAATAAAAGAGTTAACTATTCCGAGATGCTTAACAGGGAGTTTTCATATTTTCAGTTTATATAATTCTAACCAACTCGATGAACATGACTTTGAGCACACTCTGGGAGCTGGTGATGGACAGGGAAGCCTGGCATGCTGCAGGTCATGGGGTCACAAAGAGTCAAACACAACTAACTAAACTGAAAATACTACACAGCAATTAATACTGAAATAATCGCCCTGAGTATGTAAATTCAAATATTTAATAAAAGTCACAATATATATGGGCTTCCCAGCTGGCTCAGTGATAAGAATCTTCTTCCTAATGCAGGAGACGAAGGAGATAGGAACACGATCCCTGGGTCAGGAAGATCCCCTCAAGGAGGAAATGGCAATCTGGTCCAGTATTGTTGCCAAGATAATCCCATGGACAGAGGAGCCTGGCAGGCTACAGCCCATGGGGTCACAAAGACTTGGACACGACTGAGCATGTACTGCGTGCACAATGCACAATATATAGAAACAGTATCTCTTTAACTCAGAATTCTGCTTTTGAGAATTTTACCTTAAGGGAAAAATATAAAACAAGTATACAAAGATATATGCAGCAAAAAGGTCACCACAGCCCTATGACAGCACCCTCACTCAAGAGCGAAACAGCCTAAATGGTTAAATGTACATCAAGAGAGGCTGGTTTAAAGGAGGAGGGTAATGATATTTTATTAAATGAACTATCACAGAACTATTAAAATGAATGAATCTAATTGTACATAATATGTATTGAACAGGAAGAAAGCATGTCCGTGGATTACTGACGAGGGACTTATGGGGTAGCAGGACAAAACCATATACGTGCATGCATGTGTGATCCACGCCTGTCTCATTCTGGGATCCTATGGACTGTAGCCCTCTAGGCTACTCTGTCCATGGGTTTTTCAAGGAAGAATTCTGGAGTGAGTTGCCATTTCCTACTCCATACATACATTTTTTTTAATATGAAAATCTGTATATGAGTGGTAAGTATAGTATAATAGCCCAGAAGTATATACATCAAATGTTATGTATCATTTCCTAAGCCAACTCTGAGTTTTTCATGAATCTAGAACTAAATGCAATTTCTTTTGGATTAATTATTGCTGTCTTTCTAAGAATTATTAGAAAAGTATATTATAATAATTTATACTTAATAGTAGATAGCCTCTTAATTTTTGTTTTTGACCATAAATTTGAATTCTTCCAGGCAAATTCTACAAAAAAGCAAAGCAAACAGCACAGGAAAAAATCATGAGCTCATAGCAGCTACATTTTAGTCATTACTGTGGCAAATTCTACTGGCTTCCAATTTCACAGAAAGAGTAAATGCTATTTTTCATACAAAAAGACAGACTGAAAAGTCCCCACAGCAAGGAATTTAGATGCTGAGTCTATGTGTGTCTGAACAAACTGCAAGAGAAAATTTTATTATGTCAACATGTCCAGTCAAAAATAATGTGTTAGAAGGTAATAAAGTTTACAAGGTCAAAATCCTACAAATGCTCCACAATCTACCTACAGTCCTTTAAGCTAAGTTCCCAACTGGGACTTTTAAACAATTTAGGTGCTTTTAAAATTCACTTTCTTATTATAAAAAGAAAACTAAATCTTGTCCTTAACCTTGCTTGGTGGGGGTGGGGGTAACTCCACAATTCCTGAAATTACTCCTTCATGCTTGAAAACTGAGAAACAATCAACAAATGTACACAGAATATTTACTGTTATATACTTTACACTAAAGCTGTAAGTTCCTTCAGATTTCGTCCAGTTTCCCTTGAGTAACAGAAAAAAGACAACATGGGGTTGGGAAGAGTGGGCAGAGCAGTCCAGGGTCAAACAGTGTCTAAACTCCAGCAGAACAGGCTTAATGACCAATCACACAAAGGAGCTGGTTACACAGCTCCCGTTGCTATGGAGCCCACTTTCATTTCTGTCCATGCCCTTGTTCCTAACAGATAACTTTCGGACCATAAACACTGCTGTCGTTTAACAGGCTGAAAAATAACCAACGTATCTGGCTGCTTTAGCCCACTCCCTTAGTGTAAGAAAATTTTTTCTACTTCATATCAGAAAATAAATTTACTTTTTGGTTTGTGAAACTAAATTGAAAAGTTCCCATTTGTTATCAGCAATAGCTCTTCTCATGATAAATTCTGTTTTCTAAAGCTTCCTTATCGGGTACACACAATATAAGATTATAAACAGTGAGAATAATATACATGTAATCTCTCTAGGATTTTCTTTGTAATTATTAATTACCTATGAAATTTCACTGCTTATTCTAAGTCCAACTGCAGCTCAAGTGAATACTAGGTCAGATCAACATTTTGCAGAGTGAATACGTGGCTGTGGGAACTAGCGGCAGTGCCTTTCATGACCTCAATTTCCAGAAGTCAGAGGTATGTCCTCAACAGCCTTTATTTCCTCTCCATAATCACTATTCTATTATCTACAAACTTATTTATACTCTTCTTAAATTAATTTGTATTTCTAGTCCAGGCTACCTCTTAGGGTAATAAGTTCTGGAACATTATTATCCATTTTGTAAAGTGCTACATCCTTCAGTTTTCATAAAATGAACTCCAAGCTTCAAGGAGCGTCTGCTGTCCGCTAATGCTAGTACCTGGAACTTGATTAACAAATGTATGGTCAGTCAGTGCCAATCAACACCTTCAAATCTCCCTGATCAGAGATTCCTTGTCAACTGCTTTCTGCCCTCAAGTCCCTTGATTATTTTCATTGACTCATCTACATTGCTTTCACTGTTAGCCTTCACCGTGGAATAGCAGCTAAAATAGCATAAATTATTCCAAAGGCACAGCAAGCATGGCTGTACACAAAAGTAAAATAACTTTTGTATTTACTTTTAAAAATAAACCTCTACTACAAATTTTGTATTCTCTTCTACCTCCTAACTACAGATGCTTTCACCTTTCTTTCCAGGTCAGCCAATTCGAGGAGATTTTGTTTAAGCATTCATAAAATGCAGGCATTCACTGGCAGTAAAATGCTTCCTCTCATTTACAACCAGTGTTGAAAAAAGTCTTACTGTACACAAAATTAACACACAAGTGTATAATTGTAGTTTTATGCTCAAGTGCCTTAATTATGCACTTTAAAACACTTTCTTCCCAAGGATTCATCAAGGGCATTTGATATCACAGATTTATGAGGTCTACTGTGCGCTTCTTTGACAAAACAGAAGCATAACAAAAAAATTTGTGGCCTCAGAGAGAAAGTAGTATGCAAAGTACAAGATGATAAATCTCATTCTAAACATTTTAGCTTAAAAAAGATCATATTTCCAACTCATATGAATGGGTGAGGGGTCAACCTAAAAGATTAATTCAGACTCCTTATTCTTGAAGCAAACAGAAGCCGCATACCAAAACAAGTGGTCTCATCTTTCATAAATCATCATGGGGAGAAAAATTCACCTATGAGTATATGCCTTACTAATATAAATAGTAATAATGGCAGGAAAAAAATTTAATAGTAAAAGGAGACTTGCTCATTTCTAATGCAGAAGCTTTGACAATTAGCTTATCAGTATTTATTTACATTTAAAGCAAAATAAAAAGTAAGTGTTTTCCATACCAAACACATGTAGTCATTTTTAAATCAGAGAATCAGAACTATGGAAATTCATCAGCATGGCCGACTTCTCCAGAGCTCACAGTATGTACAGAAAGAAAAGAAGGGCCCTGAAAGCCATCTGTAGTAATAAATAGGTCAACTCTGCTAACAGAAGCAACATTTTCCTAGAAAATACTACTTAAAAATAATTTTAAAGAAAAGAAGGAAGGAAAGAGGGAGGGCAAAAGAGAGGCCTGAGCTGTCTCACAGGACCTCAGGTGTCTCCATTCAGGAAAGCACTTTACCTAGAAAACAGACACGTGATGTTGTTTATTTAGTAATGAATATATCTCACTGAAAAGCAACCCGGGGTTTCCATCTTTCTTGTCATATTACTGCCCAAACTGCAACAGGTAGTTCTGAATTGGTGAACATAATCTTTGAGTGGTTTCAATTCTTTAAAAAATATATAAAGAGATTACAAATCAAAAGTCAAAACAGTACAGCAGGACCTCACACACACGTTCCAACAGCAGGGTTTTCTAACAAGACTTTAAGTGTGAGGCTACAGTATGTTCATGTTTTTAAAAACCACCACTTGGTCCACACACACACGGTGAGAATACTATTCACTACAGGTAAAAATGGAAAAACTCGGCAGTGCAACTGATGAGAACTATCTACAGCTTCTTGCCTAGCTGCCCTCTGGCCAGAGATTTCTATTTTCATAAAGCAGAAAAGAGGAGCCAAGAGCTTTGCCACTTTCCCATATAAACCCAGCTGCCAAAACGGATGTGCCAAAGGGGAATTTCAGAGAATTTTAAAGAGATAACCTCTGCTAAAGCTGCAATGTCAACTCTGTAACCACATGACTGGAACATGTGCAGTGAATGCTAGATTGAAAGGACTGTTCTACTGGAGATAACCATGGAACAGGGGAAACAGAAAACAGGGATTTACCAGAATCAGACTAGAATTTTAAAAGAGCAAATGGAGAGACAAGCAACTGGCATCATCTGTGGACGGGAACATGATGTGGGGGACATGATGTGGGGGAACATGATGTGGGGGACATGAGGAGAGAGATGATTCACAGCAGGCCCTTTCTGCCTTGAGGATTTTATACCACCCATTTAAATTCTGTGTGTGTGTGTGTGCGTGCACGTGTGTGTGTGTGCGTGTGTGTGCACACGTATTTAAATTCCATGTGTAATTCTGTGTGTGTGTGTGTGTGTGTGTGAGGGGGTTAGTTGTTTTACATATCCTTTCTATATTTTTTTCTCTCCTGCTCCCCTGCAAAAACGAGAGAGAGAAGAAGGGAGGAAAGGAATGATTTTAGTAACTGAGTTCACAAAAATGTGAGTACAAAACCACCAAGCCCTTCAAGAATGGACATCTAAAAAACAATATTATGTGAAAATGTGATCCTTTAAAAACATAACAGTGTTCTATATCTTTTAAAGGAGAAACTTGTACTCATTAATCTATCCACCCTCAAATGTAAATGTGTATATGGTAAAAAATGTATGAATGGAGAAAAATAATAGTAATGGTAATTCGGAAGGGTAAGACAGACTTCTCTACATAACGTGGCCAAAACTCAAACCTGGCTTCTTTTGAGACTTCAGTAGACTGAAGAATCTAAGAATAGACAGTCCCAGGGGACGAGCCAATATGGGGACCTTGACCAGCATTCTCCCCGAGTAGAGGCGCTGACACTGACTCAGAGAGGAGACAGCTGCAGGCTTTGTCCTGTGCTACCCAGAGACAGAACAGGCTTCAAACAACCATAACTAGCTGGCCACTTTTTGCCCTGACTTTCAGAATGAACTCATAACAAATAATGAGGACTGCAAATAAAGGAGTCCTTTTATATTGGGAGATGTTTCTACTACTTATTCATCCTCTCTAAAAGATCAGTGATATCCTTCCTGAACCTCATGTGCAAAGGTAAGACTAGAGGAAATGTACATGCACATTAGTGGTTGAAAAACAGACTCCTTACATTTTATTCCCTGGATCATAGTCTGAGATGGGTTGGGTGAAGAGGGTTGGTAGAAATGCTGAAAAACACAGGCAACACACACAGTCACATATTTGGATCATTAAGCTATTGTTTTAAGCTGAAAATATACATCTATCTCCCCATCCTCAGAAGGCTAAGCCTAATTACACTTTATTGTAAATTGCTTTAACACGCACTATTAGAACTGGTAGGGATTTCAGAGATCACTGGTTCAACCCTCTCCTTCTTAGATCAAGAAGCTAGGGTCAAGGGTTAGGAAACCTGCACAATTTCACCCAGCTACAGTCACAAATAAAAACTATGCTCTCCACGCACATCCCTCCCCACCCAGGGCTCATTCCACTCTCCCAGGACACCCAGTCATTGAATGGAAAGAGTGGGGAGCAGTATGTAAGGGAAGCATGGAGGATGCTCAGGCTGGGACAGGAAGAGCAAAGGACACTTCAAAGATCTTCTCTGTTCCAGCAAAGAGAAGTGTAAGAATAGACAAGGATACTGGGGAGCCAAACAACATTGGAGAAGCAGCTAGAGTGGGAAGGGGTTGAAAAGAGGAAGACAGGTGAGCAAAAACACAATGGTTAAAAATGAGAAATGTACAAAAAATGTTTTTAAGTTTTAACTGCTGAAATCAGAAAGTATTAAGACATAAAACTTCTACCAACACAGATATATACTCAAGGCAAAAGGGAGGAAGGGGGAAGCTCTTTGTGGTGAGTCATTTGGCACATAAATTTAACCCATACTATAATTGTGATACTGGATAATGTTAATAATTTAAAGAGAAGTTTCATTATGAGGCTGAGACAGCATGAGGAAATGATGCTTTAGATAAAAATATCAAAGCCCTTCAAATATAAATATATTTCAAAGCAAATGTTTATATAAGAAGAGAAAAATCATTTAATTATTTCCCTTGAGGTCTGCAATTTTTTAATTTCATCAGATGGAACACATGTGCCAAATATTCCCAAAAGATTGGTCAGGAAAAAATATAGGATGTTGACATTTAAAAATCATTAACAGAAAGACACGTGGGGGTGGACAGAGGAAGATTTACTTAATGTAGAATTTTCAACAAATTAAATGTTTGACTTCTTTCTCTACCGTCTCCTCTATTTATATTTAATGATTTATTTTAAATCATTAAAGTAGACATTTTAACCTATTCAGTTCTGAAACACAACAAATAATCAAAATTATAATTATCCCCCAACAAAACTATACTAAAACTATACTTGAACACGGATGTGTTTTCAGACTATCCATTTCAAGCACCTTTGCAGGGAAGTCAGAAGACTTTGGGGTAACACAAAAGTTGTTTAATTATTTTGCTAAAACATGAAGGAGTACAAAATAATCATACCAAAATACAGCCCTTCAGTCCAATGGCAAATATAGATACGTGGGCTAAAACATTTCTCACTTGATAGTAGGCTAATTCTACTTCATTAAAAAATCAATTTATTATATTACCTTTAAAAGGAAAAAACCAGAATTCAAACAGTATATCACAATAATTTTCACTTAATAAATCCTTTAAAGTTTTCTTTCAAGAATGTTGTTTACAAGACCAGTGGAATGCCCTCAGAGTAGCAAGAAAACACCGAGGTCAGGAAGTCTCCCCAATATCAAGGCCAAGAATGAGGCATTAGTGGAAAATGGTCATTTTCTAACCAGAGATGTTAATCACATTTGACAACTAACAATCACTTAAAACCTATAGCTATTTCTTACTGCCAGAGAAAAGAAGTAACAGCACTAGTATCTGGTCATTTGGTGTCTCCTAAAACCTCTTTCCACTGTCCTCCACTCCCCACACTGGTGGGACTCTGATCACTCCATATGTCCAGGACAGACCCACTGTGAGGGTGTGGGTGCTGAAAAATTCCTAATCCTCCTGAATGAAACCTGCAGAGAAGCCTCCAGGTGGTGCCTTCACAGAAGGCTCCTTTGGGGCTTTGTCGGGACATGGGCTGCTGCCCTGTCATGGATCCATGTGACAGGCAAGAGACCTGCCCTGCAATTGGTAAATCAGGTAACTGTGCTTTTGATTTTCCATCAAGCTGCCCTGTGAATAGGCCATATTCTAATGCTACTTTGTCTCAACTACAAAAAAAAAAAAAACTTAAAAATTTCCATTAGAAAGAAAAGGAGGTGAGGAATCAAAGGAGCTAAAAATACTGAAGGTTATCAGACCAATGGCTTTCAAATGTTTTGATTCCAAATCAAAAGAATTATGTTTTAGATCACAACCTTGAACACACATGACATCCTTACTACACTGTGATGCATTCATATTTTTTCATATTCAAATCTCTTAAAAAAAATTTCTGGCTGCAGATTAATATACATTGCTTTCATAGCCACACTAATAGATTACAATGAATAGTTTTTAAAAACACTGCATTCAAGGATGATTTTTTCAGAGCAAGCTGTTCCAAGCGATAGTGTATCAGAATAAATCAGTGTCCATGGATATTGGTTCCTCAAGTTCCTCTTCCCTGACCTTCAGGGCCATTGATACACAATGCACTGCCAGAGAAATAGACTACTGCCGATTTGAGCAGGCTGAACAGCTGAACAGTTCAACAGGAGATAACCAGCAAACAGAGAAGGTAAACTACAACAGAGCAAGGTAACAACCCACCAGCAGTGTCTACCGCTCAGAGAGGAGGAGACAGCAACTCCTAGAAGGAATTAGGAGTCACAGCAAGAATGGGTGAAGAGACAGGAAGCCAGAGCAGGTAAGTGTCCTGAGCAGAGACTTGGGAGAAGGAGAGCATGCAATGGTGAGCAAGAGGCAAGTGCCAGAGATGGTACACAGCTCTCTTACAGCTGCAGGAAAGAAATGAGATTACAAGTACAGGATGAACTGAATTCCGGAGGAGGCAAAGCAAGGAAAATGAGGAGTAAAATTTTAAATATAAAGAGTATAGAGAAAGAGCTATGACTTCTTTATTTAAATATTTATTTTATTTGGCTGCTCTGGGTCTTAGGTGCATGGCGCGGGATCTTTCAGTTGCGGCATGTGAACTCTTACTTGCAGCATGTGGGATCTAGCTCCCTGATCAAGGGCTGAACCTGAGCCCCCTGCACTGGGAGTGCAGAGTCTTAGTCACTGGACCACCACAGAAGTCCCAGCTATGACTTCTTTTGATTTCCACATAGATCCCCAAAGAAGAAAAGTAAAACCTCATAGGGACAAGGCAATATAGCTATTCAGGGGAGAGGAAACAGGGAAGATCTTCACCGTGGAAATCCTGACCACCATGTCCCTGGGACAATTCTGAGGCTCCCTAGCAGTGAGTTCTTCATCAGATTCATATGAATATTTGCACAAATAATCTCTCTGGGGGAAACACTTGGAAAAAAATTATAACTATGACTGCCTAAAATTTGCAATGATGCTACTAAGAATAATAAGGACAATTAACATGTAATTAAAAAAGCAAACGCTCACAAGAAAGACTATCTCATTATAGGCAGAAAGGCAGTGGGCAAGAATGCTCTAAGAACAGGGAACCTGACGATGTCTCACAATGTACCCTGACCAACTGACACTGAGAAGCAAAGAAGCTGAAGGCAGTTGTATTCATTGAGTTTGTAACTTTAGAAAATACAGAAATTAAGCTATGGAATTCTCTCTCTCTCCACTTTCCTTGTGCTCTTTTATCATACATAACCTTACTTTGTTCTCTACCCTGAGGCCTCCATGTGAAATTCCCTATACCACAAATTATAGCATACGGCTTATCAGCTTCTTTTCTCCAAAACAATTTACTGCAGTAACTACCAGAAAGATATCACTGTAAAAACTGTTCACTGTTATCAGCTAGTTTAGTTCAGTCACTCAGTTGTGTCCGACTCTTTGTGACCCCATGGACAGCAGCACGCCAGGCTTCCCTGTCCGTCAACCAACTCCCGGAGCCTACTCAAACTCATGTCCATTGAGTCAGAGTTAGTTGGTTATCAGCTAACCACTCCCCAAATTCATGACAGTATCAATACTTCTTATGTATACACATAGTGCTCCCAAACTTCTTTCACACTGATGATCTCATTCAACTCTGTGATAATTCCATGAAAAAGGGCAGAGTTACTCTTCTTTCACAGAGAGCCTTCTCTATGAAGGGTCTAAGAGTAGATGGTCAATTGACGACAGAATCAGTGATAGCTATCTGGGCTCCTGATTCAGACAGACTGCAGTACTGAAAGAGAAAGCTATGGCAAGGCACCCTTAGAGTTGGGATGTGTATCTCTGTTTTGTTTTCCCAAATGGATCTCCAATTTTTCTATACATTCCATTATATCACATGTATTGATTCAACATTTTATTGAGCAATAATAGAGTATCAAAGAATCACTTGAGGCACTATAGAAGATAGAAATATGAGTATTACAAAATCCCTGCATGTAGCAGCTTACAAACAGAAGGGAGAAATAACACATGTTTACAATTCAGAATAAAAAAGATTTTGAGCAATAACAAAAGGACAGCAGAAAAGGAAGCAGGTAGTTTTCATTGGAAGAGTTGGGGAGACAAGTTACAGAGCATCAGGAAGTGCTTGCTGTTCAGATCAGAAGTATTGGTCCAGGCCTGGACAGAGGACTTGACTCTCAATTGGCAAGAGAAGAGAAAAAAGAGGATTCTCTGTTGAGTAACAGAAACCCAGTTGGCAAGGAAGGGAAACATTAAGGGAATGAGGCATAAACAGTTCAGTGCAGTGTGAGGTAATGATAGAGAGGAATTCTGATTAATTCCCAGGCCACACTATGTACACAACAGATGCTTAAACAAACAAACAACCCCCCCCCAAAAAAAAAGCACTGGCTGTATGAATGGTTGACTCTGTAATAAATAAGTACATTCCATTTTAAAACATAAACATGAGTTACCACCCAAGATAATGCACCATAGTTAACTCTTAAGTATCACCTGCAACTTGCCCTTGGGAACATTTTCAGTACATTATGGCTTTCCCCCTTACCACACACACCTTCAGGATGTTTCCTCACATACTGGCCAAGAACACATCTTTTTCATGGTAACCCAAATAAGCCACTGGTAAGGAGGTAAATTTCTGCTCTCTGAAATCAAATATTGCATTCCAAAACCATGCGGTAATTTTTAAATACCTACCATTTAGAAATTATTTCTATAACTGCTCCCCTTTAATCAACATGAACAAACACTAAGCATGCCCCAACGGGTACCACTTAGACTAAAATTTCAATAATGGGTAATGAAAGGAGTCAATACTAAGATACAGGAACCCATGCACTCCTCAGACTCCCTGAAAAGTGACTGATGCAAAATTGAAGACAATACGTCACCCGTGAACACACTGAGAGAAAGACCATGAATATGGTATGGGTGATACTACCTACATACGCATTTGTTTATTTGAAAAATAAGACTACTAAAAACCTAATTTCTTCCAGTTTGTTTTGGCATATCATGAATTTCAAACCTGATATCCAAAATTTCAAGTACCACATATCAAACCTTCATCTGGGTCCAGATAAGCAACTGGAGGATTACCCTGGTACTCAGTAACTAAAATCAGCCTGCTGAAGTTAGGAGGGCTCACAGACAGGCTGTTTCAGACCTCTAGCCAAGGTGAGGGTTGCAGGGGAGAAGAAGCGGTGCGGCTGGATATTAGGGGTGGCTTGCTTGGGCCCAGTGACAAGACTGGCAGAGCTGTAGAAATTCCAGCAGGCCCAGGGCAGCACACGGCAACAGAGCAGCTGCACAGATACACAACCTCCTGTATTTCAAAGCCCTTCTAACCTCCATCAAGCCTATAACACTTTCTCTACCAAGGTTCCAAACCCTTCTCTTTGGCCCTTTTCTCTACATTAGAAAAAACAACTAGACAAACTGTTGTCAAAGTAATATGTTTCCTATACAAAATTAACACCACCTACCAAAAGCCATCTTTTGTCTTTGTCTCCTTATATTCATTATTGTAAGATGCATAACAGAAGAAACATCAAAAGTTTATAAAAACAACCTGACTGTACGCATCCTTGTTTATACCCTTTAGGACCTAGATAGAAAATGTTGAAAAACATAGGTAGTGGTGTATACATTATATCTGAAATAACTCAAGACATATTATTGAAGAACTAATGAACAGGTGATATGTAGAAAATCAGTCTTCTATTGTTTTCTTCTGTGAAGAATCTGTGGATTTGTATTACATATTAAGCATTTACATTTGATGTGTTTCATAGCTAAAATATGAACAATTGAGTACAGTATTGAAATATTCAACGTGCTAGCATTTGTAGTTTTGATAAATCCCATTGCTGGCAATGGAGTCGTGCCAGAAAAATTTGATTTCTACTGCAAAAGGATTAAAGACCTCCCTGGTGGCTCGGACGGTAAAGCGTCTGCCTACAACGCGGGAGACCGAGACCTGGGTTCAATCTCTGGGTCGGGAAGATCCTCTGGAGAAGGAAATGGCAACCCACTCCAGTACTCTTGCCTGGAAAATCTCATGGATGGAAGAGCCTGGTGGGCTACAGTCCATGGGGTCGCAAAGAGTCGGACACGACTGAGCGACTTCACCTCACCAAAAGCCATCAGTATTTTTCTTATGCAAATTTTATACAACATATTTATTACTTATAAATTTTCTTATTCAATATGAAGCATTATGTTTGACAACTTAAACACTACACCAACTTATCAACTTTCCTATGAAGGCTTCGGAGTGCACTTCTGTGTCTAACACAGCCACACGACACACAATCACATAACAGGCTCCCCGGGTTTCTCTTTCTCCTTCATGATCAGGAGTTCAGTTTCTGCCCGCTCCTTTTTCCCCTCTTGTCATATCCGTCTTCCCCTGACTCTCCCAACTAATGACAGAGTGATTCTTCACTTTATGATGCCCCGCTCCCCTGAAAATATATTTCTTCTAACTCCTAGACTCATGCTCCCACCTTCCTTGCCCTTCGGCACCAACGACCTGGTACTCTCTCATCACTCGGCCCTCACCTCACACCTCAAATACACCAGGGAGGGCGAGGGGAGGATGTGGGCTCCTAGAAGAACAGATTTCTAAAACCTTCCCGCGTTTGGAAGAGTTCTTCTACTGTGGCAACACTCAGCCATCTACCAATGCAGAGGGGGTTGAGCTTTTTGCTGTTTGTCTTTGTTTTGTTTTCCTTCCATCGTTATGAAAGAGTGTACTCTCAGTTTTCCCTACAAGCTATGAGAGATCCCTAGTCTAAAGCACTGGAATACTAGGCTTAGTACATACACCTATGTCCCAGCTTGTGCATATACGCGTGTATCAAGATTATATCTTAACGCACAGCAAGAAGCGACATTACACTTTATAAAAAATAGTCAGATACAAACCTGCTGTCCCTATCACATAAAAATTATCTAATATTCTTAAAATTAAGAATTTAAGAAGTGTTCTTCAATAAAAGCAGAAGTGTTTAATATGATATGGGGAAAAAAATCAACATAAACACTTCTCATACTACTTGTGCTGAGGTAATTTATTTCCAAAGCATATTTCCCAATGTTATAATCCTTTTAAGTGCTAATCTACCTGGCTTCTATAGTAATCTACAAATGTGAAACAAAAAACAATTCACAGAAAGGAAAAAAGTACGAGGGCTTAACCGACTGTACTCTCTTTTCCAGAGGGTAGAGGTGTGGAGCTCAGTCACAAAAGGGCTTGTAAATTCCACTGGTTTAATGAACAGATAGTTTTCCTAATTGTTATTGCTGTACTCCACAGCCTGGTGACTGCCAGGCCAATGCCAAAGTCCAGGCTGCATTTGAATGACATATGGCTTTAGTCAACCAGAGAGATGTTGCAACACTGAACAATACAAGCAGACAGAACAAGAAGACCTAGCGCCAAACTGGCCTTCGCAGAACCAGATTCACGCATGCACACTGCTCTCCTGGGAGGAGGTTGCGTGTTGAGTGTACGTGTTGTAAAGACACTTTTCCTGAGCCCCAACAAGCACTGCACCAGGGCTCTGGGACTAGTAGGCTGGTGCAGTGAAAACAGGCTGCATGAACTCTGGAGTTGTAGGCACAAGGTCAAGCTCCAGTTCTGCCTGAACAGCTACAAGTTCTTTGTCAGAGTGCATTACTTCTTTGCCCACCAGGTTCCTCATAAACCAGTATTATTACAATACTCCCTCCACCTCACTGAATGGCATGCTGACATGGAAACTTTCTGAATGAAAGCTTCCTAAACCACTATGTAAACAATCACATGATGATAACACATATCCCACCAGTAAAAACTTCCAGAAGTGCGTCTAGTCCACGTGGCAGAACAGCAGTGTGGTGACACTTATCCACCCATTTGGCTACCCAGGCTATGGATACTTCTAGTATCTGAATAATTCCTCACTGGCTGTGATAGGATGTGGTGATTTCAAGTAAGAAATACATATTTGGTCTTCGTCCCCATTTCTGGCACTGAGCTCCAAAAACCCTTGAAACTTCTTAAGTGTTGCAAGCCTGCATGGGTACTAAGTTGTTAAGTCATGTCCAATTCTTTTGCAACCCTATGGGCTATAGCCCAGCAGGTTCTTCTGTCCGTGGAATTTTCAAAGCAAGAATGCCAGAGTGGGTTGCCATTTCCTCCTCCAGGGGATCTTCCTGACCCAGGGACAGAACCTATGTCTCCTGCACTGCAGATGGATTCTTTACCACTGCACCACCTGGGAAGCTAATTGAGAGTCTAGGAGGTGTCTTTTGTTAGGGTTTTGAAAAATCACCTAAGGCTGGGGAATGGCTGCCAAGAGAACCAACCAAGTGATTATAGGGTTGAACCTTTCAGTCCTATCCCTTGATTCCTAAGGAGGGGGACAGTGGCTGGAAGTTGCATCAGTCGCCAAGGACCAATGATTTAATCAATCATGCTTATGTAATGAAGCCTCCATAAAACTTGAAAGGACAGATTCAGAGGTGGTTGAACACGCAGAGGTGCTGGGAGAATAGAGCACTCAAGAAGCAGGTGCCCCGGCCCTTCCCACTCACCTACTCACCTCTTCCATCTGGCTGTTGCTGAATTACATCTTTTATAACAAACCAGTAATCTAGTAACTGAAATGCTTCTCTGATTTCTGTGAGCCACTCTAGCAAATTAACGGAACCCAAGGAAAGGGCTGCTGAAACTTCTGGATCTGTAATTTGGATCTGTGACTGTCATCTGAAGTAGGGGATGGGGGCTGTACTGTTCCCAGGTAGTGGTAAAAAATCTGCCTGCCAATGCAGGGGCTGCAGGAGATGTGGGTTCAAACTCTGGGTTGGAAAGATCTCCTAAAGGAGGAAATGGCAACCCACTCCAGTATTCTTGCTTGGGAAATTCCGTGGGCAGAGGAGCCTGGTGGGCTACAGTCCATATGGGGCTGCAAAGAGTCGGACACAACTGAGCAACTGAGTGTGCATGCACATCACACGTGCATGTTACCAAGCGACCAACAGGGGTGATGGTGGAGGACAAGCTGTGGTGCCACTTACTGAGTGACTGTGAATGCTGTCTGTCCTCATGACCCAGGCCTGTCATCATCCTCACAGTGTGGTGGGGACCCATGTGCCTTCCCTTCTTGTGAGCCCAGTTTTTCAACTTTCCTGGCTATTCTGCAGCTTCCCACTAGCCTGTCAATATTTCCTTTTCTGGTTGGAATAGGCCAAACTGAGATTCATTGCTTACACCAAGAATTCTGGCTGAGAGAAACAATTTCTGAAATGGGAGAAAAAGATAAGTAGCAAAACTAAAGGAGAACTTCAAAATGTGTAGCACAGCACAACAAAAAGAGACTATGTTAACATGATATACAGCTGTCATGATACACATGATGATGGGTAGTCTCTTGATCAAGTCAAAAGCAGGAAAAGAACCAAGTCATGCGACTAATCAAAAGTCAAGAATAAATGCAGTGATGTGAGAAGTTCCACATGTAATGAGATTTCAGAAGCAGGCAGTTCTAATGTATGTGAAGATCACAGGTTAAGAAGTAGACAGGTTCAATATAAATCAATAATTTTAACATAGGGAAAGAAGTTTAATTAAAATAAGACATTGCCTAAATGAAGTTGGGGGCCAGTGAGCAAGGAAGACTTCACTTGCAGAGGAAGTGACAACTAAAGCACACAGGGAAGGAGGACGCAGAATGGGTAACTTTGAACAGGAAGAATAGTGGGAAACAAGCACGGTATATACTCAAACTACAAACTTCAGTGGACTGATGTGTAGACACAGGAGAGGGCGCTGGGAGAAGATAAGGCAGGAAAGTTCATCAGGGCCATGCCAACAGGCTGCTGCTGCTAAGTCACTTCAGTCGTGTCCAACTCTGTGTGACACCATAGACGGCAGCCCACCAGGCTCCCCCGTCCCCGGGATTCTCCAGGCAAGAACACTGGAGTGCATTGCCATTTCCCGCTGCAATGCATGAAAGTGAAAAGTGAAAGTGAAGTCGCTCAGTCGTGTCCGACTGTTCATGACCCCGTGGACTGTAGCCTAACAGGCTCCTCCGTCCATGGGAGTTTCCAGGCAAGAGTACTGGAGTAGGGTGCCATTTCCTTCTCCTATGCCATCAGTCTACCAAGTTCATATTTTATATAAGACAGGACTTCACAAAAGAACTATAAGTAGGAGAGCAATAGGTCAGATTTACATTTTATTATAGCAAGATTACTGTGAAGGCTTGTGAAGATTACGTGTGAAGAAATAAGACACAAAAATTGGTTCTTAACCACTCTGGGTTCATAGATACATCGAGAATATTGTTGTTATTCAGTCACTAAATCATGACCGACTCTTTGTGACCCCATGAACTGCAGTACTTCAGGATTCTCTATTCACTATCTCCTGGAGTTTGCTATATGACCAGAAAAATACACCTACACACATACATAAAAGTCTTAATATTTTATTCCAAAGAATCCACAGGCTTCTGAAGTCCATCTGTGAACATTCAGGGGTCCATGGACCTCAAAGTGAGGATGACTTGAAAGCAGAAGAAAGACAATTGGACACTGACTGAGAGGCAACAGCAGTGATGGCAAAGAATTCAACTCATGAAGAGAAAGAAGAGAGAGAAGGTCTGAGTAATTTGCAGGAATTAGTGATCAGCTGGATGTGGGTTGTAAGGGAGGAATACCAAGCATGACTTCCAGATGGATGACTTACATGAGTGAGCTACACCGCGATTTCACGGCACAAAGATGGAATGGGGAAAAGACAACTCAATGGGATACTCAGAATTGAGTTTTGAGAAATACATCCAGGTGGAAATGGCAGGCTGGCAATCAGAAACCAGTGTCTCCAACTGAGCAGGACACAGTCCAGGGTAGAGTCATTGGACCAACATGGAACAGCAGAAGCTCCAGGAAACGTCTAGATGCGGCGGGGTGGGGAGGACGTGAGGCAGGCCAGACACCACAAGGGAAGCTAGAGCTCAGTATGCGGTCCACAGAAGGGCTGAGGGTAGCAGGGCCAGACCACCACCATTATGCCACTCCATAAACAGAAACACATCAGTTTGTGCAAGTAATCTGTCTACATGGTCACATCAGTGCTATTGACTCCAAAAAATATATATAAAAACCTTTAAATAACTCCATTTAGAGGCTTCTAGATATAATAAGAAAATAACATTATCCAGAGATACAATTCTCAATCTCTGCAGAGCCCTGACCTCAAAAAGGATAGTGTGTTCAAACAAAAAATTTTAAGGATGATTTTTAAATATCCAAAAATTTGGAATATTCAATAATATACTTCAGAAACACTGAAAATCTAGAAAGGAATTTGCAACCTCCTTTCAGGAAAGCAATTCTTTCAACAGAAGTATTTAGCATGTTATATAAACATGTTATTCAGAGAAACGTACAACATAGGGGACTTTCATCACATTTACTATATTTGTTAGCCAAAATGTAGCACGCTTGTAATCACCAACAGAGCTGCAGTAAAACCTCTATAACATTAAACAACAACAAAATGTGGCAGTAAGCCATCCTTCTATTAAGAAAAAGAAAACAAAGAAAACATTCTCAATAAGTACAGCATTCTTTGTGACTTTTTTCCCTAAGGAAACTCATTCTCAACAATAGCTTACTGGCAAAAGCTATTTAAATTTGGACAAAGTCTGGCATCTCTACTTTGTGAGAAGAATTTGGCAGTAGAAAAACTATAGTAATTTTAGGGTTTTCATTATTCTCACACTAAAATGCAGAGTATGAAATAGAAAGAACAAAAACATTAATCCAGAATCTAGTTCTGAATGGTCATGTATCTCTATTACTTGACTCAGCTTTTATCACTGAGAATTATAAACGTTATTAATTTTGAATAAATAGCAAATGGTCTATATTTTCCTAGGGAATAAAGTCACCAATAGGACTGAAAGATGGCGACACATATGAAGAAAGTTTATAGCACTTTAATAATTTCTAAAGTTCTGAAATCTGATCATGCAGTACAATCATTTCCTAAAAAAACTAAAGAATTTTTTCCTTCTACATAATGGATTTTCTGCTACATAACATACTGAAGTGCAATGGTACTTAAGTCAATGTAAAGAAGGAAAGAGAGAACAATGAATAAATGCTTATCAGTCTCAAATATTAATCTAGATACCACTAGATCCATATATTTAAAGAGGTAATTTAAAGACGTTCTTTTAAAGTACTTGGTAAATTTTAGCAGCCATTAATAAGATAAGATATCATATGTCAACTATTCAATTGACTGCTAACTACTTGCAGGCTATTCACTTTATGCCACAGTGATTAAGTCAAGATATGGCTCCTTTCTTGCTCTTAAAGATCCCAAGGAGAAAGAACCAGTACTCAAAATATCCTATGTCAAGATGCATCTATGACCATAATGAAACACACTTATGACACATTCTGGAAATGAAGACATGCTTCACAAAGGAGAAAGGAACTGACTTACAGGAATGGTCCACATCTCAGCCGGAGAAGGCAATGGCAACCCACTCCAGCACTCTTGCCTGGAAAATCCCATGGATGGAGGAGCCTGGTAGGCTGCAGTCCATGAGGTCGCTAAGAGGCAGGCACGACTGAGCGACTTTCAGTTTTCACTTTCATGCACTGGAGAAGGAAATGGCAACCCACTCCAGTGTTCTTGCCTGGAGAATCCCAGGGATGGAAAAGCCTGGTGGGCTGCCGTCTATGGGGTTGCACAGAGTCGGACACTACCGAAGCCACTTAGCAACAGCTGCAGAAGCCACATCTCAGCAGACAGAGATAAAGAGGAAAGACAACAAAACTTCCATATAAACAGAGTGGCAAAATAAAAAGCGTGAGGCATATTTTAAGAAGGCAGAGTCTGTGTGGGAAGAAGAATGAAAGACAAAGACAGAAGGAGATAAGGGGATGGGCCAGTACAGAGTTCATGTCCACGGAATAATTCTCAAAGGATAATCTAACAAGTGCAGGAGTGTTAGATGGAATTCCAATCTGAGGGTCTCAGTTCAGTTCAGTTGCTCAGTCGTGTCTGACTCTTTACGAACCCATGAATCGCAGCACACCAGGCCTCCCTGTCCATCACCAACTCCTTGAGTTCATCCAAACTCATGTCCATTGAGTCAGTGATGCCATCCAGCCATCTCATCCTCTGTCGTCCCCTTCTCCTGCCCCCAATCCCTCCCAGCATCAGAGTCTTTTCCAATGAGTCAACTCTTCGCATGAGGTGGCCAAAGCACTGGAGTTTCAGCTTTAGCATCAGTCCTCCCAAAGAACACCCAGGACTGATCTCCTTTAGGATGGACTGTTGGATCTCCTTGCAGTCCAAGGGACTCTCAAGAGTCTTCTCCAACACTACAGTTCAAAAGCAGTAATTCTTCGGCACTCAGCTTTTTTCACAGTCCAACTTTCACACCCATACATGACCACTGATAAAACCATAGCCTTGCCTAGATGGACCTTTGTTAGCAAAGTAATGTCTCTGCTTTTCAATATGCTATCTAGGTTGCTCATAACTTTCCTTCCAGGGAATAAGTGTCTTTTAATTTCAAGGCTGGAATCACCATCTGCAGTGATATTGGAGCCCCCAAAAATAAAGTCTGACACTGTTTCAACTGTTTCCCCATTTATTTCCCATGAAGTGATGGGACCAGATACCATGATCTTCGTTTTCTGAATGCTGAGCTTTAAGCCAACTTTTTCACTCTCCTCTTTCACTTTCATCAAGAGGCTCTTTAGTTCCTCTTCACTTTCTGCCATAAGGGTGGTGTTATCTGCATATCTGAGCTTATTGATATTTCTCCCGGCAACCTTGATTCCAGCTTGTGCTTCTTCCAGCCCAGCATGTCTCATGATGTACGCTGCATATAAGTTAAATAAGCAGGGTGACAGTATACAGCCTTGACGTCCTCCTTTTCCTATTTGGAACCAGTCTGTTGCTCCACGTCCAGTTCTCACTGTTGCTTCCTGACCTGCACACAGGTTTCTCAAGAGGCTACTATATACTATATGCTGGTCCTTAGGCCATGTTGCTTCACTCTCTCAATAACCTAATGAGCTAGAGAGCATCATCCTCACTTTACAGATGAGGAAACCAACGCTACTCAGATGAGTGATTTCCACATCACACACCTAAAAAAGTGAACAAGCCAGACTAGGAATCTAGAATACCTACAGCCAAGGCCCTTCTTTTAACACATAGTTAACCAATACAGGAAATCAGGGAAAAATCAAATATGTCTCTGGAATTGCCCCGGCGACTGAGGATATCATGGTTTTGTTAAGAGAAAAAGATAAACCAACGGAGGAATAGCAATTTCTGAGGCGGCTGATAAACTCATTAGCAGGCAGCTGAAAAGGCAAGCCTGGAGCTGTGAGCAGCTTAGGGATAGGAGTTATGGCCTCAAGAAGAGAGATGAAGCTAAGAAGAGGTGGCAAGAATACACAGAAGAACTGTACAAAAAAGATCTTCACGACCCAGACAATCATGATTATGTGATGACTAATCTAGAGCCAGACATCTTGGAATGTGAAGTCAAGTGGGCCTTAGAAAGCATCACTACGGACAAAGTTAGTGGAGGTGATGGAATTCCAGTTGAGCTGTTTCAAATCCTGAAAGATGATGCTGTAAAAGTGCTGCACTCAATATGCCAGCAAATCTGGAAAACTCAGCAGTGGCCACAGGACTGGAAAAGGTCAGTTTTCATTCCAATCCTAAAGAAAGGCAATGCCAAAGAATGCTCAAACTACCGCACAATTGCACTCATCTCACATGCTAGTAAAGTAATGCTCAAAATTCTCCAAGCCAGGCTTCAGCAATATGTGAACCGTGAACTCCCTGATATTCAAGCTGGTTTTAGAAAAGGCAGAGGAACCAGAGATCAAATTGCCAACATCCGCTGGATCATGGAAAAAGCAAGAGAGTTCCAGAAAAACATCTATTTCTACTTTCTTGACTATGCCAAAGCCTTTGACTGTGTGGATCACAATAAACTGTGGAAAATTCTGAAAGAGGTGGGAATACCAGACCACCTAACCTGCCTCTTGATAAATCTGTATGCAGGTCAGGAAGCAACAGTTAGAACTGGACATGGAACAACAGACTGGTTCCAAATAGGAAAAGGAGTACGTCAAGG
Organism: Aepyceros melampus; assembly: GCA_006408695.1. NCBI lineage: Eukaryota > Metazoa > Chordata > Mammalia > Artiodactyla > Bovidae > Aepyceros > Aepyceros melampus. The sequence goes on along the minus strand of SJXQ01011184.1, from coordinate 242,668 downwards.
CTGTTTATTGTCACCCTGCTTATTTAACTTCTATGCAGAGTACATCATGAGAAACACTGGACTGGAAGAAACACAAGCTGGGATCAAGATTGCCGGGAGAAATCTCAATAACCTCAGATATGCAGATGACACCACCTTTATGGCAGAAAGTGAAGAGGAGCTAAAAAGCCTCTTGATGAAAGTGAAAGAGGAGAGTGAAAAAGTTGGCTTAAAGCTCAACATTCAGAAAACGAAGATCATGGCATCTGGTCCCATCACTTCATGGGAAATAGATGGGGAAACAGTAGAAACAGTGTCAGACTTTATTTTTTTGGGCTCCAAAATCACTGCAGATGGTGACTGCAGCCATGAAATTAAAAGGCGCTTACTCCTTGGAAGAAAAGTTATGACCAACCTAGATAGTATATTCAAAAGCAGAGACATTACTTTGCCGACTAAGGTCCATCTAGTCAAGGCTATGGTTTTTCCTGTGGTCATGTATGGATGTGAGAGTTGGACTGCGAAGAATTGATGCTTTTGAACTGTGGTGTTGGAGAAGACTCTTGAGAGTCCCTTGGACTGCAAGGAGATCCAACCAGTCCATTCTGAAGGAGATCAGCCCTGGGATTTCTTTGGAAGGACTGATGCTAAAGCTGAAGCTCCAGTACTTTGGCCACCTCATGCGAAGAGTTGACTCATTGGAAAAGACCCTGATGCTGGGAGGGATTGGAGGCAGGAGGAGAAGGGGACAACTGAGGATGAGATGGCTGGATGGCATCACGGACTCGATGGACGTGAGTCTGAGTGAACTCCAGGAGTTGGTGATGGACAGGGAGGCCTGGCGTGCTGCGATTCATGGGGTCGCAAAGAGTCGGACACGACTGAGCGACTGAACTGAACTGAACTGAAGTGGGGCCTGAGACTATCAAGAGAGGGGCCATAAAGAGACAACAGAATGGATGACCAGGCTTATCCTTCAGGATACAATCAGACAAACACATGTACATTAGGAAAAATTCTCAAAGTGCTTAAGATTTTGAAACATTGTCCAAGACTCCACTGCATCTACTAAATAATTTGCATTATATATCATAGCCGTAATCTATAAACTAATTATGAAGAAACAGACTCTACCGAATTACAAGGTTTATAGATTTCAAGTATATGATTCTAGATTTTCAATGACATGAATTCATATTTTCACCTAATCTGGGAAATACAAAAACCAGTGTCTAAACTTTACAGCAAAGTTCACAAAAATATGCATGTCTAAATTTAACTTTAAAGCAATAAAATAGACCCACATCAGTTGCCTTCTCCTCAAAGTGTAATTTCTTCACAAGAAGGATGTTTTCTAAGAGAAAAGAAACTACTTACCTTGAACTTATATGCCACTATCATGAGTTGACCTATCATGCCAGTGGTCTAACCCTGGACTGACTCATCATTAACCTACAAGTCAGTTTCCCACGCATACCAAGATCTGCACCCCAGCCCCGTTATTCCACACACTTTCCCAAAGACCTCCTACTCGTAAGGCACTATATGAGGTGACAGGAACAAAAACAGGAAAAGTCACGCTCCCTGGTGTCTGATAGAGTTAGAGAGAAAGAAATTTTCAATAGCATTTCCACAGAAACAGAAAAAAAACTACCCTAAACCTTATATGCAACAACAAAACACCCCCAAACAGCCGAATCAAACTTGAGAAAGAAGAACAAAGCTGGTAGCATCATACTTCCTGATTTCAAACTATAATACAAAGCTACAGTAAATAAGACAGCATAATACTGGCATAAAAACAGGCACACAACAGGGGAACAGAATATAAAACCCAGAAATAACAACACGTTCATAATCAATTAATTTTTGACAATAATGTCATAAACACACAATGGAGAAAAGATAGCTTCTTCAGCATTGGTATTGGGAAAACTGGATGTCCATGTGTAAAAAATGAAAGTGGATCTGTATCTTACATCAAACACATGAAAACTAGAAGAAAACAAAGGGGGGAAGCTCCCTAACACTGGTTTTGACAATGATTTCTTGGATAAAACACCAAAAGCAAGGCCAACAAAGTCAAAAATAAGTGGGTCACATCAAACTAATGGACTTCTGCAGAGCAAAGAAAACAAACTGGAAAGACAGAATGAGAGAAAATTTGCAAACCATGTATTTGACAAAGGGTTTATACAAAAGATGCAAAGGTCTCATTCAACTCAAAAGCAAAAAAGCAAATATTCCAATTTTTTAAAAATGCAAAGTAACTAATCAACATTTTTCCAAAGAAGACATACAAATGGCCAATATTAGATGAAAGAGTGCTTAACATCACCAATCCCTGAAGGTACAATGGATAAGAATCCACCTGCCAATGCAGGGGACAGGGGTTCAATCCCTAGTTCGAAAATATTCCACACAGCACAGAGCAAGTAAGCCCGTGTGCCACAACTTCTGAGTCTGCATGCTGCAATGACTGAAATTCTTGGGCCTAGAATCTGTGCTCCACAGTGAGAGAAGCCATCACAACGCGACGCCCATGCACTGCAACAAAGAGTAGACCCCGCTCGCTGCAACTAGAGAAAGCCCAGTGCAGCAATGAAGACCAAGAACCAAAAATAAATAAATAAATAAATAAATATTTTTTAAAACACTTACTGAGATTAAGTACTAAAATCCAGAATGAAGAGCACAAACATAAAACAGGTTCAAACTTATTCTGGTTGTTTGTGAGATGTTGTTAGGGAATTTTTGAACAGAATCATCCCTAAATATTGTTGAAAGAAAGCTATGTTTAGTAAAATATTCTAACTTTGATTGGGTCTAGAGTCCAAAGTGACACAATTTTCTAAACTATTTCAACATACGTAAAATCTCCAAATGTAACATACTCAGTATCTCCTCTCTCAGTTTATGAGGATATACACTACCATTTTCAGTACTGCTGAGAAAGTATTTGCTTTTCATGGCAAAACCTAGAATCTAGTTTGCCATCATAACATCTAAGTTACAACACACAGTCTTTGACAAGATTTGGTTCAAAGCAAGCTCTTCAACACAGAGCCACTAAAGCACAATAAACCCTTTAAACCACACATAGATTAAAAGACAATGAATAAAATTTAAGCTAGATAATTGGTTGGACAGCAAATATGTTTGCTCCATGTTACATCCTAAGCCCTGAAGTTAGGACTTTTCCAGATGTCCTTGGCCTCTGGCACCAGCTGGGTGCAGTGCATCCAGGGTCAGGCAGGGTCTAGCTATAAACAGCCATCAGAATGCCAGCTGGAAGTCCCTGCCAAGGCCCTGTCTCTTAACACAAGCCAGGAGTAGCTCAGAACAGCAACTTCCTATCACATAAGAAATGCACGTAGCTGGGAGAAAGAAAGGAGGCTTACTGAAATTCCCGGTGAAACAGGGAGCTCTGTCCAGCCTCTCCCCTTATCACCCATCAGAATGCACGATGCCCGTCTCCACTTACAAGCCAGGACCAGGAGGATGCACTTCAGTCACTAGCTTTTCAGCTTCTTCAGACACTGTAATTCAGGGTGTTACAGAGCTAGGACTGTCTGGAATGAAGAAGGTAAGTAGGAGTGACAGGAGAAGCAGAGTCCAGACCCAACCAGATCGGCTGGATGACTAGAAAAAACAGAAAACAACTTGACTGGCTGCCCTCCTGCAGTCCCACTCCCACTGGTCACTGGTGTGTAAGGAACATTCACCAGGGAAATCAGTAATATCTATAATTGTCGACTGAACTATTTTGTTGCAATGAATATTGGAAAAGGTACTTAAATATGCATTTTCAACAGATGTCTAAAGTAAGATTTTACTACTGGTTCTCAGAACCAATTTTCCCCCATAAGAATGTACCTTGTTTTTAAATTTTTTAAAAAAATCTCAGTGGGCACATAAAAATTGATATAAAGCAATCTACTTTATAGTTTGCTCTAGACAAATCTCTCTCTTTACATATTATCTGACCCTTGGTGGCTGGCTTCCTCTTGCATGCCTGCAAGTCTACTAAATTAGTGTGAAGAAAAATAGCATAAAATTAGATCTTTATATGCCCCAATCCCTTAGATAGAGTAGTTAATATACATCACTTTCCTTCTTTAATTCCCTATTTTCAGATAAATCAAATTCGTATAGAGTAACAGCTTAAAATTACTCTGAGTATAAAATTTCATTAATATTTATAGGACAGTTGTGTTCCTCAATGTTTACCTTCTAATAATAGAAATTTTTTTCACCCAAAAATGGAGATACAAATTTCAAATAAATACTACTATTCACTTTTTATAGCCAGATGCTGAAGCAATGGAAGATGAGTGAATTGTACCAAAGAAAGAAGTGACTATAAGAAACAAAAGGTATTCTTTTGGTCTAGTCTTGGTAATAATTATCATTCAGGAAAAAAGCTAAAATTATTACACCTGAGAATGTGGTCACTCTGAAACCAATTTGAATATGAATTTCAAAATCTTCAAGTCCTTCTTGGAAAATATATATATATATGGTATATACACTACATTGATTAAAATGAAATTGAAAATCTCAATTGGTAAATTGATAATTTAATACATTCAAAGAGAAAAGACCAAATTTATTGTTTAAATCACAAGTCTCAACCAGTTAAAATTAGATACTTCAAGTAAAATTTGCTATCTCAAAAATCGCTAGTCTTCACTAATCTCTCATCTCCTATGATTCTGCTGAATCTTTCAATTTCACATCAATAAAACAGAAAATACCATATTTAATAACTGAAATTAAAAGTTGTCTCTAAATTCTATTTCTAAAAGAGACATCAATTTACTGCTCCGAATGGTTTGGGGTAGGAATATTTATTATTTTGTTTTGTCTTGAAGCTTTTCAACATTTCTGTTTTCTAAAGTCATTTCTTCATCATATTAGGTTTAGCACCTTAATATTTATCCTAACGTTATAAGGATACAAGAGTAGCACTCAGCTATATCAGTGATAAACACTAAAGAAACTCAATTTCCTCCACAGGAGGAGGATGGTGGTTGAGTATGCTTTTTTTTTTTTTACGTTACACTTTATCCAAATTAGCCCAACAAATTAAATAAAGCCCATGAGGAAAATGGACCCAAAGTGATAAATCAGGTATTCATGCGCAGCCGGGGACTGGCACATCCGTGCACCTGGGACACAGCCGCTTCTCCCGCGTGGGGACAGCGCACTCAAAGGCCGGTCATCGCCACCCCGGCGCGGGCACGCGCCTGGCCCGAGGGCGCCTCAGCGGAGCCTCCCGCGAGCCTCGGCGCCCACGCTCCAGGAGGAAGTGAGCACGCGGGCCGGACAGTAATTTCGGAAACAAACAGGTGGGGTTTTCCCCTTTGTCCTCTTCCCAAGGTCATGCGCGCTGCAGAGGAGCCTGTACTTGGCCTGAAATGCCCAGAGCGAGGCTGGGAAGGTGGGGGCCCCGGGCTTGGAGCCGCACGGCTTCTGAGAGGAAATGTCCCCCTCCAAGTGGAGCCTCTGGCTCTCAAAGGCCGGGCCTGAGGCGCCGGAGCCGGCCTAAGGGAAAACTAAAAAGTTCCCCAGAGCAGTTCTCAACCTTCACCACAACCATACATTCAGTCACTTTCCACACAGAACCAAACTGACTGAAAACGTTATTTCTGATACTGACGGCGTCACATTCGGTCACAGAATCCAATATTCCACTGAAAAGGCTGACGAGGCTTCCTAGGAGAGCTGAGCTCCCGCCTCTCGCTCCACGCGGGGAGCAGAGGGACACACCGGGGCCCCGGCGGCCGCGCCCCAACGCCCGGTCCACACGCGGCCGGGCCGGCTGGTCCGCACCGGCCTCCCAGCCCCTGACAGCGCACCGCGCACTCCACGACCTCCCAGGACAGCACCCCGGACAGCCTGAACACCTGCATTTTGATAACCAGCGAGAAAACCTCCTCTGTTACCCTGTAGTAGGACCACAAGGGTCACCTGCACACCTTCTGCTGGTCATCAAGGACGGACGCCGGCCACGGGAGGGCGCAGAAAGAGAGGCCCCGGCACCGTCCACGCCAGGGGCTACAGGCAGCGCCTGGTCAGGCGCCAGGGAGCATGCGCAAGATGCCGAGCCGGCGGGGCCACGCCCCTTCTCGGGCTGCGAGCCGGCGTGGACCTTGAAGCAAGGAAGACAGGGCAACCGCGCAAGGATGGATAAGCAAGGAAGACACGGCAACTGCGCAAGGAAGGATTATCTGTACGTGCGCACACCCCCGCTTTGTGTGTTCACACACGCTTTTAAAGGAAAATATTTCTGAAACAAGTTTCACGACAGCAAGTGAGCGCTGTGCCAAGCCATGTTGAAGGGGGAATTCGTGTACACAGGAAGACCATGGTCACAAGTCACTTTCGGATGTCTGCATGAAAATAAAATGCACGAAATCACATTTAAATGAAGTGACTTCCATGATGCTTGCAAAATCGACTGCATTTAACTTGCAAATAGTATAAACCACTCAAAAGAGATCACAGAGTGTAGACAGTTCTTGTAGCTGTTAATTACATTTTAATGTCTGTGACAATTCTGTTTATGTATGGACAGCCTGTAACCCACAGTTATGTACATAAATTACAAAGATATTTATAAGGTAGCACACTTGGGTCAGACCTACAAATTAAATGTACATATTTATAACCGAGAGATTCTGGATCAACATGGCAGATTCAACACACATCTATTATCATCCTCTCCTAAAAACAAAACCGACATTAGTTTGCTTTTTGTCTGATTTTATAAAACAAACTCATCAGAATAGGAACAGAAACAACAACAAAATTGTGAATGCAAAAACAGATGGACAAGTACATAGTGACTAACTTAGCCAACAGTTTGACAATGTAGAATCTTCACAAGACTTAGAAACTGGTGGTACCAGATATCTCTGAGAGCAAGGAGGCGGTGTGCTGGGGAATGGGGGTGGGGAAGGTTACTGAGCTGGTGCCTAAAACAAGGAGCAAGAGTTAAAAGTTGACGAAGACCTCTGCCAATAAGCACAGCACTTCCCTCAACCTAGCAGAAGTCCAGAGAACTCCCAGAAGAGGAGAAAGAGCAGTTCCAGACCATTGTGAGAGCAGTGGTATAAGATATAAGAATATCTACGGAATGTTGAAATACCCTCATACAACCTTGCCAAACAGTACTCTCCCCTTGGTAAATGAGACCAGCCCAATAGGAAAGATCTAACTATGTTCTGGGGCAGGAGTAGGGGTATCCCAAATTCTCTTCAACAGCCCACCCAGGCACCCCATAGTAGAACCTACAGTCAGCCAAGGCACTCAGACAACCAACGATTACTGACAGCTGAGGAAAGTCTTCAACACGAAACAGAGACCAAAACAAACAAACAAACAAAGACAAGCCAGAAGACAATGAAATGACATAAAAAGAATTCAAAGAAATAAAATAATCTACCCTGAAACAAGAACAGAATTCTATTAAAACAACAAAGAACTTTTTCATACGACAGGAAAAAAATAGGAAAGAGGAAGAAAAGGGGGAGAAAGGAAGGGAGGGATTTTGAGAAGACTAGATAGAGCCTTGGAAATTATAAACTTAAAGGAATGAAGAACTCTTCCAGAAATGGAAACAAAATAACATAGAAAATAGTAGAAAAGATACTAAAGTAACAAATCCAATAAGTCCAATATCAGATGAAAAAAGTTATAGAAAGGGAGAAGAGTAAAAATGAGGGCAAGGGAGATCAAAGATATTAATTCGATTTTCTATGATTGAAGGAATACAAAGGGCAGTGGATAAAAAGGGACCTGGATGAAACTGAAGGGCACTGGAAGGGAAAAGGCCTCATAGACACTAGGCAATAGAGAGTTATCTAGAGGGTCAGGAAGCAGGAAGAATGGCCTGAGACTTCAGGACAGCAGCACTGGGAGCTAAGTGACAGGTGAGTAACCATTTCAAAATTCTGAAGGAAAATTATTTCCAGAATTCTATTCCCAGTCAATCTTTAAGTCATCAGTTCAGTTCAGTTCAGTCGCTCAGCAGTGTCTGACTCTCTGCAACCCCATGGACTGTAGCATGCCAGGCTTCCCGGTCCATCAACAACTCCTGGAGCTTACTCAAACTCATATCCATCAACTCAGTGATGCCATCCAACCATCTCATTCTCTGTCGTCCCCTTCTCCTCCCGCCTTCAATCTTTCCCAGCATCAGAGTCTTTTCAAATGAGTCAGTGCTCATCAGGTGGCCAAAGTATTGGAGTTCCAGCTTCAACATCAGTCCTTCCAATGAATATTTAGGGCTGATTTCCTTTAGGAGGGACTGGTTGGATCTCCCTGCACTCCAAGGGACTCTCAAGAGTCTCCTCCAACAGCACAGTTCAAAAGCATCAATTCTTCGGCACTCAGCTTTCTTTACAGTCCAACTCTCACATCCATACATGACTACTGGAAAAACCTTAGCTTTGACTAGATGGACCTTTGTTGGCAAAGTTATGTCTCTGCTTTTTAATATGTTTAATATGTTTCTAACATGTTGTCTAACAATAGACTGGTTCCAAATAGGAAAAGGACTATGTCAAGGCTGTATATTGTCACCCTGCTTATTTAACTTATATGCAGAGTAGATCATGAGAAACGCTGGGCTGGAAGAAGGCTGGAAGAAACACAAGCTGAAATCAAGATTGCCGGGAAAAATATCAATCACCTCAGATATGCAGATGACACCACCCTTATGGCAGAAAGTGAAGAGGAACTAAAAAGCCTCTTGATGAAAGTAAAAGAGGAGAGTGAAAAAGTTGGCTTAAAGCTCAACATTCAGAAAACGAAGATCATGGCATCTGGTCCCATCACTTCATGGGAAATAGATGGGAAAACAGTGGAAACAGTGTCAGACTTTATTTTTTGGGTTCCAAAATCACCACAGATGGTGATTCCAGCCATAAAATTAAAAGATGTTTACTCCTTGGAAGAAAAGTTATGACCAACCTAGATAGCATATTCAAAAGCAGAGACATTACTTTGCCGACTAAGGTCCGTCTAGTGAAGGCTATGGTTTTTCCTGTGGTCATGTATGGATGTGAGAGTTGGACTGTGAAGAAGGCTGAGCGCTGAAGAATTGATGCTTTTGAATTGTGGTGTTGGAGAAGACTCTTGAGAGTCCCTTGGACTGCAAGGAGATCCAATCAGTCCATTCTGAAGGAGATCAGCCCCGAGATTTCTTTGGAAGGAATGATGCTAAAACTGAAACTCCAGTACTTTGGCCACCTCATGCAAAGAGTTGACTCTTTGGAAAAGACTCTGATTCTGGGAGGGATTGAGGCCAGGAGGGGAAGGGGACGACAGAGGATGAGATGGCTGGATGGCATCACTGACTCTATGGACATGAGTCTGAGTGAACTCCAGGAGTTGGTGATGGACAGGGAGGCCTGGCGTGCTGCAATTCATGGGGTCGCAAAGAGTTGGACACGACTGAGCAACTGAACTGAACTGAACATGGCTCTCTGCTGCACAATTTCCCAGTCTCAGTAATGTAAACAGAACTGTGATCAAATCATAATCATAACACAGCTATATTGGGAGGATGAGCTGATATGAAGGATTCATGCTTGTGGTGAGGACAGAGTAAGAAAAAGAGAATGAAATTGTCATCTTCCAGAAGAAATCAACAGATAAATCTTAAAACTGAAAGTAGCAATTCAAGTACGTTATTCAAAAACATGAGGCATCCTGGAAAAATCAGCCAGCAGAGTTCAAAGTGGCTGCCTCTAGGGAAGGCAAGTTGGGGAAGGGAGGCAGTGACTACTGTTTTTGATGGCCAATCTTGTAGAACCACTGACTTTGTAAACCATTTACATCTATAACCTTGATACGAATAAAACTTTTTAAAAACTAGGCTAAAAGAAAAAAGACACAAGCAGAAAAGATGTACAGTATCATACACCAAACAAATTTAAAAGCCATCCTTTCTATATTACCATCACTTAGAATCAAGCTAAAAGCCCAGGGGAGGCGTTGAGGGTATACTCAGTGCTCAAAGCACACTTCTGAAAGACAAGATAACAATTTGTCAGAGAGCGTCCTCTCCTTATCTTCCTCAGAGGGCTGCAAGATTATTAATCTTCAGAACACAAAGAAGTGGAAAACTACAATTCCCAGTATACCCTGCAGCCCATTCAATTACTTTAAGTACATGAGGCTTTGCTATGAGGGAGAAGATTAATTTTAAGAAAATATAGAACTCGTTCTCACAGGCCATTTCTAGCCGACTGTGTTCTACAGACATAATTTTTCCATTCACTACTTGAAGAAAAAAAGGATAGAAAATAAATCATCTGTTGGAGTTGAACATTATTTTTTTAGTTACCTCAAAGAAAAATTCAAGATGATGACACTGAAAGTCTAGTAACACAGAATGTTAGAACAGAAAGGGACTAAGAGGTCGCAGAATCTCTTCTCCACTCTTCAAGCTCCGTGTATCCAGTTGTGCAGTGGGAGAGTTCAGGGCTCGGTGAGGTTCAGTGCCCAACCAACATGCTCAGAAAATGCAGAATCGTGAGATCAAAATGAGTCACTTATCCATTCAACAATTTAAAATACATTTTTGGTAATTACTATATGTAATTCAATCACAGAACGGGGATATTCACAAACCCAGGTTCTACTTCCTGTTTTATATTTTTGGTAAGTCACTTAACATTTTAATTGCTTCAACTTTCCCATCTGTAAAATAAACATACTCTATTTCACATTCTGTATTTCACAGGAAAGTTTATGAAAATGGACTGAATATGTTTAAGATTCTAAAAGGAAAAAAGAGATATAAAACACTCTACTACCATCACTATACACAACTAACACAATCACCTCAAACTCATATCCAAAATCAAACTCCTCCCTCCCTCAAAACCCGTCTCCTTCTGTATTCGGGCCCTGGGTTAATGGTCCCCAAATCTTCTCTTCCACTCAAACCAGGGGAATCTGGAATAATCTAACACCCTCCTCTCCCATCCTGCACCTTCATTCCACAATATAATCAATCTCCACACCCCACTTAGCTTACCTTCCATACAGATTTTGCCTTAGTCTCTTCAAGCCATAACAGCAATACCATAAACCAGGGGGCTTATAAACAAGAGAAAGTTATTTCTTAGTTCTGGAGCTGGGGAAATGCAAGGCATCAGCAGATATGATATCTGGTGAGAGCCCACTTCCTGATTCATAGACGATCGTCTTCTCACTGTGTCCTCATTGACAGAAGAAAGGACTAGAGAACACTCTGGGATCTTTTTTATAAGGGCACTAACCCCAATTCATGAGGGCTCTACCCTCACAACCTAATTACCTCCCAAAGCTGCCACCTCTTAAAATCATCACAGTGATTTCAAGATATGAATTATGGGGAGACAAAAATACTCAGTCCCACCCTCTTCCTTTTTATCCTCACCATCACTATACTCATCAACTGGGGCCTTCGTTTATTGTGGTCTTTTGAGTGGCTAAACTCAGAACAGATCATTCCCTATCTCCAGGTTTTTTCCCTTTAAATCCTTCTTCCCCACCAAGCAGCAGACAGAAAATGTCCTACCTAAAATGCTAATTTCAAAGAGCCATCCCCTTCTCCTCCTTAGAACTAGAAAGGCTCCACACTGCTTTACAGGATCGAGTAAAGCTCCCCAACTTGGCATTAAGAGTTCTCCATGACTAGCACTCCCTCCAGTATCATCCAAAGCAAGTGACCGGCAAGCAGCTAAGCAGAGGTCCCGGTAACAAGCAAGACTGGCTGGCACCACACAACACTCCCCGCCCTACCTGGATGCCATTCTTTCTGTCAGAGACACAAGTCCTACATTTTTTTTTTTTATATATATAATGGCTCTTATTCATCTTACAAAACTTGGCTCATCATCTGATCAGAATCACACCTTCCAAGACTACAGGCTCATCGAGTTTGGAAAGTAATTTAGTCACCACTTCCCACTGCCAGGGTCCAGCACCCAGGTGGACACACAGGAGGCCAGCAATCACATGCCAACTCAAAGATCAGTCTACATTCACTGCCCCTTCTTCATTCACTCCTCAAACCACTGCAATTTAGTTTTCCTAAAAATCACAGGGAAGAAAATCTCTAGCCACTCCGCAATCCCTGTTTCTTCTTGACCCTTAGCATGGGGCGTTGCTGGCCACTCCGTTCTCCTTTGTAAGGGACACCCGTCTCTTTCACGACCCTAATACTCCTCTTGCCGCCCTGTCTTCTTTGCTTTACATTGTCTCCTCTTAGCCACTCACCCCTTAAGTGCTAGGGCTCCCCTGGTTTGTCCCCAGTCCCCTTTCCTTTTATTTCTTCAGCAATGCAGCTCCTTTCCTATGGCTTCTACAATGGACCTGCAATAGAGATTCTCAAGATTCTCAAGCAATTACACAGGGTCTAGGACCCACTCTAGATCAATTAAAACAAACTCTCTGGGGAAGGATTTACTGTGGACTCTTGTTAAAATTCCCCACTTGATTCTAAAAGGATGCCAGGGCTCAGAAGCACTGAGCCACACACTGACTTAAAAATAGAACCTCAAATTTCCTCAACATCCAGAATCCCCAGACCCATATTTCCAACTGCCCACAGAAAACTCGTTTCCTACAGGGTCCTTGCATAAAACTGAAGTCGATACCTCCCCTCAGATAGGCTCCTTCTCCTAGATTCCTTTATTTCTATATTTCTTTACTGACATCTACACAGGTGCCTGAGTTACACACTTGAGAACTATCTTAAAACCTTTCCCTTGCCTCACCTGATACTCAGTTACTAAGATCCATGAATTCAACTATTAAATACACCTCAGGCAGCCACTACCCCTCAAGGCCTAAGTAGGGTGACGTCTTTGTTACTGACCCTTCTTCCAGGCTCCCAGTCCAGTCTACCCTCCACACCACCAGCAATCATCTTTTAGACACAGACTTCATACTTACTCCCCTGGTAAAACTTCCTACAAAAAAAGAAAACTCTCCTATTTAGATATGGTAATGCTCAAATTCCTTGGAGTGGTGTATAAAGACCACTCACATTCATAGCCTTTCTGTAATCTACTTTCCCAATCCAGATTTCCTGACACATTCTCCAGCAACTTTAGCCCTGTAAGAATCAGATTACTCTTCATCAACATACCAGTCAAGTTTTGGATTTAAAACATTTCCACTGTCAAGAATATGAAACACACACACACACACACACACACACACACATTTCCACTGTCAAGAATATGACACACACACACACAAACATTTCCACTGTCAAGAATATGAAACACACACACACAAACATTTCCACTGTCAAGAATATGAAACACACACACACACACACTTCCACTGTCAAGAATATGAAACACACACACACACCCCACCCCCCCACTAAGTCTAGTTCAAATGCTACCTTCCTTTCCTGTAAAGCCTTCATACTCTAGCTTTCATAGAATCAGTATCTCCCTCACCTGTGATCCCCACAGCTCTTCTTATAAACCTCTATTACACTAATTACCACATTACATGAGGTTGTTGACAGACCTGTTCTAAGGCTCTTAAATTGTTCTCTAAGGGCCTAGAATGTGTATCTTTTTCAAAACCAAGTTTTTGTTATATTAGAGAAATTATCCAATGCTGGTTGTACAAAAGGCAAATACCGTGGCACAAAAGGGGTGCTTAAATAGACCAAAGGCTTTTTCCTAAAGACACTCAAGTTATCAGTCTAGAAACAAAATAACAGGGAAAAGAAGGATTTCTGTTTTAAGTTCTGTGTTCTCATTATGAGAAATATAGAATGCTGTCCCTCAAAAATCAATTATTGACATCTTAACTAAATATCTTTTATGGGAGTTACTGAAGGCTCCATTAAATGGAAGTTAAAACTATCATTTAGCCAACTGAAGACTGAAATTCTTTTTTTCCCATACAATAATTCCTAAGAAAATGAAAAATAAAACTATCGTCTTCATCTTGGTATAGATGTTAGATAATTAACTTACAGGAAGAACAAAATTTACAGCTCTGGACTACAGTAATCCTATCATTTTCTCTTACTATCTTTTTATTGGCATAAATCCCACTTTTTTTTTAATGGTCTTCTTGTTCCCGACTTAGAAATTATTGGCAGTTTACACTAACAGGCTTCCGTCTTATTTCACTTCCAAATCCTATTGTGGCTGTTCATTCCAATCAAAACCAAAATCAATCAATTTTTAAGATTAAAAAAAGGGACATTAAAAAATAAATTATGCAAGCAATCTAAAATCCTTCCAATATTATCTATAATAAATTTTGAACATTAAACAAGATTATAAAGAATTATTAAATCATTAAATCTATTCTATACTAACTTTAGAAAATGAAATTTGAGAATACAGCATTAAAAATTGTTAAGAAAGCAAAAGTCTGCCTACAAAATGTATCCATAAATAGAAACGTTTTTACTCATATTCACCTCACTTATACAATGGACTTAGTCACTAACTTACTGAGCAGAGATGTTAAATTCTGAATCCTTTTATGGTTTATCAGATTCTCAAATTTGCGTCAGCACCACGTTAAAAAACAGTCTTTCCCAGTGCCCCCCACCCTTTAAAAACTAGAATAAGACCACATGGCTAAAACAACTCCTGCTGCATGTGATTATATAACTAGAGGAAGAGTGCGAAAGTTTGAATGAAAATATTAGAAGTGACAGCTTTCCACCTTAGTCTTTCTGTGCCCTCTCCAAACTGTGGGGAGCAGACGGTACTTTTCAAGCACATTTAGACCAGGCTTGGAAGGACGACTCTGTGATAAAGAAATAACTGCACATGCAAAAAAACCACATGTTTTGCAACCTACAGTTTTTTAATCTAAAAAACTTTAGTCCCGGTTAACACAAACGGAAAAGCTGCCATATACATGGTTCCATATAAGACACTGGTGTATAAATTATAAAAAATAAAGTTCCAACACTTTCTTTTTCACATTGCACTACAAAATGCCAGTTAAACACTGGAATGTTTAAGAAAAAACAACCGAAAAACTAAAATCTGAATATTATTTAAGTCACCAAAGAATACTACATCTGAATCCCTTTGTGGCCAGTGGGTGGCAATGCCAATGGCATCAACACAGGTGCTGCTCTCCAACACACCCTCACATCAGGTTTAAAAGGATAACAGAGAAAGAATAAATTAGACATTGCTGATTCATTTATATTTCAAATGGAAAATTGACTACAGTATTGATAAAGAACAGAAAGGAATAGAAAGCTATTTGCCTCTTTTTCTCTTCAAACCAAAGTAAAAAAAGAAAAATGAAAATGAAAGCACTTTCGGAACAGGTGACCAGTGCCTTGGTCATAGCTCCTCAGCCCCTCTCTCACTTCCAGGTCCACCTCCAATTTCCATTTCAGCTAGAAATTTCAGGGAAAAAAAAAGCCATCCCTCACACTGAGCCCAGGGAGGCAAACAAGCCACAGAGCTGGCGCGCAGGAGAGCCTGGCGGAACCCCCACACCAGAAGTCTGGGCCCAGGCCACAGCCACGCCAGGGCCTCTCCTTCCATCCAGTGGCCCACCTGTCCTCTAATTTCAAGCGGCTTATGCCTGGCATTTCAGCTTCAAAGGGGCTACAAACTGCCTCTATGTGGGGATGATAGGGTTCGGACATTCTCCTCAATGTAAGTAGCAGGAAAAGAATGCACTTTTGTTATAAGAAAACCTAGGTTCCCCTTTTGACACTTCAAAATTGTATAATCCTGGGAACATTACTTATCCTAAACTTCAATTTCCTCATCTGAGAATGGTAATACTCCAGATACTATTTAACAGAGCCATGATGAAGTTCAAGTGAGATTCCTGGTTTAAAAGCACTTAACAAACTGCACAAATCTTACTAAGTTGATGTTTAGTTGTTGTGATTCTTTTCCATGGCAGGAAAGAGAAGTTTTCCTCAATCACAGCTGTCACTGCAGGACACCCATAAATTTAACATAGGCCTTTCTGAACCATACAACCTTAGAATAAACCAGTGAAGTCAGAGGCCCCATCCTAACTTTATATCACCAGCGCCTCAGCGTCAATCTCTCAACTGCTCAGGTTAGATATCACATCAATCATTTTTCTGGTTTTTCCCCCAGTGTCTTTCCTTTACATTTTATACCAGTTTCAACAAAATGATTGATATGTTTTACATTTAAGCAAAGCAATGTATTTTTAAATGATGTGGTTTACTAGACTTAAGCATTTTAAAAGCTAACATTTATTTTCACACGTGTGACAATACAAAGAGAAACACATATATACACACAATACAACAAACAGGCTATGATGTGTGTGCATACACACATGTGCACGTGCTGTCTGTACATGTATGTACCTGTTTGTATGTACAAATATACATGTGTGTGCATCCCAGTCTCTTACAGCCATACATGTTTGAGTATATGTATACATGTGTATATATACATGTGTGTTACACACACATATGGGCTATGATATGTGTGTTCATATAACACACACATGTATGGCTGTAAGAGGCTGAGTCACATATGACTCTCTAGTCTACAAACAAAAGCCGACGTGTGATGCTGAGGAAGCTGCATGGTTTAGTGCTCAAGAGTCTAGAGCAGCACTGATTGGAATGAATTCCAGCTTCTTCCCTATAGGTACTGGGAAAAGTTACTTATTAATCTCTCCAGGTCTCAGTTTCATCATCTATAAACTGAGACAGAATATACCTCACAGAATTGCTATGAAGGTGAATGAGTTATGTCACATGCTAAATACCGCATATGGCACACACTGGGGGATTGTAAGTGTTTATACTAATATTATTCAATGCGTCCTGAAAACTGTAGCTACATGACCTCCATATGCACCTGTACACATGGTTCTATGCGCTCAGGTGACCTGCAAACAGCACGAGGCTGGGGCATTAAAAATCCAGGTATAACCTTCCAGTCAGCCTCTGACCCTGCAGTTCTGCACCCAAGGATGCAAGCAACTATGTAGCACTCTAATGCATATTTAGAAAAAAAAAAAAAAAAATCTGCATGTAATTGGACCTGGAATTTCATATCTGTGCTGTTCAAGGGTCAATTATATTGAATGTATTTGTTTAAGCATACACACATCTTTCCATATGGTATCTGCAATAAGTTCATTTCAGTTAACATTAGATTAATGCATACTGAATGTTTATCCTATGCTGAACACTGTTCTAAAAACTCAATATGTTTAAGCTCGAACATGTTTAAACCTCCTAACAGCCCTACAAAGAAACTGAGGTGCAGAATGACTCCACAACCCATTGTCAATCTCTTGGCCTCCAGTTTACATGAACACAGTTATAATTTCAGTATATGAAAACAGCAGATTATATAATCAAAAATTTTCCTTATGAATTTGATAACAGAAAAATCACTATAATCTATACTGTCATAGTGGTATTTTCAACAATTCTTTTTCACAAGAGTACTACAGCATCTCTAAAGATCCCAAGAATAAAGAGAGCAATCAGCTAGTTCCTATATTCTAGAGCTAATTTCAATTTCTCTAATATAAATCAGAGGATTCTATATTCCCATCTCTAATTGTGGTATTTTAAACAATAAATATACACACATATACACACACAGACACATACCCAGATTTAGGACTCCATTCAAAATAATGAACTGTTTTGGTAAACTTAAAGCTTCATTGCTTTAATCAGTTTTCATACAGCTAACTTATTGTTTGGCTTGATTATTAATATTTCATCTTAATATAATTATAAAAGATTATTTTACAACTTTTATCAGAAACACTGCTTAAAAATGTGATATTCTGTCAAAACAGAGAAGCTAAACATAAAAGTAAACTTGTAGTTTGATCAAATGGTTATTCATTTATGAAATAAACACCAGTTAAACCAGGGCGTATGAAACACACAGAAGTGAAGATACAGGTCTGCTATCCTTCGTGTGTTGCAATCAAAATGCTCTAGTTTAACATACACATTCCACAAAAGAAATACTCTATATTTTACAGAATGTAAACTTGTACCCACTTTATACAGTAATGCTTTTTATAGCTAAAGTTCACTCTTAGCATCAATTCTGGTTAAATCCCCAGCTTTGGAAAATCAAAGAGCAATTTGCTCACTAACTTGCTTTTAAAGTATCATGCATACCCTTTGAAAATCATTGCTAATTCTTAATAATAACTTAGATACTGTTAAAACTTGTTCTTCCAAAACTGGACAGTATTCCAACTCTTTTTGACCTATATTCAGCCATCCCTTCATGTTAAATTGACACCAGTAGTGTTATTACAGAGTGGATTTTAACTTTAACACACACTTCCATCCCATATGAGAAGCATCCACCCCACTTACTCCTGCCCTGAGCTAGCAGTTTATCACAAAAGCCTTATCAAAGTGGCCCAAGTGGACAAAAACTGCCTAGCGGTTAACTGGAAGTTAACAAGACAAAGCAATGAAACAAACAGAAGCCCATGTTACCAGCTAACACATTTTGTTCATTTAGTCTGATGCTCATGTTTTTCCTTTAATTATTTATGGTAATTATAGCAGTTAATGTGCTGTAACATTTTCACAAAAGAAATGAACTCAATATAATAAAACCTTCCCAAATCTTTCAATATTTCATCCACACCCAACACACTCAAACACAATAACCAGACTGCAATGCATTAGCTCATTTCCAGAGTCTGAAACTGTTAGCCATTTACCAGATCCAGGGGAGGAGGGGGCGTGCGTCCTCAATCATTTGATCAGCAAGATCTAAAGCAGTATAGGGAAAAGAACGGTCTAGATGCTCCCAATCCTGAGACAGTTTGATCACTTTTGAGATCTCTCTCAACATCTGCATTGGGTCTGAAGAGGCTATTTAATAAGCCTGGACAAATGAACCAGACACTCAAATCTTCAGCATGCTCTGATACTCCATCATCACCTAACCCCTGCCTTCCATCCACTCAAAGGTCCTTAAACTGTCTTGGGTATGGGTGGGAGGATCCTTAATTTTCTGAATTCCATGGAAAAATCTCCAAATAAAAATCAGTAATCACTCAACCCAAAGAAAACAGCTGTTTCAAGTTCATTTTAGCTCCCTTTGGCAACTATGTTTGATCCTTAGCCAAATAAATAGAAAAGGAAAAGAAATAAAACAGGGAGGATAGGGTGCTACTCATAAGGTAGCTTTGGTTCATAAAAGAAACTTGCTAACGTCACAATTCAAAGGTCACACAAGAGTCATGATTTTGAAAACATAACGTTTTTCACACACACAAAAAAACATGTTTTTCAGTGAGTTCTACCAGTAAATTCTTTATAAGTATCATCCCATTTAACCCTAATAAAAATCACACTACGGAGGCAGATTAATACTATCACACCTAACTTACAGATGCAGAAAACATCTCCCAGAAGTTAAGGTGAGCTTCAGAGCTCAAAAGCAAACAGCAGAGAGTGTGTGTGTCACAAAAGTGACGTGATATAAAAGAGTCAAGAAACTTGGGCATTTTCCACCACAGAATGCCCAAACGGAAGAGAAAGAAGCAGACTTCCAACAGGCCCCAGCCATACCCTACCTCAGCTCAACCCACAGGATGATCTGGAGACAAAGCCTCCCTGGAAAGGAAGCTTGGGCCCCAGACTGACCATCTTAAGGATCTACCATTAGGGTCCATTATCATGCCCAGGGCAGAAATAAAGCTCATTCTCAGACACTCTGAATTTTAAAATGACAAAACTGTCTCAGAGACTGTATTTAAGTATTTCAAGTCACTTTCACACAGACTTTTATCTATAGTCTCACAACACAGTACAATACAGCCTGATTTAAGGACTATAATTCCAGTGGGCTAATTAGGACTTAACGCACAGAGCTAAGCCTGGAATCCTGAAGTACTAATTCTTAATCCAGTCCTTAAACTCTATAAGATTATAAAC
Source organism: Aepyceros melampus (assembly GCA_006408695.1). NCBI lineage: Eukaryota > Metazoa > Chordata > Mammalia > Artiodactyla > Bovidae > Aepyceros > Aepyceros melampus. The sequence continues at coordinate 222,741 of SJXQ01011184.1, read as the reverse complement.
TACCACTCTATACCATGGTCTTGGTAATTCCACCCGTCAAATAGATTACCTACTGTGCAAATGATGTGTATGGTACATTCCTCAAGGTAACACTAAAACTTTCTGGGCACTCTCCCTCCTATCAGCATTGTAACAGGAACCCTGCATTTTACAGCAAGCTCATGAAGGCCAAAGCAGGTTTGGGTTTTCAAACCTAAATTTGCTTGGTAAACTTCCTCTGCTCCCCCAATTAAATGGGAAGGAAAGACATTAAGTATAAAACTAAACCATAAGTGAAAAGAAAGAATCTTGCCTCTGAACACTAATGACTATATCTGAAAGCTCTATAACACAATAAAGCATAGCTCACAGGCACAGGAAAATATAAGTCATTAGCTATTAATAGAGCCAGAGAGTCAATTGTTGTAATTAAATCATAGTTTAATCTTCTGTATAATCCTCTGAGTTAGTCTTGACAAGTTTCCTTGTGGTCAGTTTTGGAAAAACATCTGCTAATGGTAAAATTTTTGGTTCTGAGAGGGAAAAATTACATCCTTCTGGCTGGAAAACAGTCATAGTCTAAGGAGACTAATTCTTATGAAAACATTATATTAATGAAGTCCAATAACTCACTCTCAATTTTTTTTAAGTTAAAAGAGGTGTTAAACAGACAGAAATTTATGAAAGCTGCTACAAATTGAACAAACAAAATATTCTGATTCAAAGACGCTATATGCTTATTCCAGAGATAAAGAACAGAAATATAACTTTCTCCAATTAGAAAGGAAATACATAAATAACAAGAATACATAAATAACAACACATAAATAAATAACATGTACAACTGAAAATGTCCCTTTTCTAGACCAACTTAACACTAAGAGATAACAATACATCTATAATACCCTTAAACAATAAGAGGCTAATCCCAGACCAGAGGAATCCCTTTACTGTCAATTTTGCTAAAGAGCATTTAAATAGCTATATTCCAAACCAGACTTTTTTTTTTTTTTAAAGCCAAATCATGTCTGAATGTGTGCTGGTGGTTTTTCATTATTTTAGTATTCTATATGAAACACTCCATCAGTAAATATTCAAATAAATTAACTGTGTAAGAATTTTACTGTACTTAGTCATCTGAGTGCTGAAGTAGTAATTTTAGCAATCTTTGCAAAATTCCATGTACATTGTGCAGGCCCAATTCAAACCCACTCCTGACACCCTGCAGCTATAAATTATCTCTGGAGCTTGAAAGTGAAAGATAGGCCAGGTCTGAAATAGCTTAACAGTTGGACAGTTCCAGCTTAGAGAAGGCAAACCCTGCAATAACCTAGATCCAGAGCCTCAGGAGGAGTCTAATTTACTGTTGGAAGAAGAAAAATCCCTTCCAAAATATATTCCTCCTTAAAACATAGACTCTTTACTGTTATTTCTTACATATAATATTAAAATGTAGAGGCACTAAAAGCAAATCAGAAACCAGAAGCTGCAAAATAAGAAGCAATAAGCTGAACCCTTAATAATTATATGGTATATGGGATGTTTCCTCCTCAGACTCAAAATTTCTGTGCCCCCTTTCCGGGGTCTAAAGTCTTGGGAATCGTCCCTACTGCTGGGGGCGGAACTCTGGCAAACACAGAGAGCCCAAGGTAACCGATTCTTTCCATGTGTAATAGGAGAATTCAAATACCAGAACCTGTCCATTCTAACACAGTAATATGACCATACAGAATGTGTATAAAATAGTGCTCAATACTGTTAATAAATATTTATTATATATGCAAGGTTCTAGAGATTCATACAGTACCTTGTTAGGAATCTCTGAGTGGAAGGACTACAGTGGCATTTTTACATCTTTATATTTTTTACATTATCTGGACATTTTACAGAAAACACCTAACATCTCTCTAGTCAGATTAAAAAAAAAGCCATTGTCCTTTTTGATTTTTAATTCAACATGGCTTCAAAGAAAGGATGATAAGCAAGTTTAACATCTTCAACCCAGTCAGTCAGTACCTTTCAAACATGTCTACTGAGTCCCACATCATTTGGGCCAAAAAAAAAGAACAGTTACAACGACTGAAGCAAAACTACTTATCTGTCATGTGCCTAAAGGGATAATTTACACAATTTCTTTGCACACAGAAGGAATTCTGAAATACTAGGTCTAACTTCAATTTTTAGAGAGAAAAAAAATCACTTAAACTCTAGTACATTAAATATTTATCTCTGGAATTCTGATAATTACAATGAGGAGGCACGTGGTGATTACTAAAAATGACTATACGTTTAGTCTAAGGGCATATTAGAGTGTTTCCATCTATCCCATTCTACCTCACGTTATTTTTCATCCTTGAAGGCATTTATGTCTTGCAAATCCAATCCAATCCCACCTGGATGAGGACAGAAACTTTCTCCCACTTTGTTGAGCACTGCGCAGAGAAGAGTGTTCAATAAATTTCTGACCAATAAACATTATCCACTTCCCAGATTTCCACTATCACTTTACTACAAAATGAAAAAGAACTCAAAGGCAGTGAATAAGTTCAAAAAAGTTTTCCTAGTATTACAGAATTTGGAGTGGATCATAAAACAGGAAGAAATAATGCTCACACCAAACAGACGGTTATTTATCATTTTACTTCTTCCCAACCCAGGAATTGAACCAGGGTCTGCTACATTGCAGGCAGACTCTTTACTGACTGAGCTATCATGGAAGCCCATCATTTTACTAATTATCTATTATAAAATTTAAATATTCTAGAACTCATTTCCTGTTAAGAAAGGCTGTTCAATTGCAGATCAAAGACAATCTGAGAAAGTTAAGTGACAAAAATTCCCATTTCCAAACAGAACTTAATCCTGGGAGATTTCCCCCTTCAAAATGCAGTTTACCTAGAGTCCTATAATCTTGACGATATAGTCAGAATACTTCTTTAAAAAGCAGATGTCAGGCCAAAGTTGAATTCCTGGATTTTGATAGTTTTCCTCCGATTACAGGAAAAGTAGCCTCAATTCTCTGACCCTCCAATTTTACTGTCTAGGAATTTATCTTTAAAAAGTAATCTCATAAGGACACAACTATAAGAGTATTCTTTGCAAAATCATTCATCACAGTTGAATACTGAAATCAACTCAAATTCCTCATTCATAAATTTGGTTAAATACATGAACATATACCTATTCTAAGGAATACTGTGCAATATTACCTACATATGGATAATGGAACAGGTAGAAAATGTCTAAGATCTATTAAACAACGCAAACAAGTGGTGTAGAAGAATATGTATATTCTACCATTTTTTAAACTTTTACATATATCAGACTTATCTCCAAGAAGTGACATTTCAGAGGATTTTTAGTCTTTTATTTTCTGCAGTAGGCATTTCAAAAAATGGTTTAATATTTTACAAAAGTAGTACTTTATAATCAGGGAAATTAAAGGAAAATAGGACTAGTGTCCCATTCACCCCAAACTTGAAGTTCGTCATTTCCCTGGAAATAAAGCATATCCACTTGGAGTTATATGTACCTCGTTTACTGGAAACTAATACCATGTGCAGCAACAAGACTTGGAAATGGTCTTAATTCATTAAGCCTACCAACCCTCCTAAAATTATGGATATAAAGGACATGAAAAATAGGATTGCTTTTATGGATTTCCCATCCTACAAAATTAAGAGTTCAAAATATTAATTTACAAAAGTCACTGTACTTTAGAAATAATTCTTCCAAAAGAAAAACATGTATTCAGCTTCTTGTGAAGAATCAGTCCTGAATGAGAACACTGGAGTTTAAAATCACCAGAACTGTCATAATCAAAACACCTAAATTCATATTGACCAGAAAAGAAAAAAAAAAGGGGGGGGGACTCTCCAATCTAACCATAATCACTCCTACACTCTGAAGATTTTCCACCACTGTGTCCCATCTTTTCTGTTTTCAGAAAAAGAAGTGACGGCTCAAAATAAGAAGGTGGCAATTATATACAGTGTAGTATGTAAACTGGCACAGTTCTTTGCCCGTCAACTCAGAGACATGTAAGCAAGACATTCTCTCCCAGTGACAGGCAGCCCTGTGTCGAGTTAACTATGTAGGTGCTAAAACCTGTCCAGAGCTACCTGTTCAAAGACAGCTCTGCAAGGGTACTGCAAGCTCTGACAGACATCACTTCGTGCAAAAACATCCACAGGAGAATTACAAAAAAGGACAGCAGTGATGTTTCAGCAAACTCAGTGTCAAAAAGGTCTCTCATGCATTTTTAATCCGCAGGAGAAAGTGAACAATTGTCCTTCAATCATCAGTGTCAGGGCCAATGACGCGGTTCCCCTTCCTCCGGGTCCACACAAACAGTTACAATCGGCTTACCAATCACGCTCCTTAAGAGCTTTAAAAAGACAAAACAAGACAAAAAAACTTCTCCCCTCCCTAAAACCCAGACAAATATTGGTCTTTCTTCTTCTTTTTCCCTTTCCATCAAGTGGTAAGAGAGGAGGGAGAAAATTAATGGATTGTCTGCTCTTCAGGACAGAAGAACATACAAAGACTGAAAGAGTTTACACAAAGAGGTGTTTAAATTTGGCTCTTCTAAACTATATAAATGCAGAAGCTTCTATGAATTAAAAATATTAAACAGCAGAATGTTACTTAAATCTTAGCACTAGGTCACAGGTCATGACTAACTGAAGTATATGGCTTAAAAATTATTTCTAATGAAAATTCTGTATCATCAGACCTCACTCCACTAAATTTAATAACAAAACTAAATAAAGTGTGACTGGCATTTTTTAATTTTAATCCTATGGTTTCGATGTGTGAAATAGACCCAGGAAAGATGGCAGGGAGAAAAGAAGATAAAAATGACTTTCCAGGTATTGCTAGGAGGAAGGGGAAGAATTATGGAAACAAATGAAAACTTCAGAAGAAACCAAGCAACAAATCAGAATAAAAAGCAACATGCATAGTCGAAAGGAAATTCTGGACATAATTTAGGGAAAATGCCACTGGACACAGAAGACCAAAAATGAAGACTAAATGTCCCCAAGTTGTTGACATTTAATAAACATGTTTCACTAGGAACCTGGTGCTCAATTAATTAGTAAAAGTATATGTACTTAAGCAGCAAAGTTTCTCCCTAGCAGATGGTATAACAGGCTTGAAAAATAATGGGAAAATTTACTTCAAGTTGTCTCCCTGGTTAGTTTAACAAATATCTTACCAGAAGATATGGGGGAGGGGTTATTCTTGTATTTTTTTATTTAGGATGACAAAGTAAGACAAGATGGCAGCAGGGCCCCCCTAAGCCGGAGAAGACCCTACCCACAGGGCCACTCCAACATCTCCTCTTGGAGTTAAGCTCCATTCCCAGGCCAGACGAAGCTATAAAAAGCCTGGCCTCTAGCCAGCTGGCAGGACCACACACCAGGTATTTTTAACTCAAGGGGGCCTGAGGATGAGGCCAACACCAGGGCACCAAAATGTTCAGGGAAGAATAACAACCACCTCCAGCCCAGATGGTGGTCGATATGGAAGACTTTTCCCTAAAGTATCCTTATTACCAATCAGTGTTTTAATAGTGATGGAGACATAAAAAGGTTACATTTGTGAAAGCTGATAAAAGTGGGCAAAGACTTCACTGCGAAAAAGCACAATCACTTTGAAAGACTGCATGTACAGTTAAATAAATGGCAAAGTGAACATCAGGCACTGGTCAAATGAACGGGTCTCTATTTTTTATTCCTGACACGTAAGGCCACCAACTTGACTTTTGTTATAATTGCCCTAACAGTCTGCTTCTGTTGCTCTCAGCTTCACACTGGCCTTGGCACTGGGCCACACATACAGACACCATGAAGCTGTTCCCTCAGACGGAATTCCAGGGCAGCGAGATCACAGCGGAATGCCCAAGGGCTCAGGGATCACGCCACTACGGTCAATGTCATTTTCTGGATTAGTAAGTATTAATCAGAAAGTTCCCTTAGTTTCATCCTTTACTGTTAACAACTACATGTGAAACATCGGCAATAGTAAGATTTTCAATCATCTCATCTTTCTTTGAGAACTGAAGGCTGTCAGAAGTCTTGGTCACAATTCTTACTCTCCGTTTTGAAAACAGAGTTTGTGCAGTGATGGGGCCCTAAGCACCGCCACTTCTCTTTAACTGTTGCACCGATGGGCTTCTCTGGAGGCTCCCAGGGTGCGCGTGGGGATGGGAGTGCCACTCACAGCACCCAGAATGTGCATGGGCCCAGAACTGCAGTCAAGAGTTTATTTCTAAATACAAGCTTTACAAAATATACTTAAGTTGCCCTTTTTTTCCCTGTCTTAAAGGCACAGGGCAACCAGAGGAATGTTACCTACTTGTAGATTGGCATTAATAACTTTATTACCGAATATATCCACATTCAATATATCCTTAAAACTGAAAACACTAAGATCATCTTTGACCTAAGTGTCATTAAAATGTCTGCTCTCACATGCAACTGATCTCCAACTTTTTTTTCCCCCTTTTGTATCACCTTTCTCAACTAGACTCTCCCTCTTGGTTCCTCTTCATTGGGAGCTTGTATCCGGACAGGGCAAGATCACTACACTGGCTGGCAGGAGAGCCTTACTAGCCTTCCTACTTCCGACCTCCCCTTCACTCCATCCTAAACACAGCTGGGGAGATCATTCCCGCCACCTCCCGCCCCCACCCCAGCAGCACTTCCTGAATTCCAGGAGGCTTTTCCTGGCTCATCTAAACAAAGGCCACCCCCACCTCACACAGTCTCCCCAGGCCAGGCGTCATGCCAACCAGAGGACACCCCCCAGTCATTTATTCATAAGTTTACTACTCTCAGTCTACAAACTCCCTGACCCACTGAAGTCTACTGTATTACCAGGCAGCACATTGTGAAAACCTTTTAAGTTCACAACAGACTGTAAGAAAGAAAACTGCTTTATTAAAGATATCTTCCTAGAGATTTGCAGCAAACACATCAGATTAAATAATCTTGCTTATCTCTACTCCCTTCATAGAACCCCACTAAAATAAGAGTAAAGGAATTGTTTTAAACTATAAACCCTCAAGGACAAAGAAAACCTAAGATGAGATGATACCAGATAAGAAAGGTCAAAAAATTTCTGGAAAGGAGTAAAGCAGACAGACAAGTGATAATTAAAGTTTTAATTTGTTCTAGGTGAGAGGATAAGAAGCAAACTAATTAAAGCTCAGAACCCCAAAGACTCAGAATCAGAGGGTGGCAGGGGGCTGGGTGAAGTATCTGCAAGGAGTCTTCAGAGCCCCCCTTCCTAATCCCCACCCCAGTCCTGTCGAAGTCAAGAGGATTACCATCTGGAGGGGTTGGCAGTAGAGAGGAGTCATTGGGAGAGAGGATTAAATGGAAAACACACATACACACATGCACGTGCACGTGCGCGCGCGCACACACACACACACATTAAGCCTTGACTTCCTCTATGGATGAGTTACTGCGGGGAGGGGTGAACACAGATGACAACATCTGAGGGGATGATCCCCTCCCCATAACAAGGCCCCGCAGTGGACAAGCCTGTGTGAGTGCACAGAGCTTTCCATCAGTTCTCAGTTTTCCGTCCATGGCACCAAACTGTTAACAACAGATGACTCAAGAAAACCTCCAACGGGCAAGACAGGAAAGTGTAAGGACAGTAAGGACTCAAAGAAACAGAGAACAACGGAGCAAATCTTCAGAATCAAAGATCCTAAAATGATTTCCACTGAGATAAACTACTGCATCCAGGAAAAACAGAATAAGACAGGATTTTTTAAAAAGCAGTTAAGACAAAAATAAGTTTGTGGAAAGTGAAACTATGAAAACAGAAATAAAAAAACACACACCAGAAGGGCTGGAAAACAAACAAAGACTATCTACCAGGAAATAGAGCAACAACAACAACAAAAAATACAAAGAGACAAAAAGGATAGAAGGGGAGGTTTAAAACATAAAGAATTAAATAATAAACAAACAAATCCAGGATTCCTAACATTCACTAAGAGCAGCTCCAGGACAGAACGGAGAAAATCAAGATGAGGAAATTGTCAAAGAGATGGCAGCCCTCCCTCCCAAAACTCCCCAGAACTGAGTTTCACACTGGATTGGTTCAGCAAAATGAACAGAAAAATCTCAACTCCAGGGTTCATCAAGATTTTAGAATCAGAGAGAGAAAAAACTTCTAAAGTCACCAGAGAGGAAAAAACAGGTGACATGAAAAGGATGAGGCACAGATTTCTCAACAGAAAATTAGAGATCAAACAATAATTTACAAAGAAAAATTATTTCCAACCTAGAGTTCTATTCTCAACCAACCAGTCACGGTAGTGATAGAAAACACATCTTTCTGACATGCAGGGAAACCTCCCTCTCCTACACCCTTCTTAAGGAGCTACTGGAGAACGTGCTGTGCTTTGCACTTGGTCGCTCAGTTGTGTCCGATTCTCTGTGACCCCACAGACTGCAGCATGCCAAGCTCCTCTGAGGAATCCATGGGGATTCTCCAGGCAAGAATACTGAAGCAGGCTGCCATGCCCTCCTCCAGGTACTGGAGAATATAAGCCGCTAAAATGAGGAAATACACGAAGACATGGATTCAGGCCAAAGTCATTCTAAGAATGATGGTTAAGGGAAATTTTACTACACATATGCAGCAAGATGTGAGAGAACTGGAGTTCGGAATGGAGAATGAGGCACACAGATTCTCATCCTGACAGGGACACAACCACTGCTTCCCAAAGCCACAGAAATTTGGAAATATGCGACATGCTTCATTCCAGACCAAAATCTGCCATGGCCAGTCTAACTGAAAGACTTTAAGTCATGTGAATGCATCCTAGCTGCAAGGGAGGCTATGAGTTTGAGTTCTGAAGTGCAGAAGCTGAGTTTTTCAATGTAAGGCATTTCTCCAAATATAAAACAGCTATTTAAAAGAGGGTGGGCATCCAAGAACATGAAAAACATTGAACAGAGTTGATTAATTCATGGGGTCCACCTTACTGAGAGGACCTGTTCAGTTCTATCAGAGGATGAAGATCATTTGGTGATATGTATAAATATACTTTTCAAAAATAATACAGTGAGGCAATTATCAACTCCTGGATAACAAAATACTGTATATTAGGGAATTATATTCATAGTTCATGTCTCAACTAAAGACATTTTATAGAGTCTTACTAATGTAAACAATGAATGCTGATTTAGCCGTAATGGTACCAGAAATAGAATTTTAAGGCAAGACAGTGTAAAAGAGTTAACTTTTATGTAATAAAATTAATACATACAGTCCAAACCAACATAATCATGTCATTTAGAAATGGATTTAAGGACCAGAATAAATCATAACAGTTAAAAATGGATGCCTCCAGGTCGTGAAACTCATGGGCAAAGAGAGACTGGTATTTTTCTCAAGAAGCCTTATAATACTATTCTTTAAACTGTGTCCACATATTGAGGCAATTTTTCATTTAGATGTCTCCTCTACTAGACTGTGAGCCCCTGGATGGCAAGTCCTTTATATTGAGGGGGAAGCACACTGTAGACCCACTTTAATACTCTTCATTTGTAGCCAGATGTTCAACCAATGTTAAATATCTGTGAGACTAATTTTTAAAGCACACTGCATTTTTTTTAAGTACAAAGAAGAAAGATCCTTCCAGAATGAAAATGATAATCCATTAAGAAGAGATTGTTGGGCTCAGCTATATTGCCCAGCCAATCAGACTGACCCCATGGTCCATGCACCAGACCAAACTAACGTAAAACCGCAATGGGAACAAGGGAAAATTTACAAAAACTGACATTGACACTGACTTCCTTCTTAATATAATCTTTAGAAATAATTTGCTGGATATAACAAGCATATGTTATCTGTAGGAGCGTTTGAAGTGTGCATATCTGGCAAAGCAGCCAAAACCTAAGTTCACGTTCAGGTTTCCAAATGGCAGATGAGCCAATAGGGTTCACTAGGATTTTCAACCTTCCATAATCATATTAGAATTATAAGGATAAGGTAATCAACTTAAAACAAGGTAAAGGTAAGTCATCCCTTCCATCTTTATCTTGAAAAGAAATCATCTGGTTTAATTCATATGTTGCTCTGGATTTTCATGTAACTAATTTTTAATAATCATTTAAGGCCAATCTTACGTCTTGTCATTAATATAAAAACAATGCAATGAATACTAATAAAAACAGTAATAAAAAACAAGATATGCTATCTATTAATATGTTATCAGGACAATGTGTTAGTCACTCAGTCATGTCCAATAATAACAGATAAAACTGACAATAATCAGAAAAATTGGTGAGAGATGCAGTTTTTTACACTCCTATTTATAAAGCAGAGGTCAGAGATGAACATGAAAGCAATCAGTAAATTCATGTAAGGAGGAAAATAAACAATATTTAAGTTTTTATTCAAAACTTAGCTTCTTTATATATTTCCATATCATCATTTACCTAGTTAAACACACCAGAATTAAAGTTCAGAGCACTGATTATATTATCTGATTATTACTTGAGATTTTTGGCAGGTTCCTATTCTAAAAGCAAAATTCATCAGCAATGTAGACTGCGCACAGGTGAATATTCACTACTTGAGTATAAACTGCCACAGAGGTGTTTAACTGTATGATGCAGACACAGTTTTGCATAATAATCTCTGAGGCATAAGAAAATAAGGTCAATAGAAATCACAGGCCATTTTTAAAAGGTCTACTTATTAAAACAATTCTATGTTTCCAGCCCCTCTTGAGACATTTATTTTAATCTTCTCCATTTTGGAAGCCTAACCATGGAGAGACAGTTTCTCCCCTTAAAAATCAAACAAGAACCAGCCAGCCTGCATGCAGGATCCCTGGTACTTTCTGAATCGATCCATCAAGGCACCAAGATGTGCAAAGATGAAAGGAAACTTTGGGAGCACGTGAAGAAAAAATAAAAGTTAGAATCTATGCTTGTACTTAAAATGTGGAAAAATCTGTAGATTTCACTAAAAGATCATTTAAAGCCTAACTGAACTGAGAAGCACCCCTGCTTTCCTCTTCTAGACCCAGCGAACTCCGACTCCAATGTCCAGGTCCAACGCACCTGCTCCAGGAAGCCGCCTTCCCTTCCCCATGCAGCTTTAGCGTTCCTGGAGCATGTTACCCAAATCTACTACACGTACTCTGCACACATGTGTCTAAGTACCTACACGTGGCTTTCCTTGGGTGTCTTGAGTTTCCCTACAGTTACCAATAAATGTCTGGTGACAATAAGTGAACAAACCATTAAGGAGCTTGATAATATTCTCTTAACTCAATAAATCAAAAAAAGAAAACTAATGGGCATGTATATGAGATAATGATATTTATCTGAATCCAAAAGACCAATTTTTAAAATCCAGTGGGACCTCTTATGGGCTTCCCAGGTGGCACAATGGTAAAGAATCCGCCTGCCAATGCAGGAGACACAGGAGACTAGGGTTCGATCCATGAGTTGGATCCCCTGGAGAAGGAAATAGCAACCCACTTCAGTATTCTCGCCTGGACAATTCCATGGACAGAGGAGCCTGGTGGGCCGCAATCCATGGGGTTGCAAAGCGTCAGACATGACTGAGCACAAAGGCAGGGACCTGTTGGGATAAGTCTGTATTCACACCTATAGTCTAACACTATGCCCACTTCCCCCTTCTTGGCCCCACCCAGTGATACCCCAATGTGCTCTCCTTGTTGCCACAGCGCCGGGGTTAAACATCAGTACCTGCACTCACTATACACTGCTCAACTTACTATCTGCAGAGCGTCTCGGGAACAAAGACCTGAATGTGGTCATCTATATATTCCTCAATGCCTAGTGCAGCACAGAACACACGGTAGAAACTCAATGTGTGTAGGCTGAGCTAACCTGCAGTTGTGTACACTCAACTTATAGCATGAGCTGAGTTTTTTCAGTCATCACTTTAATTAAAATTATTTTAAAAGAAAACTTTGTGTTTACTACCATAAATAGAAAACCAGTATTACTTATCATAAACAGAAGATTACAAAACTAAGTATTATGAAGACAATATACTCAGATTACTTTCTAACTGGATGCTGATGCCTGCCCAAGGCTTTTAGACTGAGGCCTATTCTTTAGAAAATGAAGAAAAGGAGGGGGGGGGGGGGGCATGAAGTTTGGGAATGGTGTTCAACACATCTCAGTTCAAAAGAAAGACAAAATGGACAAGAGAATTCTTACTATACAATCCAGTGTTACTGAATGTTGTATATACATGCCACCCAAAATGATCTTGCCTAACACTAGTGGAACACAGAGACACCCTGGGCTAGGTGGTCTTTAAGGTCATTTATCTAAAGGAAAAGCAGAATTCTCAACTAATGCTTCTATGACCTCAGGCAAGCTACCTAACCACTCTCCTCTCCCCCAGGCAAAGTAAGTAGTATTACATCCCTCATAGATTTGATGAGAACTGTGCGATATATGGAGGGGGTTTGGTGAGACGTTCTGGCCTCAGTAAATAGCAGATCAGGGCTAAAATCCTGCGATTCTAATGTAAAATGGTACAACTGCTGTGAAAACAGTCTGGCAGCTCCTTAAAAGAGTTTAACATATAATTACCATATGGCTTAGCAATTCTTCTCCTGAGTATATTCCCAAAAGAATTGAAAAGAGGCATTCAAATAAATACTTGTATACAAATGTTGATAATAGCACTATACATAATAGCTAAAAAGTGGAAATGACCCAATGTCCATCAACAGATGAATGGATAAATAAAATGTGGTATTATCCACATAGTCGAGTAACAGTCAGACAAAAAAAAAAAAAGAATGAAGCACCAATACATGCTACCACTGGGACAATCCCTGAAAGTACGCAGACACAAAAGGACCCATACTGTATGCTTCCATTTATATGAAATATTCAGAACAGGTCCACAGAGACAGAAAGCAAGTTAGTGGTTGTCATGGGGACGAGACCGAGGAAGAGGAACCAGGAAGTGACACTTAATGGGTACAGGGGACCTCGTGGCAACGACAGAGATGTTTTGGAACTAGAGAAAGGTGGTGTGCATGTGCCGTCACTGAACGGCGCACTTTAACACTGTTAATTTTATGTGAATTTGACCTCAATTAGAAAAAAAATTTCTAAGTGTGACAGACATGGGAGGTAACGTTCAGTTTCCAAACTGATAAAACTCACAAAGGACATTCCATGAAACTAATATGCAATGTCAAAATGAAGCTGCCTTAACTATAATGTCTTATTATTCAAGAACTCAAATGAACCCTAGTCTCAGTGATGAGAACCATTCCAGTTTCACCAGTATCATAAAATGTAGCGCCAGCATGGGCCCACAGTTCAAGAGCCAAGAATCTGAAGTCCGTGCTGTGCCGCTCAATAGGCAGCTCAATTTGAACCTGATGAATGAACCTCTCTCTCACCCCGTTTCCTCATCTATAAACTAAGGATCCTAACACCTACCTTGAAAGGCCATCATGAGGACTGAGTTAATGTACGTGAAGCAAGAAAACTAGTGCCTGACAGAGAACCAGCCCTAACAAATGTTGCATGCTAAGTTGCTTCAGCCGTGTCCAACTCTTTGCAACCCTATGGACTGTAGCCCACCAGGCTCCTATGTCCATAGGATTCTCCAGGCAAGAATACTAGAGTGGGGTGCTGTGCCCTCCTCCAGGCAATCTTCCCAACCCAGGGATCAAACCTCACTTGCACTGGCAGGCAGGTTCTTTACCACTAGCACCACCTGAGAAACCCAAGCTATTGTTATTAAGAGCAATTTTTAAATGGAGATAAATAGAAGCATGGCCAAGAATTAAGCCAAGTCAATGGACATGAGTTTGAGCAAGCTCCAGGAGACGGTGAAAGACAGGGAAGCCTGGCATGCTGCAGTCCACGGGGTTACAGACAGTCAGACACGACTCTGCGAATGATCGACAATGCAAAGGTATTTAGTATAATAACTGCACCACAACTGTTATTTGTCACCTTGTGACCATCTCCCATGATGATCATAGCAAAATGGGCCCAGGAAGATGACACTGCTAACTGGGGGCAGGGGGAGGCCAGTGACTCCTGGCCTTGCTTAAAAGTGAAAATGTTCTTACCTAGTATACATCCTCAACTAGAATAAACCGCATGGCAATGATTTTTTTTAATTCCATCTAAATCATCTTTCTTTACTGCGAGGTGTACTTGCATTCTATGTGCAGCCCCGACCTCCTGCTTCCCGGAACAAGCCACAGCACAGGGTGGGCGTACAAGCTGCAGTTCCAAATCTCTGTGGACAAGACAGCCTTTCTGAAAGCCAAGCTTCTGAGAAAACTTCTCTGGCCCTTTAAAGCATGTCTACTAAGAATAGTGAGTTCAACTTTTATCAGTTCCACTTAGGGAGAACTAAAATGTCACAGTTAAGGCTTTTTTTCCATGAATAAACACTGACTTTTACAAAATCCCGTCTAAGAGAGGATGTAAAATGTTCCCCACCACCACTTCGCAACCCCCGTACTTCCACCACCCAGGGCAGAGTTCTGCCTCCACTGGGAAGGAATTCTCTTCCCTCCGGCGGTGCAGTAAATCCCTACCGGAAAAAGTCTGTTTTCTATAAACGGCATTCTAACTATTTGGGGGAGGGTGGGAGCGGCTATATCCTTCAATAAGCTCTGTCAGATGAGCAGTTAGGAGGAAGAGCTGAGCTCGCATCACACCTGCACCAGTCTGGCTTTGAGCTACAATCTCCGCTCGCCTGCCCCTGCTGGAGCAACACACTCAGCACCCCGGAATCCAGAAGGGCGGCAGCCCCCCTGCTAGGGAGCAGCTGTCTACACCCCAGTCCACGGGGTGCGCACCAGCCAGAGCAAGGCAGACCCTGCACTACATACAGTGCAGTAAGCAACAGCAGGAAACCAGCCCCTGGAACCTCCTCTGAAATCTAAAAACAGGGTTTAAAAGGACAGCTCCAAGGCTGGCAGCAGGCTTCTGACCCGGTCAGCAGAGGACCTGGGCCCCGAGCTCAGGCGGACATGAGGGAGGCGGCGCTGAGCGCGCGCCACCCCGCCCCCCTCCACCCCGGGCCGAGCTCAGGTGGCAGCTGCGCTGCTAACCTTTTCTGCACCTTTTGGCACTGGGGTCCACGGTCTTCACTGGCCACAGGCTACTACAATCCAGGGGTTGGAAAATGTTTGTGAAGTGCCATGAACTGCTCTAGACGATGGGCTGGCTGTTGTGTAGTCGCTCAGTCGTGTCTGGCTCTTTGTGACCCCGTGGACTGCAGTGCACCTCTGTCCGTGGGATTTCCCAGGCAAGAATACTGGAGCAGGTTGCCATTTCTTTCTCCAGGGGAATCGTCCTGACCCAGGATCGAACCCATGTCTCTTGCATTGGCAGGCAGGGCTTTTCTTATCAGTGAGTCACTGGGGAAGACAACGGGCTACAGCCGGGCAAAAACCAGCCCCTGCGATCCGGAGATTCTTCCTAACGAGAGCAGCCAGGCTCTGGTGGTGAGCACCACGGGGGAGGAGGAGCACCACGGGGGAGGAGGAGCATCACGGGGGAGGAGGAGCACCCTAGTGCAGGGAGCACCACAGAGGTGGAGGAGCATTGAGGAGGAGCAGCGCCCAGGTGCAGTGAGCACCACCAAGGGGGAGGAGCACCCTGGAGCAGTGAGCACCACCGATGGCACAGTGAGCACCACAGAGGAAGAGGAGCAGCCCGATGGGAGGAGTGTGTGACTTCACTGGAATAAGTTGGAGAGGGCATCTCAAATTAACATGCCTTTGAACAGAAAGCTAGAAATAGCGTGATTTACAAAAAAGACCTGGCCAAAGGAAGAACCAACACAAAGACATAGTGGAAGGATGGGGGTTTGGAGTTTTGAGGGGTGGCAGGTAGGAGTGCAGCCTCAGGCACCCTGAAGGAAGAGGGAAGTCACAAAGGCAAGGCCAAGTGCACCCTCTAAATGGACCATTCTGGAATCCACTGTGATAATCCCAATGGGAGATGGGGGCTTGGCCAGGATGGTAGCCCTCGAGGTTTTGACTGGGAGAAGTAGTCAGTTCCTGGATCTATTTTAAAAGAAGGGGCAATGGGATTATTTAACAGATTGAAAGGGCTGTGGAAGAGAGGATGACTGTGAAGTTTTGGTCTGGGCAAGCAAAGCAGAAGCACGAAGCTGCCATTTATTGAGTCAGGAAGACTGTAGGAGGAGGGGGAGCGGATATTTTTTTACACAGGAGAACCTTTGGAACTGTCAAGTGTTCTCTACAAAGATCTCACCAGCAAAAGCTCTGCCCTCAAGTTTTGAATTCAGAACTCAAACCCACAAGCCTCCCTTGCAGCTAGGATGCCCCCAGAGGACTTAAACTCATCCAGGTGGACTGACCACAGCTGGTGTGACTTGGATACTGCCGGCTGCCTCACTTCTGCAGCTCTGGGCAGCAGTGTTCAGAACTGAACGCCCCCCGGATCCCTCTGCTTCATTGCTCATTCTGTACTTATCATTCTGTGACCCGCTGCATGCGTGAGTAAAACGTCCTCTACCTACCATTCTCAGGCTTTTGTGCTGAGATGCACCTGATGTTGTGAAGACGGGGCCAGTTACTCCTCCTTCCTCCCTTTATTTCTGAAGCCAGCAAGGAAGAGGAATCGGGGAGAGCTCAGTCAGAGCCAACAGCACTCAAGCAAGGGAGCTCTCTGGCAGCCCAGTGAATGTGGAAGGGAATTCTGTCTTTCCTCCCCTCCCCAACCACCAAAATCTGGCCAGCTACCAGGGAATGAGAGCTTCTCATCTCCGAGATGCTGACCAGTGGCAAGGGACATACAGGTGGGGAGCAGAGAAGGGAAGTCATGTTTCTTTATGAAGCCCAGAATGCTGGGAAGAACCCCCAAAGATGCAAATACCCAGGTTATTGGGATATCTCAAATCTTATTGGAAATTTCAAAGCAGCAGAGTAATGACAGGAAAGGGAAGTTCCCCTTCTGGCTGTTTCATGAAAGTATTCCAAAGCCCACAGACCAACAGTTGTCTGACCCTTACCTCTCCTTCAGTTCTCTCTGGCAGAAATGATGGTGATGAAATACAGGAGAAAGGAACTTTTTGCTTTTAGTGCTGGGAACTCTCTCTGCTTGGCTGTCTCTTCTGTGGTACGTCTCAAATTGATGTTCCCTTCCCAGCAGACATCTCCCCAGCCCTCCTTGGGACTAGCTCCTACAACCATCCAGGCAGAACTAGACTTTTTTTCAGTCTCAGGGCCATTAAGTAAACCTTAATTACCTCAGCAACGATAGATTTTTTGCATTTTACTTTCAATAATTTTTTTTTGCTATTGCTACTCATCTTACTCTGAGGTTCTGAAACATTTGATGTTTCTTAGAACAAAGGCAGTGCCTTTGACTAACCGTGAAGAGCCAATTCTACTGATGTGTTTGGTAGTTGTTTTTTTTTTAAGTATTCTTTTAATGATTTAATACCAATAAAGGGAGACCAATTTGGCTAAATCTTTGGAGCAATCTGTTTTTAGATTTTTTTTTCCCTACAGAAAAAAATATCTGGGAAATGGGAAGCTGGGTAATGCCTGCTACTGTAGACTGTTATGGAGTTTGAGTTTGGGGCTTTATTAGTAGGCAAAGGATGTTCATGTTACATGTACACACTAACCACACTCAAATCCCAGCTCCAGAGTATCTAGGAACTTTCTAACACCTGGCTCACGCAGAGAGTTCCTCTTGAGGTCAGAGAAACCTGCGCTAGTGAGGTGTCCACGGCCTCCCTGAGACAAAACAAGACTCCTGCAGCTTCCTGCTCTTTCTCTGAGTCCCCTCTTCCCTCCACACCCCCACCAATCCCTCTTCTCCTCTCTCTTTCTACTAACGTCTTTTTCTAGTTCCATTCACAACTACAGTTTTAACTTTTACAGATGTTTCAAAACTCTAAAGGGCAAATGGCCTTAATAAATGTGCTGCATATAAAAATAATCACACCGCCATAAACAACTCTTTTACCAGGAATAATTTCACTTTCTTCCCAGAGCATAAAAGACTTCTTTTACCCTTATGAAAAAAACCTGCTTTAAAAAAAAAACAAAGCCATCCAACTATTCTTCATGGAGGTTAAAGAGGAGTTAAAGGAATGGCAGAGAACAAACCTTTTAATACTTATTATTTCTATTTAGAATTCACTACTATAGCTTATCCCAATGTTGTACAGTATATACTATTTTCAGAACTACTTAGAAAGTTATAATGTGTAAAATGTGTAAGTAATTACTGGCTCTCTTTGCTTCTTTTTGTGGTTCCAAGTAAAGCAAGTATCTCAATCTTAAGATTTTCTACATATTAAAAAAATTTACATATCTAACACACATCAGGTATTCAGAAGAAAGACATTCACTGAGAAAATTTTCATTTAAAAAAGTTAGAAAATAATTTATTGTACTTATTACAACAATCTGTTAATCTTTGAAGAAGATATAGCTTTCTTTAGAAAGAAGTTTAAAGAATTTGCTTTAGTAGTTGTATTAATACAACCTGTCAAGCATCACCCATAAATTTCAGAAGACTATTTGAAATGAAAAGACTCCAAAATCCAAAACTAAAACAAAAAGACATTAACTTATGATTATTTTAAAAGGAAAACCCAAGCTGGGAGATCTTATAGTCAGAACCACTTAGCAGATGAGCAGAGTGAGATACAGATTTTTCCAATATTGCACACAGATGGAGCATTTAATCGACAAGGACTCAACTGTCCCAACTCCTGATTCTTTAACTCTTTCAGCAGTGGTGAGTCTCTGACTCACTGGAGGAGGACTAGAGAAGGAGCGCCCATCGAATACAGCTGCACGTCAGGAAGCTGCTTTGGGGTTTCTGTCTGATACCCGGTTGTTCACCTCAGCTGCACAGGGGAGTCACCTGTGGAGCTCAGAAAACCAGGAAAGCAGGAAGTGCTTATATTCAGATGCAATTGATATGGGCATACATCCTGAGAGGTTTTAAATGGGGGGGGGGCAGGTTGGGTGTGTGTGTATATGTGCAAATGTGTGCTCACTCAGTCGTGTATAATTCTTGCACTGTAGGACAGTGGTTGAGAACCAATGGCCTAAGCTATGCCACATATTTTAACTTTCAATTTATCTTCTGGTGTTTCTGTTGCTGCCATTTGTTTTTCAGGGAGCAGTGAAGGAATGTGGTTGGCTGATTTTACTGCTATCAACTGTTGGTGCTAACTTAACTAACAGTTTAAATTTTCACATAAATATCATACTTGTTTCTTTGATGAAAGCAAATAAACCAAATCTATATAGAATATATTCAAGTAATTATAATGCTACCTAAAACATATACTTGAGATTTACAACTAAAACTAGAAGTATAATAGAGAAGCTTAGCAGATATTTTAGGTTTAAAGTCTATATATGTAAACAATAGATTCATATGTAAGTAACAAAATGGTATAAGCTACCAGCAGAGAATAGGCACTATACACCTATAGAACCTTTAGCATCTCTAGAGCAATGTAAACGTCTGCTTAAAATACACACACACACACATATATCTGTATAACTTCCTAATATAAAAGTAGCTTTCCAAACTACAAGAGGAATCATTTCATATTTTCTCATTAAACTTTCAAGCATAAAATCATGTCTTTCCTCATTTTTAAGGATAAAAGCTAAAGATTTAAAACTTTATATTTAACCAAAGCATGCTGCAGTTCATGGGGTTGCAAAGAGTCAGACACGACTCAGAGAATAAACAACAAAACGTGATCTCTTTTACACACCTCTGTTAAAATGTCACACTAAATGCTTTAGAAGATGTTGAAATTTAACTACAATGTAAGAAGTAACTAAAACCATATAGTCCAGAAATTTAAATTTTAAAGCACAAATAAAAATTACCATACCTACAGATCTTTTCAAAAATATTTTCTTGGTACAAAACTCCATCTACAGGGAACTTTGGCATCAAAGACAGTAGCATCTGCTATCTCCTTGGAAGCAGAAATGTGAGGTGTAAATGTATTTGCTAGTAAACTTTAAATACCTTCATATTCACTGATGAAGAACAAGTGAGGAAATCAAGACAAAATGTGGCCAACAAAAGGCCATTATTTATATAAATCTGCAATCCACTGAAAGAGTTCCAAACATTTCAGGTGTACAAGCAAAGCAGCTTGGCTCCAAGTCTCTCAGTACAAAAAATGCATATATACAAATGCTGTGGGTAAGAGAGCAGAAGAAACCTCAAAGCATCACTATTTCACTAGCCCAGAGTTCACCTTCTTTTATTGATGTGTGTTTATATGTGTGTATATCTACACATGTAAAATGCATGTTTAATATATGTAATTCTATCTTCTTTATACTTTCTAAAAATGATTTAGCTTCCCATGTCGATTTTTCCTTTGGTTTTCTGTATAAAGTTTATCATGTGCTTGTCTATATTTTAAAAACATCTTGTGGGATTTTTATAGAAATTACATTAATCTGTGGATCACTTGGGGATTCTCTGATGGCTCAGCAGTAAAGAATCCACCTGCCGATGCAGGAGATACAGGTTCTATCTCTGGGTAGAGAAGCCCCCTGGAGAAGGAAATGGCAACACACTCCAGTATTCTTGCCTGGGAGATCTCATGGACAGAGGAGCCTGGAGGGCTACAGTCCATGGGGTCGCAAAGAGTTGGACAGGACTCAGCAGCTAAACTACAGTATATTTTGTCCAGGTGGGCGTCTCTGAGTGAATATAAACTATCAAAAAAAATTAAGACTCTGAATGTAAAATAGACACTAGGCACCCATTCCTCTCCACTATGCTAAGCTTTCATCTACTTCACTGTCAAGCCTTCCTTTCTCATCCTATCACACCCTATTATGCTCCTTATATAGGAGGTCTATGCTCTTTAGAGAGAAAAGTAAAATGAAGCCCTGACTAGAGTCTATAGGGTCGCAAAGAGTTGGACATGACTGAAGCGAATGAGCACACTGAATTCATGCTTAGGATTCAGAGACTAAGTATAAATGAACTGGAATTTTTAAGAATTTTACCGGTCCTCATCACTCCAGTCTTCCTAACTTTTCAGAAACATTGTTTAAACTATATCAAACTGTATTTTTAAAAAATATAGTTAAAAGTATGTTTTGATTTTAACTATATTTTAAAAAGCAATTTTTTTCCCAGAATAGACTGACAACACAAAGTAACACAGGTGGGAATCCTAGAACTCACTTGGCTCCTTAATAACCCCAAAGAAAACATTTATTTTAGCCAAACAATTGTAATGTTTGTCTCCTTTTAGAAACATCTGCTGCCAAAATAAACATTTGCACTGGAAGAAGTGTTTCGGCTGTTAGGATGGTACCAAATAAAATGCTTATGTTCTGAAACAAATATTTCACTCCAAAAACACATAGCAAAATACATATCCAGAGGATGTAGAAGATAAAGACACAAATTAAAACATCTATTCATTTCTAAAGTCTTTTTCAAAACAACCTCAGTTTTAAATTCAGTTGTTATTTAGATTGAAAGTGGTAAGTGCAAATGGGTCACCTTAACAAAAATAACAAATTCTATTTAATTTTGCCATGGTTTATATTCTTGCTGTGTAAAGGTCTTTACAATACACATGTGTTTTTAAAAACTAAAAAGTCATGTTTTCCCGTTACAAAACCACTCATGAACTTAAAATCCCCACTCTGCCCTCTTTCTCTTTCCCTGTTTTATAATTCCAGGGTTGGTTTTATAATTCCAACAGGTATCAGGTTATATAAACATCTGCGACAAGACACAGAGTTAAAATATCAATTCAATTAACCCTTGATAACTCGGGAAAAATCTCAGACAACATCATTGAAATCTGCTTGACACAAATAAATATAACTTGGCTTCTGTAACCTATTTCTTCTTGGTGCTATTTCTATGAAAAATCTTTCTTAGAGCAAGTCAGCATAGGCCTATGTATACATTTACAATCACAAAGGACAAGAAAAATGAAATAAAACATTTGCTTACCCACATCCCAGATCCTGCAAAGGACACATTGGTGTCTAAGTTTAAAAAAACAGAAGCAGATTCTAGCAGCCTTACAGATTATATATCCTCTATGTAGCTCTGTATCAGATGAAATCAACCAGTGTACTTCTGTTAACCATCCCCAGGTTTGAATTCCAGGAGCCTAGAGGCAGAACATTCTTCACAGAGGCATAGAAAATTCATTTCCCCTCTCAGCTCAATAAAAACCCAAGTAGACTAGTTTCCAGGGCACGGTGCAAAACTAATCTGTTTAGCTATGTATTTGCCTGATGATGTGAGAGAATCAGCAAGTGAAAGACCACAAGTCTAGTTCCAGTTAATAAATACCAAAATGATGTACTATTATCACGTCATGCTTCAAAGACCCAGTCATGAGTATATTTCAAAAATAAAATTATCACCATACAAATCAGGAATCACTAGGTTACTAAAATCCAACAGTCAGTGGCCAGTTCCCCCTGACTCTCAGAGATAAAAAGTAAGCAGTGATACTCAGCATGTTAAATTTCATATACGCACTGTGGTTTTTCGAACACATACTCATTTAAAATTCCTATCACAGGAAGAGAATGCCAGCCATGAATCAAAACTGTGCCCCTGAGCCAAAGACAACTTACCACTCAGCTGGTAAGTGGGCAACTCAATTTACAAACTTGAATTCCTGCATTTTAATCCTTTGCAGAAATATATGAGCAATATTAAATGAACTGGACTCAGCTCATTAGAGGTTCACAAACCAAGCATAGAAAGCTTTGGAGGTCGTCCAAAGTAAAGCCATGCCTAGGTGGTGATGTCCACTCAATAAAAACTCAATGTCATCATTATCTTCCAACTTTTTCCCAGAAGAACACCAGCAGTCATGACCACAACAATCCTTGGCCAATTGCCTTAGCCTACGAGAAGACAGATAGGACCAGCAGCCAATCACTGTGCCAGGACCTTGTTTACAGACCAAATTTATAATTATCCAAAATTCGCAAATAAAGCAACTCACTGACTATTCCTCGCCAAACACAGACTAAAGCTAACAAAATAAATGTGCTCTAATAACCTTCACCAAAACTTGGACCATTTTTTTTTTCCTTTCCAAAGCTATTAATTAGCCTGATCACATGAACTTGGTAGCATGTCGTATGACTCCCCTTTAAAATGTTACACACACTCAAAACTGCATTAGCAGTGCTTTTTAGCCTTTTAGATTTCAAAATAAGATATGTCATTTCAAGGCTATATTATAACTAAATGAAAAAGGAAAAGAGCAATACAGATTATTTAGAACTTTCAATTATGATTAAACTCCCAAATATGGGAGTTTGATAGCCAGGGCATTCAGTTTCTTACCAGATACCCTATTTTCCTTTTATTATCAGGAAGAGTTGTGCTTAAACAGAATTAGGCTTTTTTTTGTTGTTGTTAGCAGTAAAATATCTAATCTAAAATCTTAATTAAAAATTTGCTAAAACATTGGTGAGTAATCTTCAGCAATGTGTCCCTTCAAATAAATCCAAGAGTTACTGGATTTCAAAAGCATATAAGAACCATGGGGATTAAATAAAACAAAAAAGCAAAGAAAACTGCGGTCATTCTACATGACTGTGTGCATCCTCCACTTTTAGCTTACGTATGTGGGAAGAAAACAATGAAAAAAAATATTTCCAGGTAATCATTCTTCACACTTGTGAAGAATGTTAAGACTCCCACTCTGGGATTGCAAAATAAGCCAACGTCTTAAACTTCTAACAAGACTTTAACTCATTCAAGAAAGAGAAAGACAAATACCGTATATTAATACATATATATGGAATCTAGAAAGATGGTACCAACAAGCCTGCATGCAGGGCAGCAAAGGAGACACAGATAGCAAGAACAGACTTTTGGACTGAGTGGGAGGAGAGGTTGGGATGATTCGAGAGCGTAGCATTGAGACATATCCATCACCATATGTAGAAGAACCAGTGCAAGTTTGACATATGATAAAACGCACCCAAAGCTGGTGCTTCTGTGACAACCTGGAGGGATGTGGGGGAGGGAGAAGGGTTCAGGATGGAGGGGACACATGTATACCTGTGGCGGATTCATGTTGATATATGGCAAAAAAACACTGTAATACTGTAATTATCCTCCAATTAAAATAATCTAAAAAAAAAAAAAGACTTTAACTCATTCAGAGGAAAAGGTTCATTCAGTAGCTTGCCGTGAAGAGCTCCTTTTGAAATGATTCTCCAAATTTCCCTTCGGGGAAACATGGCGGAAAGGAAGGCACATGGAGAGGGAGCAGCGGCCTCCACCCCCGCCCCCGCTGCCCCTGCTCGCTCCCGGTGGCCAGAGTTCCACACAGAACTGTCAGCCCCGAACCAGCTGGTGGTCAGGACCTGAGCAGCTGCCTGCCTGGGCCTTCTTCCCCTCATCTATGGGGAAATTAGCTTTAAAACTTTAAAAAAAAAAAAAAAAAGGGGGGGAGTGGGGAAAAAAAAATTACAGCTCTCACCTGACTTTTCAATCATTTACAAATTATCTCCTCATAATTAGCAGTCTTAACTAAAGAGTTTTACTCTAGGTGGCAAAATATTACTAGAAGAAAGGAGTAATGTTCAAAAAAAAATATTACAAGTACAATTAAGTATGCGACTGCTAGAATCTGAATGGCCAGTCTCTGGTGGCTCAGACGGTAAAGAATCTGCCTGCAGTGCAGGAGACCCGGGTTCAATCCCTGGTTCGGGAAGATCCCCTGGAGAAGGGAATGGCTACCCACCCACTCCAGTGTTCTTGCCTGGAGAACTCCATGGACAGAAGAGCCTGGTGGGCTACAGTCCATGGGGTTGCAAAGAGTCAGACATGACTGAGTGACTCACACACCATATTTAATAAACAACGGGTGAGAACTAAAAAGAACAAAGAGGAACCAACAGCTGGGATTCAAAGGCTGAACTGCTTCTATCTTCCCCTACAACCGCCTTAAAATAAAAGTGTCACCGAAGGACAAACTAAGATAAAGAGGAAAGACAATTTTCAGTCTCTGAAACTTATTCGTGAACCTTTAGACAGAGCTACGGAGCACATAAAGTATGATACAGCATACATCCACTGTAGAGAACCAAAGTTCTCTGTTTTTTCCACAGTGATTTTTGGTCAAACATAGAGAAAAACTTCCTGAGAGAAAGCAACTGTAAGACTCTGGAGCAGGCTGCTGGTGGCACTCTGGGATAACCGATCTGGGAACAGGAGAACACCGAGGTGGGCATCAGACTGGCATACTATTGGATGAAAGGCCTGGTGTGGGAATTTACAAATCAGCCTTTCTGGCGTTTCTAGTAACTAAACCTGAAACAAGTCTGAATCTCCTCAGGCCAACATAACAAGAATATACTCTCCAGGGTCCAAGAGACTGAGGGCTTACTACTGCCAGAAGGTAGATGGTCATTTAAGGTAACTCCAACTATTTGATTCTAGAGAAAAAGGAGAATATTTAGTCTTTTTTGCTTGTTTTATGTAAAACACAAAACTCATCAAACCTAGGAGAAGTGATACACGTGAAATTCTCTTACAAGAAACACAGAAAGCTGTTTCAAAAGATACAGAAGAAATAAAAGCAAAATAACTTTTGGGCAGACTAAAGAAAACTTAAGCTGATGCCATCTTTATGAGAAAAACCTTTAAACACTTAAAACTTCACGTTAGGAAGTTTATTCATGGCTCAAAATCTGACACTGTCTGCCATCAGAAATATTAGAAAGCCAAGCTCCCTTCGCGGCTCCGATCTATATAATTTGCTGCACAACGGTGACACGGTCAATCTTTCAAATAGAACAGGAACTGTGTCCATTCTGTTCTAAGAAGCTCACTTTTCCTGCTTTTAAAAGAGATGGGAAACAGTTGTACCTGTGATCATTTTAAGAAACTATGAAAGTTTTTAAAAAGCAGAAAATCCGTGAAATGCTTCCCAACTGTCTCAAAACTAACCTTCAGTAGACAGGAAAAAGACAAAGACGACACTAGGAGCAAGCGTGGGAGGAAGTGGAGTGAAAGCTAGCACAAACCTGCTGCTGGGGGTACTGCATGCCTCCCATGGCCCCCGGGGGCCGACCTTGAATGCCGATTGGATACCGCTGTGGGCCTGGGGGGCCGTAGGAACCTCCAGGGTAAGGGCTGCTCTGCTGTGGCTGAGAATGAGGGTTACTGCCCATGCCATACAGCTGGGGTCTCTTCATCACCATGGGATCCATTGGGCTGCCCTGTCAAGAAGTAAAAGAAGACATAGGTTTATTACCTCATTATTGCAGAGACAGAAATGTCTATTATGCTATCATACATATTAAAAACGCAACTCTCTTTACTTGTGAAATATGAAAAACAATGACCTGACAAAACCCAGAAAAACATTTAAGGAAAAAAAAAAACTATGTGGATAAAAGACATTTAATTTTTTAACTTTTAGCAAGGCTTTAATAATTAAAAGGGATCTGGAACAAACAATATATGGAAAGATTTTGCATTCATCTAAAATTCTACCATGCACACAGGAAACAGGCATGATAGTTAACGTCACTCAGCTCTTTCAGCTTCCCAGTAACAAAAGCAAAGTATAGTGAGTGGTTAGGAACCCTTCCTGACTTCAAAGTATTCTTAGAACAATTACCTTATTTTAGACCTGAGTCTGCAAGTCCTGATCAAACATTAATGTGCTGAGTGCTCATTAGAAAGTGAAAGGATAGATTTCAGATAACACAGAATGTCTGGGGCAAAACTTTTCAAAGATCACTAGTGACATGAATAAGCACCCAGACTGTGAGTCACAAGCCACCTTCTCAATGCAAGTAAGGCTCTTACCAAACATAACCAGTTCAAAACTGGACTTTTGAGTTTTATTTTTGGCTTGGTGAGTCAGCCCATGGGCTTCAGAGCAAAGGCCATTCAGAAGGGCCGAACTGGAGCCTCAGTCCGGGCGGCGGTGGGGTAAGTCCCTCACCAAGGTGCTACAAAGACCCACAGATACTTCCATCTTTCCAGAACCACATGCTGATGCCAACTGTGAGCCAGACTCTGAGGCCCAACTGTGGGCCACACAGAGGACTCGGTGTCTCTCAGGAAGGTTCAAAGATTAGCAGGGTTGATGGAAGAAGCCATGTTCAAGGTAGGGAGGGCCAGGGCACAGAGTACCCCCAAAGAGGAGAAACATTGGGCATCAAGCACAGGCTCCATGAAATGATGAACTGCCTGGCACGTGCAAAGAAACAGAAGCAAAGCAGCAGCTGGAGCGGGCAGAAGCCAGTAGGTGGGTGAGCCTCACTCGACACTTGAAAGGCTTCTGATTGCATCTTGGCGGGAACCACTGGGTGCTTTTAACAGCGAGTTACAGTCACATCTGCCTTTCGGAAGGATGGCATCCCCAGCAGCGGCCTGGAGCTAGGCTGGACTGCCCCAGCAGGCCACTGAGCTGAGGTCCTGGGCCGTTAGCGGTGGTGGGAGAAAGCACGCTCAGATTCAAGGAACAGGATGGAATCGCAACTGGACCTGGGAGTGACAGAAGACAGGCGGCAAGGGTGGCTTAACAGGTAAGCCAGCAGCACGCCGGAGTAGAAGCAGATCCACCCTCCTGGGGGGTGGGGACCTTCACTCTTCCGCATGTTAAACTACAGTTCCGTTAGGAAGTCCAGGTGACAATATCAAAAGTGCCACGATGCGTTCCAGCCTGGGGAGTCAGGTCGCCCTCGAGTCATAGGTAGGGAAGTGGGAGACCGAGGACAGACGCTCCTGGAGGGCAGCGATTTACGTTCTGCTCACTCACACTGCACCTGCAGGACACAAGTCACACCTGGCACACAGCACACCCTCAATAACCTGGATGTCTTCAGCAACACAAAGCAGAAGAACCCACGGAACTACCCCGAGAGGATAAGTACAAAGAGTGCAACGGGTAGAAGACAAAATTGGAGAGACTGACATCACTTAAGGAAGAAGGGAAAAGGAGGCCACAGCAAGGCAGAGGAACGGTCAGAAAACGGAGTTGGAGAGAGCGGTGCTTCGGAGAAGGAAGCAGGTGGAGACACACGCTGAATGCAGCCCACGTGGCCAACAGGTGAGCGCTAACGCATGGGCTGCACCTGACGCCCCACTGATGACGGGGCGGTTAACTGCTGCCCTGGGCAAGGGCCGGAGAAGGCAATGGCACCCACTCCAGTACTCTTGCCTGCAAAATCCCCTGGACGGAGAAGCCTGGAAGGCTGCAGTCCATGGGGTCGCTGAGGGTCAGACATGACTGAGCGACTTCACTTTCACTTTTCACTTTCATGCATTGGAGAAGGAAATGGCAACCCACTCCAGCATTCTTGCCTGGAGAATCCCAGGGACGGGGGAGCCTGATGGGCTGCTGTCTATGGGGTCGCACACAGTCGGACACGACTGAGGCAAGGCCAGGCCTGGGCAAGGGCAGGCTCATGGTAGAGACGAGGGCAGCGCCAAAAAACCAGGAGCTGAGTGCAAACAGCAGGTGAGGGGGAGCCAGGAGTGAAGACCCTAACCCCCAAGCATGCAAGGCTACACGAACCACCAGGACTCCTTCCCCCCACGCTCCTGCCCCACACACAAGGCCGCCCATGATCTCTGCAATCCCGCCTTCTTAGCAGTAGGTGCTCTGGTGCTCACTGCAATGCCTTGAGTAATTCACTCATTACACATTGACTAAGGGTCTACCGCGTGCATGGTGCAAGGCACTGGAGGCAGAGTAGAATGTGTTGGCGGCTGTCTGAGAGAGGTGGCCAGGTCACTGAAGGAGGACATGCTGGACAAAGATTACAGTGCAACCCAGCGGACATCCTAAAGGCATTGTGAGGGGGAGCATCCAGGCAGGTCTCAGTTTTAACAAAGCCTTCCTATAGAAACAGCTGACTCCGTCCTGAGGGCTTCATAGAAATTTGCCAGGAATTGATCTCACCAGAATGAAAATATGTGTAGGCCAAATGATTTTGCTCAAAATTCACAATTTCATGGAATTTTAACTGTGTTACTTTCACCAGTCAAGAAAAATGTTTACTTAGAATGACAGAAATTGCTCAAACAATATACTGATGTCACAAATGGTGCTGGCTTCACAATTCAACACACATATACATATGATGACCTCGTGTAATGAAACTAAAATTGAAAAGTAAGAATTAAGTTTTCTCAGAATGCTTCTAAGTTAGAATTTATGCCTAAGAACAACAAAATGTAAAGATTTTCCACACTTACTTTCAAAAGGTAAAATAAAACTTTCTGTAGAAGTGTGAAAATCGAGGCTGAGCTGGGGATGCTAGAATCTGCAGAGTGAATGAATGGCCCACAGAGAGGCTAAGTAAATCAGATTTCAGGCTAAATTTCCAATATGGGGCCCAAGGCAGCCCTATCTTCACATTCAATCTGAATTAGGGCATAGGAAATGTCTGCTCACTTGACTTTAAACAGTACACGACCCAAACAGGCTTAATTAAAGCAGAAATTTAAAATGGGAAAATGATTGGAATGTCTATATTTTAATGCTATAGATAACAGTGCAGCAAATTCATCTTATCAGCGACTGAAATTGTTTTGTAATATCTTTCTCATCAGTGCCATAAACTCTCACAGCCCTACTTAAAATTCAGTTAATTTGCACCCATGTCAAAATGTTAGCTTAACCCTGAGATTTCTGAAAATCAAAAGCATGAAATACACAGATTATCTCTACCTCTCAAAATGCATCAGATGCCTTTCAGTGAGACTTCAGATATGAAACAGATACTTACACAGTGCAAATTATTTAATTTTAACCTTCTCTCCTTATGGCCTATTATTAAATATTCATCCACAATTTAAATTCATCCTGCTGTGTACTTTTGCTATTTTTAACACTAAATATGTACCACTGCAGGATCTTAACCTCTGCTTTGTACTACTCTCTGCTTAAAGAAACCAAAACCCAAATCAAATCGAAGGCTTTTCCAAAAAAACAATTCACTGCTCATAGTCACATCTAATGCAAAATCATTGTATTCTCATTATCTATCCTTCTATTGATAGAAGTATTTCAAAGTATCACCGTTTTCAATTCTCATATATAATTTATGTTATATTAGAGACACCCACCAGAGAAGGCAATGGCACCCCACTCCAGTGCTCTTGCCTGGAAAATCCCATGGGCAAAGGAGCCTGGTAGGCTGCAGTCCATGGGGTTGCTACGAGTCAGGCGACTTCACTTTCACTTTTCACTTTCATGCATTGGAGAAGGAAATGGCACCCCACTCCAGTGTTCTTGCCTGGAGAGTCCCAGGGACGGGGAGCCTGGTGGGCTGCCGTCTATGGGACACGACTGAAGCGACTTAGCAGCAGCAGCAGAGACACCCAAATAAAGAGTCCTCAACTATTTCTCTAAATATGTTATTCTTTTCTAGGTACCATTCCACAACTGCTGCAGTGTGGACTTCAATTCTGTGAAATAAGTGCTTTTAAAGTCACAGTGTATACAGCCCATTTTCAAAGAGGTCTTAAAATAACTAGTTTAGTTACTCAGATTCTGATGAATTTTATTACCTGACTAGACTTTCTTATAAATTCTTCTTATTCAAGTAAGTTTTCAGACATGTATGTATTTAGATATGTAGCTATGTATCTATGAGTTATACATCTCTCTCTCTCACACACACACACACACACACACACACCCCCTTTCCTAGATCTTCTGAGAAGCTGCCACTGTTGCCTACATCCTCCAAAGCCTCAGAAAGTTTCCTATCCCCAGAAATACTAAATAAGGAGTAAATATATATCTTTTAAATATACATTTAAATATCGATTTTGGACATATTAGGTAGCATAGTCAGGTTGTACTATAGGTTATATAGGTTTTCAGAGGCTGGTCTGGAAATCCAACTACCCTTTAAAGATTATCCAAAAACAAGTCCCTGTATATATTTTAGTAGCTTTTAGAGAAGTTTGATGCTTTTTATACTTAGATATTCCCTCATTATCACTCTTTCAGAGTATGCCTACCCACTCAAGTATTTATAATAAAGATATCTATGTTAACAGTGAAAGTGAAGTCGCTCAGTCGTGTCCAACTCTTTGCGACCCCATGGACTGTAGCCTAACAGGCTCCTCCATCCATGGGATGTCTGAAGCAAGAATACTGGAGTGGGTTGCCATTTCCTTCTCCAGGGGATCTTCCCGAACCAGGGACTGAACCCGGGTCTCCCGCATTGGAGGCAGACGCTTTACCGTCTGAGCCACCAGGGAACAGTGCTCACTCCTAAATACCAAGCTAAGGGGATAGCTTATTAGTAGTTTCTTTATGGGGAGAAGGCAATGGCACCCCACTCCAGTACTCTTGCCTGGAAACTCCCATGGACGGAGGAGCCTGCTGGGCTGCAGTCCATGGGGTCGCTAAGGGTCGGGCACGACTGAGCGACTTTCACTTTCACTTTTCACTCTCATGCATTGGAGAAGGAAATGGCAACCCACTCCAGTGTTCTTGCCTGGAGAATCCCAGGGTCGGAGGAGCCTGATAGGCTGCCGTCTATGGGGTCACACAGAGTCGGACACGACTGAAGTGACTTAGCGTAGCGTAGCGTAGTTTCTTTATGAATATAACATTTCACAATTTTTTCAACCAAATTCCTTAAACTACACATTAAAGAAAGACATTAAAAACCCACAGAAAGAAAACTTCATCATCTTCTTCATCTATAATCTCATCTATATATCAGGATTAAACAAGAGCTCAATGAAAGAAAAACTGTCCCCCGTTAGCATCATTATTTAGAAAAATGTTCTTACCATCAATAAAGAAAAATTTTGAAGTAATAGTCCATTACATATGAAATGGCAAAAATAATAAAACTCAACGTGAGTAAATGATTATTTGAACTAGTATGTATAAAGCAGTGGTAAACTCTTTCTGAAGGGTAATGTGATAGGAAGCTTGAAAGCAAAGCTTTTAAAAATATATCTTGTTCCAACCATGACACTCTCAAGTGGGGAAGTGGTGCTATTCATCTGCATTTGTCTGCAGCTACATGACTTTCAATATTGAAGGGGAAAGCATGGGCTGTGGGCACAGAGAGGGTCCACACCCCGATCCACCACTTACTACCACTGTGTAACTCTAAATCTGGTGCTCATTTCTTAAGTTTTCTCACTCACCAAATGCAAGAAAGAATACCTGTCTCATGACTATAATGAAGATGGAATTGGGACTAAAAGGCTGTAAAGGAATGGGCCATAATATACTGGCACAGTGGAATGGACAGGGATGTGGAAAAGTACATATAAAACAATGTCAACTGTTTAAGAGTGATGTGCATGAATTACAGCTGTTTGAAAACCCAGCTGATAACGATCGGGGCTGGCCAGCGTGACCTGTAAGTAGAGGCTGTCACATCATGAAGCAATCTATGTTGACTTTTCTGTGATGATGTCTAAATATAACTATAAAATGCCTCTGTTTTTTCCCAGGCATCCTGCAAACACTACCGTGGCCTGCTGTGGGGGTAGGGTGGGGGTGGAAGGGACACAGCTGTCCCACACCGGGCCTCCTCCATCCCCGCACCCACATGCTAACTTTCAGCACAAAGCAGCAGGAGGATGCTCCCACTCTCCCCTTTGCCTGTCTAACCCCAAGTTCACACAAACTCGGGTTCAAGGACCAGAGAGGTGCCCCGGCACCACGCCCAGGAACACTATCTTTGGGACCTGCTGGAATCTCTCCTATGCAGGTTGTAACCGACTTCTGGGCTGCCTTATATTGATATTTACTCATGTACCGTGTGTTTTTTTTCCCATTTTTGCTATGTTAACTCCCAAGGGACTAAAATGGCCATGCCCATGCTTTGCCCCTTTTGTGTCTCACTCAGCATTCAGCATGCGTGCTTAGTCGTGTCTGACTCTGCAACCCTGTTGACTGCAGCCCACCAAGGCTCCTCTGTCCATGGAGTTCTCCAGGCAAGAATACTGGAGTGGGTAGCCATTCCCTTCTTCAGGGGATCTTCCTGACCCAGGGATCAAACCTGGGTCTCCCGCACCATAGGCAAACTCTTCACCTGAACTGACCAAGCACACACACTCAGCAAATAGCACAGGTGACTTAGGATGGTCACAGTGCCTCAGGACTCCTGGGGATGAGGACTGGCCACATAAGTGCTCTCGAAAATAAAAAGTAAGACTGACTAACCAGTATCTGCAACAATTCTGTACACACACACACGTATCCCAAATCTAAAATATCACTGAGTTCTTACTTTTCAGAATCATTAAGATTAGAAATGAAATAGTAATATGTTGTTACCTATGCATAAAGTAACTTCCATAAACTACCAATAAAAAGTGACAATTATCAGCAACGGTTCTTAACTCTTAGAATACTTTTAAAAAAAATACATCCAGGATGTATATACATCCCATATTTAGCATATGGTGTCAAAGGTTCATGTAACATCCTCTAGAAACCCATCAAAAGCCTGTCCTGATTGGCATCATCATATGATGACCAACATCTACCCTGCATTTCCAAAGCACTTCATACATTATCATTTGATCACAGCTCTTAAGGCACCCTGATAAAAGATTTGTCAGTGAAACACAGAATGGTAGAATTGAAAATAGCCCCATTGATCCATGCATGATGAATGTATGAACCCCCTAAGTGTCTGCAACCACGAATGTTATTAATTTCTTCCTTCTATATAATAAAAATCTATGTCTTATAATTTACACCCACTGCTTTTTTTTTTTAACTTTGATCCTTTTGAAGAATATTTGAAGATAGCTGTATCTATTTCCCTTTTCTGAGCAAAATATGCCAATTCTGAACCCCCTTAACATGAAACATTTATGGAAAGGAACTTGTTTCTCTTCCAGATCCTACATGAGTACAAACCTGGCCTCAGACCTGTCACTGTTTGACAGGCCCATTGCACCCCTGATCCGTCGCATCAGTTGAGATTAAACACTCCCTTCCCCCTCTCCTCTTACACAGTTGGCTAGGCTGACCCTAGTGGCAGAAGTTTTTATCTCTGCCTATTTTCATTTTGCATGCATCTGGTCACTATTCTAGCCTGACATCTAACATATTAACTGCATTTCCTATCTTGATGTCAACCACCAATTAAATCAGCACATCATTTCATTCATTCATGCCTTCCTCCACAGCACTGATAAAAATATTGAAGAAGTCAAAGGAGAGGACAGAGGCTTGGCTAACTGCTAGTGCCATTCATGAAGACTGACATAAATCCAGGCACCACCATTCTCAAAAGAAGGTCTTCTTTAGAAACCTTAGGAAAATCCTTCCCATTCATCCACAGCCCTCTTCCAACTCACTCACTACACTTGCTACACAAGCACAAGTCCCTGTCTGCCCTTGGGTGACAACCTCTTGCCCACTTCAAATTCCTCCATCTTTCCTAATGTTTAATAGTGTCCAAAGTTTAGAAAAACGCTTAGAATGAGGCAAAAAGGTATAAGGGAAAGAGAGGTGGCTTAAGTCAGACAAACCTGGGTGTGAATCCTACAGATACACTTAGCTCCGTAGAATCAAGCTCACACGTAATACCGTACAGTGTGTTCACCTCTGGTGTTGCTGGGGGACTGATTAAATGAAGGACCACATGATTTATCACATAGTGAGAATTTCCTAAATCTTTTTGCTTTTCCTCTTAACAAACTGAAGTCAGAGCAAAAATCACTCAATAATTTAGTCTATTTATTTTCTTGTCTCTGCAGCATCCTGTTAATCAAAGGTGGACATTCTGCCTTATTCATCTTTGCATACCTAGCACTCAGTACAATGCCTGGCATGAGGAATTTTGCTGACCAGAGAAAACAGCAACCTCCTCAACACACATCGCCAGTAAACCGTAAGGGTGCTAGCAGCCTGAAGGTCTCGGACGGTCAATAGGTACAAGAGGCCAAGAATGACACACCATCGCACACCTTTCCCAAGTACACATAAGCCACAGCTTCCATTGCCACCCCATGTCTGTGCCCCTCAAATGTGTCACCCTTGGCTGATTTCTCTCAGCCTCAGAGTTCTATATCCAACTGCCATCCAACATCCCTGCCTGGATAACTAGAATGCCTTCCGTTCCTGCTCTTAGTGAAACACACCCCCAATCAGATGCACAGTTGAGTCCAGGATGCTCTTGACTCCCCGCTTCCCTTCCACCACAGCCAACCTCCCTCGCCGAGTCTGGTCAGCTGGACACATCACTGCGGCCAACAGGAAATCTCCCCCTCCGACCACACTGGCTTCTGTGGGCCTCTAGCGAAACCACAAATTTGCCCACCACAGGGCCTTCAGCCGAGCAGTTCCCTCCATGAAGAAGGAACCCCGCTCTCCTGCAAGACTCAGTGCTATAGCCCTGTCCTCAGAGGACCCTCCCTGAGAGCCAGACTGGGGCGCGACCCTCTCCAAAACCACTGTGCTTCCCCTTCACGGCACTCGTCAAAGTCTGCAAGAGTATTTTTATGATGACTTCATGTGTGAAAGTAAGTCGCTCAGTCATGTCCAACTCTTTGAGACTCCATGGCCTATACAGTCCGTGGAATTCTCCAGGCCAGAATACTGGAGTGGATAGCTGTTCCCTTCTCCAGGGGATCTTCCCAACCCAGGGATCGAACCCAGACCTCCCACATTGCAGGCAGATTCTTTACCAGCTGAGCCACAAAGGAAGCCCAAGAACACTGGAATGGGTAGCCTATCCCTTCTCCAGCAGATCTTCCTGACCCAGGAATCAAACTGGGGTCTCCTGCATTGCAGGCGGGTTCTTTACCAACTGAGCTAACAGGGAGCCCTAATAAATGTCGCCAACTGGACTGCCCCACAGAAAAAGGAATAGGGAGTTGAGGACAACAAATATTAAACCCATTGGTAGTATCATCTGGGCACAACAGAATATATGTCCAGAAAATAAGGCTGTTTTGGTCCCTGGTTTTTACCTGATTTTTATAAACTGGCAAAACCTATCATTTACCTAATACCCTCAAGTTTAGCAACTTGTAAGTCAATTCAGTAAGTAAATCATTGTCTGACTCAACTACACTTCTGAATTTAATTTAGCAAACAATGATTTTATGAACAAATCAAAGTGTGTGTATATATGTATTTTTATTTCAAGAGTAAATTAGGTCTGAAAGGAACGTCAAAACAGTAATGGAAATATATTCCATTTCTCCTCAGATTTCTTATTCTCACCATCCAAAACAACTGTAGAACTATTACCATGGTGTTAACAACTTCTAAAATTTACATCTCAAAGTACGCAATATTGGTCATATCCTTGTACTACTACTGACAACTGAGTAGCAGGCTCTTATTTAAGAAAGGGAAATAAGACAGTATATTTCCCATATAAACACAGATTTACATCAAGAAAGCAAGCTTTTGTGTGAAGAACTCAAATCTAAACCCTACCACTTTTAAAGCTGTGTGATGCCAAGAAAAAAATGTTCGCCTCTTAACTAAACTTCATCTCAGTTATCCCAGCTACACCAAGAACACTACCACTTTACTATAGAGTTGTTTGAGAATTAGAGATAACATAGTCAGGTTTCAGCATATGACAGGTTTTAATAGTGATAGATTAACATCATTATTCTATGGAGGTGTAACTCTAGATTATCCATCTGAGGCATGGATACCCTTCACTCCTCTACTGATGTTCCTAAGACAGGCACTGCTTACCAACCCCAGCACTCACTTCCCCAGCGTCCAAGAAGCCTCAGAATCTTTCACCCTGTGGAATAGCCGGCCAGCCACTACAAATTATCAGTTTGCTAACATTCATCATATTTTAATGGCAAACAGGATCCTGTTTGAGAACAAACAGGATCCAATTTACTCTTTCCAGTAAAGTGGA
This sequence comes from Aepyceros melampus, assembly GCA_006408695.1. Lineage (NCBI taxonomy): Eukaryota > Metazoa > Chordata > Mammalia > Artiodactyla > Bovidae > Aepyceros > Aepyceros melampus. The sequence goes on along the minus strand of SJXQ01011184.1, from coordinate 185,846 downwards.
ACTACATGAAGTCTGGCACTGTTCAGGTAGAGCTGAGCCATATCCCTCTCCTGCTTTTGACTAGCTATGAAACACGATGGGTAAATTATTCCAGTGCTCACAGCCATAGTTTTTCCATCTTTCAAGGGAACGTAATACCACCCTCAAGAAGACAATTAGTCTAAAGATACTTGTTGTGCGGTTTTCATGGATAAACAATTCCAGACCTATCAGAGCTGTACCTAAGGACAAATCAGAAAAGTTACCCATTTCTCCAGCAAGCTCCATGGATGACATCGTGTCTCTTTCGAAGCATTTTATCTACTTTTTTTAAATTAACAACTTTAAACTGGCATTAAGGAAAATGCCATTAAAATATGATGAATGTTAGCAACTGACTTACCTATCTCTGCACAAAGAATGCCTGCTGTGCTGATACACAAGCTACAGCTCCACCTACCCCCTCACCCCACCTCACTCCATGTAAAAGGTTCTCTTCAGAGACAGGGCCCTATTTAAGATCTACTTTATCAGAGCCACAACGCAGTGAAAGCATACACTCTTATTGTAGTGTGATTATTCCAAGAGAAAAGTTAACATGCCTCATATACAGTCAAATCTTACAGACTGAAAACAGAGCTTCAAGGCAGCTACAAGCAACATAAAAGTTCCAGAAGGGATACTGCACCAAAGGAAAGAAGATTACTATACAGATGCTATTAGGACAGTAGACAAAATTAAAACATGGACTGTAGGTAAAAGTACTGCTTCCAAGTTAAGCATCCTGATAGTGATGACTGCACTGGGTATATAAAAGAAAAACCTTGTTCCCAGGAAATACACATGATACTAAGGACTTGGAGATACTAAGGACTAAAGGGGCAGAATGTATGCAGCCTAATCGCAAATGATTCAGGGAAAATATGCTGTAGATAGACAGACTCATAAATAAACTCAATAGTAAAATGTTAAAAATTGATGAGTAAAAGGTATATGGGATTTCTCTGTATTAGTCTTGTAACTTTCCTACAAATGTGACTTACTTCAAAATAAAAGCTAAAAAAGGGAAGAGGGGCAAAAAGAAAGACAGGGGTAACTGAAAACCAAAAGAATCACTAACCCTCATAAGAGGTCTTCAAGCAAGTCTGCAGGTGCTCAGAACTATGAGGGTGCAACGTCAGGGGGCCTCTGGCAGGTTGGGGGGCGCTGCGGCATGGGAGGACCACAGGGCGAAGGAACCTTCAAAACACGAGGAGACAGCGCGGGACAGAGAAAAGAGAAGCGGGTATGATAAGGTGGAACTAACTGGGAAGGGGTAGAGGTTGCTGTGCTTTGATTTAAAGTACTCAAGTTGGCAAAACATATAATGAACACAAACTTTTAGGTATATTTTTCTACAAATTCTTAGGAAGCTTCCATTCCACACATACACACACACACACACACACAAATTACTCTCAAAAAAAATTGGGGGATCCCTCTTCCCTGGTAGAGACACTTTCTTACAAATCATGGCTGCAGGTTATCGCCCCCAGTCAAGACTTAATGAGGCTCTGCCCCCTTGGCTTTCTTAAGGATGTTTTAAAAAGATCTCGGCCCAGCCCTGAAAGACATGACACGTGCCATTTTTTAACCCAGAGCTCTTCCGTGTCATTTTTTTAAGTTTCAGAAAGCAGTTTCATAACCACTTTCACATGTCACCCTGCTCCCACCTCTTCCCTACAAAGGGTCCAAGCAGACCAGCTCGCCTAGTCATGCCACCATCAAGTTCTCAGGTGTAAAGAAGGAAAGCAAAGACCCAAATGAAAACACGTCTGGGATTTTTAAATCTTAGGATAAACAAAAAAGAGGACTATCCCAACACTGTCCCTGACAAAGGCTTCAGTTGCAGGAAGTCAAGGGTTTCAAGACCACCAACTAATTATCAGTTCAAATGCTCACTATGCCGAAGGAGCCTAACTCTCTAGGAATTCAGCCTGAGGACCAGAAGAAGCTTCCGGACAGTGGAGCTGAGGCCCAGGACAGACTGGAGTTAAGGTCACCTGGCCTACACCCTGCTCACCACTTACTGCGCGAGCCTAGGCAGATCTCTTCAATTCTCTGCCACCAGCTTCCTCCTCTGAAAAAGTAAGGATGGTAACAGTGCCCACTTCACGGCATGATTGTTAAGTCTTCCACAACACAGCAGACACAGAACACTCAGAACACGGCCCGGCACATAGGGCGTGCCTGGTTGCCAACACAACGTTAGATTACTCCTGGGCCATCTCACTCCTCTGGGCCCCACGTGGCAAGGGAGAGACTGAGAAACGAACTCTTCCAACAGGCCTCTTCCCGCACTGCTGCTGCTGCTGCTGCTGCTGCTAAGTCGCTTCAGTCGTGTCCGACTCCGTGCGACCCCATAGATGGCAGCCCACCAGGCTCCGCCTAGCATTCTGGAATTCTAGAGTCATCATCTGCCTCCTTGATGGAATTTCCGGCTGTCATGGTAAAGGATCAGAAGGAATGTGGACGTTAGAGGTCGTTCTCCTTTCTGTTCCAGAAATCTTGCCAATTATCTGCCCTGAAGGTCACCAGGGAGAAAGGCTCTACAGGGGTCTACAGAATTCAAAGTTCAACATGCAAACAATCAGGGTTCCCTACGGGTGACTCGCCTGCCGCCAAGCAGGTCTTCACCCACACTACACCTCCCCAGCTGTACCGGCGCACACCGCAGGGCCCATGCACTCCGGAACATCCCCTTAGAAAGCCCTTGCACCCACCTGTAAACTAGAGAAAGCTTTCTTTTTCAAAAGTAACACTAGATAAAGGATTCCATCATCTATGGAGACTCTCTTATTGAAGAGATGCTAAACATGTCTACAACCAACTGCAACTCTCTAAACAGCATCTTCCTCCTCCTAATTCTCCTTATAGACCCAACTTCTCATAGACAATGTGCAAATTATTGTTGCTATTATTGCATTAATAAAAAACTAAAAGAATTCAAGTGTACCTTGACCCTTACCTCTGCAAGCCACCCTCTCCTAAATAATATTATACTGCCTTCCTAGATGTGTGAATTACAAGTAATAAAAGCTATGAAACCTGAGCCCGAGTCTGGCTTATAATAGGCACATAATAAAGTTTGATATATGAATGTGAGAAAGACATCCAACTGCGGCTCCGATTCCACGTGAGACTTCTCCTGGACTCAAATTGTAATGCTTCTAACAGAGGTATTTTTCATTTCCAGGCTACAGTGTCACCATTCCTAACATTCTTAAGACATCACTTTCCAAACTACGTTTATAGCTGCTACTATAATTAAGATGGGAAGAGGTCTATAAAGCACTCTTTGAGATACATAATATATGTCAGCATGAGAAAAGTCTAAAACATTCTACAACAGAGAAAAAGACCTATTTAACTTGGTCAGACCCAAAGCTGTCTGGGCAAGTTTTCAGTTTTGCTTTGTTTTTTGTTTAAGTAAAACACTTGGAAAATATAAACTAAGATGATACAAAAATGCAATGATGCATTCCGTTTTCATTGTGAGCAAGCTCTCTGTAGGTAGACAAGCAACAAAAGGGCAACCGCGAGACCGTGTGTGTGCACGCACATGCCTTCCACCGCAGTGTGAGCACAGCACAGTGCCTGGCTCGCCTGCAGGCATTTATACCCAGTTGGGCAGTCGGAGCAACAGGATACTTTTACATGTAGCTGTTATAGTAAGAGTAACAAGAAGGTATGCTGGTCATATATCTTTAGCATTTATGGAAAATTATTAATCAAGTCCCACCTGAAACAATTTGTTAAATTGATTTTAATCACTGGGCCTCTCATGTGAAGCTTTGTATAATCAGCATTTCATTTACAAAATTAATTGCCTGATTGATTCTCAGGAGGCAGTTGCTGTCATTACCCTGCTGTCATACCTCTGAGTAGGGTGTCACAACATGAAATTCTGACAGTATGAAGAGCACTGCTATTTTAAAAATGAGTGAGGGGTGAAAGAGAGGAAAGAGGAAAACCAAAGAAGTTACATTACCTTCTTCAGCCTTAGAAAAAGTTGTAAGTGTTTCATGCTAATTCCACTGTAGATCAATACCCTTCTGCTAAATTAACATACAAATCTAGGGTTCAGGGCATGAAGGATTTTTCCTATTTAAAATAGCAACTAAAATATAAATGCACAGATTCCCCACTACAGTTAAATCTTAATCTGTTATAAAATATTTGTCTTGATAAAGAGCAGCCCTAAATTAGTCTGGTAGACTACTTGTCCACTACTAACCATCTCAATTTCACACTCTGCCTTTCTCACTTTTCTAATAAAATAGGCATGACCAGAAATTTTAGGAGTTTATGACTAATACCAAAATATATCTATTTTAAGCATATGCAAAAACACGCATTAGCATATGTTCATTCAGTCTTTTGAAAACACAATCTAGTATTGTTAGATACACACTTTTTAGATTTCCTTTATTGCTCACTATTTAATATTTAGTAGTCTACTAGTAATTGATGGATCTTCACCTAGACATCTGTCAGAAATTAACAAAAATTAGGCTAAAAAGCACTTTCACTGTAAAAGGATAAGACGACTATAGAACAAGGGAGAAAAGAGGGAATTTTTAAGCTATTATCATTAAAAGCGAGACCAGGTTACCTTTGTCACCATATTTTCAAATGGACCCCTGTGAGCATGTGACCTGCCAAATATTCTGTTTTTCTTTACCATTAATTTTCCTTTTCAGAAAGAACGTACCCTACATCCTGCACCCTCCCAGCTCACGGGTGCATCGCCCACATTCTCCACATTCCGTAAGAGCACGGTGGACCACAACACCCAGCTGTTTTCAAAGGCAGAAAATTATTTCTCTGGTTTAGATGAGGATTCATTTAAAACAATCCCCATTCAATGCAATCCAATTCCAATGAAGGCCTCTTTTAAATGGGTCACTCTGAATTTAAAAGAGGCCTCCTCGGGAGACCAGAGGTAATTTACTTTCCTTTCAGTACAGTGAATTTTGATTCCTCTGTACAGCCACAGATTTCCTTTTAAAAGGAAGATCACCTCATAAATTTGCTCTATTATCTTGTGACCGAACGTGTTTTGTTTGCTGGTTTGGTAAAGAGAGCTAATTGGCACACTGTACCCACTACAGCCTGCTAAGAGCACAATTCGCGGCTGGAGAACTTGAGGCAAAGTCTTTTCAGCACAGCCCGGGGGAGGGGGCGGGGCCTTGGAAGGGCAGGATCCTTCTTGACCTCCGGGTCACAGTCACTCCCATGCAGAGTAAGAGCAAGAGTCTTCACTTTTCACTTGGCTCACAAGGGTGCCCTCCGTTTTGATTAGGCAATGTCTACAAAAAGTGCTTCAACTCTGGAAAGGCATTATGAGAGCATAAGGGATGCCTAGGATCACTCCTTAAGCTGCACACAATGTAACTGTTTTGGAAAACAGGGTTCCCATATTCAAGCCCTTATCGATTCAATACCTTTCATTACAAAAGAACTGAAAGGGGGACCCAATTCTCTCAAGCCTGTGCAAAGAGGGGGGAGACTTCACCTAAACATTTCATGCAGGGCTCTACAGTATGTCAGAAATGGCTTAGAGCAGGAACTCAGAAGATAAAATGGATAAATGTTATATAAACAGGAATTAAACTGGCAGGACGATGCAGCTGAAAATGCATATTTGGGATTGTAATTTTCCATCTGGAAAGAAGGAAGTATTATATATGTAACATATTATGTAAAAGTAGAGTTTGATTTTAAAAAAGAATTTTAATTGTTGAGGATGTGCAGGAAGAATTTAGCTATCTTTTCAAAGGAATTGGGGGATAGGGACCTGGTCTCTTGATAGGATATATCTGAATGCTGGAAGAGGTTTGACAAAATTTATGTTTATCAAAAGAGGCGTGAATTATAAAAGGTTAACAAGGATTTGTATAAAAGAGGCAACAAGTTAGAGACCATATCCATTCATTCAAGTGTATTTGAACAGACATTAATGTGTAAGTTGCCATAAAAGATAAGTAGATGTGTAAGATGGTTCTTGACTTTACGAAACATACATCATAACAGAGGAAATAAGAGATATATATAAACAATGCAAGGTAGAAATACACTTGTAAACACCACAGGACAGAGGAAAATAAAGGCCTATGAGAGTTCAGGTGAAGGTAGTAATTCCAGCTGCAGAAATGGAAAGATTCATGGGAAATTTATCATTTAACATGGATAATAAAAGATGAAAAAGATAAACAGAAAGATCAAGGCACAAATATGATAACAACAGCTACTACTTAATGCGCGCCTACTGTAAGCTGAGCACTGTGCTTTACAATCAACAGGACCAGTCCTAACAGAAGACCCTGTGAAGCACTCAATACTACAAACCAGTGTTTGGGTGAAGGAAGCCATCTCCCAGATTAGGCAGCTTGCCCAAGATTATCCTGCAGTGTGAATGATGGAGACAGGATCTCCCATGTCTGACTGGAGTCCTCCAGGGAAGGAGTCTCTACCAGCCATCTGATTTCCCCTCCAAGCTACTCCAATTAATGCTCCTTGATAACGAAAAAACTGTGAAAAGAAAACTCTTCTAACCTGAATTGTGTCCTTGAATTATGTTAAAGCTCTAACCTCAAGTGTAACTGTGTCTGGAGACGGGGTCCATAAACAGCGAACAATGGTGAAAATGAACTCACAAGGGAAGGTCCCAATCTGATAGACCTGGCATCCTTGTAACAAGATGAAAGGCCGAGGCGTTTTCTCTCTCTCCCCAGGCACACACAAGAAGCCGTGAGAGTGCATGGCAAGGTGTGCAAGCCAAGAGTCCAGGCCTCAGAATGGGACCTATCTCACTGACACCATGATCTTAGACGTCAGAACTCCAGAACCATGAGAAATAAATTTCTGTTGCTTAAGCCACTCTACACTAGTCTACTACAGAAGACTAAGACACACCACTGCTACTTTTACTTTCAGCACACAACCTGAATTCTGAGAGGGCTCCATAGGGTCAGAGGGACCCTGGCCTCTGACCCCCAGGGTCCACAGCCCCGTGCTATGCCCTCCTCTGCAGTACGGGCAACACCTGTGACCTGCATCTAACCCAGAGATTATCACAAAGGTGAAGGCATTTTGCAGAGGTAACTATAATTCCCTAATATAGCTGACTTTCAGGTCATCAAAACTGAGAATATCCTCATGGGCCTGACATATCAGATGGGCCCTTTAAAAGAAGGTCCAGGCCTCCCCAGAAGTGAGAGACCCCCAGCAGCACAGACCCTCTCTGAGAAGCAAGCTGCTATGAACTCCACAGCCACGAGGACAGGAGCTCTGCCAGCAGTCCGAGGGTGCCTTTCCCAACCAAGCCTCCAGATGAGAATGCAGCCCAGCTGCCTCCTCGACTACAGCCTCTGACACCCTGAACAGGGCAGGGAGGCGCGCCTGGACTCCCTACCACAGAAACTCTGAGATGATAAACGTGCACTGTTTCAAGACATGCAATTTGTTATGTAGCAAAAGAAAGCTACTCCACAACTTAGTGAAAAGAATGCTCTCCACTTGGTGCGCCATCACTTCCATGGGCAAGCAGACCACTGCCCCTAACCCCCTCCCAGGCAGAACCGGCTGCCACTCTGGCGTCGGTGCCCGGCATTTTCACTGGCAGGAAGCCCTAGAGCACACAGTCCCAGAAGTTACTGGGGGCTCTTCACACTTCCCATTTCTGGGCAAACTCCTCATCCTTCAGATCTGGACTCAAGGACCATGTTCCACATCAAGTTCATCTTGAAATCATCAGACAGAATAGAAACCGTGTCTTCTGTGCCCTAAGAGAACTCTGAGGAAGCCTCTATTGCAGTATTCAGACATTTTCGGTGCAATTTTCTGTTTACTTGTGTCCCCAACAGCAGAGGCCAGGTTAAACAGCAGATAGTTCACAAAGATAAAAAGAAACACCCCTCACACTGTAATTGAGATGCAACCGGAGCAGGAATCAAATTCTTATTCACCATCTACAGGACCTGAGATGAGGCAAGTCACTCAATTTCTCTAGGCTTCAATTTCCTCTTCTACAAAACAGAATAGTTTGCCAAGCAGGTATTTAAATTTTATACCACAGACTCCAGCACAATGTATACCTGTAAATTGAATAAGTCAATTATAATATGCTTGGAAGGTCGATGTAAAGTCTAACTCAAAAAATAGAAGTACTAAGCAGTGATGGGAAATAGATGGGAAACAGTGGAAACGGTGTCAGGCTTTATTTGGGGGGGCTCCAAAATCACTGCTGATGGTGACTGCAGCCATGAAATTAAAAGATGCTTACTCCTTGGAAGAAAAGTTATAACCAACCTAGATAGCATTTTGAAAAGCAGAGACATTACTTTGCCAACAAAAGTCTGTATAGTCAAGGCTATGGTTTTCCCAGTAGTCATGTACAGATGTGAGAGTTGGACTGTGAAGAAAGTTGAGCGCCGAAGAATTGACGCTTTTGAACTGTGGTGTTGGAGAACTCTTGAGAGTCCCTTGGACTGCAAGGAGATCCAACCAGTCCATTCTGAAGGAGGCCAGCCCTGGGTGTTCTTTGGAAGGAATGATGCTAAAGCTGAAACTCCAATACTTCGGCCACCTCACGCGAAGAGTTGACTCATTGGAAGACTCTGATGCTGGGAGGGATTGGGGGCAGGAAGAGAAGGGGACAACAGAGGATGAGATGGCTGGATGGCATCACTGACTTGATGGACATGAGTCTGAGTGAACTCCAGGAGTTGGTGATGGACAGGGAGGCCTGGCGTGCTGCGATTCATGGGGTCGCAAAGAGTCAGACACGACTGAGCAACTGAACTGAAGCAGTGATACTAGTGTAAGAAAATGTGAACAAAACTGTGAATTAAAAATAAGTAGTTAAAACTAATGGCAGCCATTAAGAGTATACACATATGCACTGATAATGGATGTAAGTGATTTTAAAATGGGAGCTGCTTGCTTCTCACTGCCTGCACCTCATATGAAGGGTACCCAAAGGTTAGAACCTGTGTCACCTGCCAGTCTTTACCTCATTTCTAAATCCTGTTCCTTGGCTTTCAGCCACAGAGGTTTCCCAGTTGGTTGCTTCAATTCTCACATTTAGGGCTGTATCTCTTTACCTTTTTCCTGTTACCTTACCACATAACACATCCTGCCCATCTCCCAAGAACAAGCCTTGTCCAGCATGCAGAAGCTAATTTGAGAGACTATGTCACAGCTGTAGCCAGATTATTGTCTGGTTGGCCTTAGACCAAGTGACTTGACATGGTTATTTCTGAACCATTTCTGAATAAACCAATAAATTTAGGCGAAAGGGGAGTTCTTCTTTCTCCTCTTTTAAGTAAAAAAGGCAAATTTTTAAATGCTCTTGACAGTGGTGGTACAGAAGCCTCAGATTTGCCCACAGTTATCTAAAAGCTACGTCTAACCTAGTCGTTCTGTATAACGCAATTGATTTGCTAGTATCATTTTACAATTCTGATTAGGTTTCTCTGAAATCCTGTTTATTAAATTGCTTCCTTTAAGCATGCATAGTTACTAATTTGTTTCCAACTAAATCAGGTATCATATGAAAAGATTATACTGCAACAGTGAAAGAGCACTCCGGGGATTATGTTTAATCTAGATTTCAAAATTAAAATAGAGCTAAAATTTTACAACTGTAAAACTTTTTTTTTTAAAAGAAAGGCAGCTGAATTTATACACAGGTCTCCGGGTTAATAAAATGTTAATACCCCTTTATAATTTCTTGTGTACAGAACGACCGCATCTTTCACGAAGCCTGTGAAGCAAAGACCGGAAGACTCATTGTGGGTCCTGTGCCATTTCGCCACAGTCAGGAGGTCCTTCACGACACGGCGCTATTCAGCAGTCCAGAGCCAAAACACATGAGCCTTTATGCACCAGCCTGGTACACAGAAGAGGTAACATACAGGAGCCCAAAAATAAGATGGCCAATGCTTTCTTACATTAAGTTACTGGTGTTTTAAAAGAATAACAGCAAATCAACTGAGTAAATGATAGACAATGAATAAAAATCTCCAACAAGTAATCGTTCAGAGATCTGCTCAGCCATGTGACTTTGATTAACTTTAATGAGTCACACAAAACAAACTTCTATGTACAAACTTTAAAATATTCTCCCCACAGTCCAATGAAATAAAAATCCTTCACAGTTTTTACAAAACAGAGATTTTAACTGTTTATTAAAAACAGTTAAACATTTAAATAGTTAACCCTGAATGTTTTTCTTCCTTTCAAGTAAAAACAAGAGGATATTCATTTATATTTTAAAACCAGATCAACAAATAATCTGTGCAACTAATGAATAAAATCCTTATTAACAAACAACACAGCTGTTTTTTATTTTCAATTTTCATTAACTGTGGAGATTGAATGTACTTGAAATTTTAAAATTTCAGCTAAACTGAAAAAAATCAAGCATGAAAGATTGAAAGGGGAAAACGTACGACTTCATGGCAATCTGCAGGACAGCGTCGACAGAGAATTACAAATACTTCAGCAACCAGGGCTGCTCCGGGTCACAATCAGTTTTGACCAGAGCCCACACTCACAAGACCACCACGTGACAGCGTGCCAAGAACACAAAGGCGGCTCCCTTTTTTTCCTAGAGATTTTAATTACAAAGTTATGGCCTACCTCTGACTGGACTATCTATTTAGCACGTACCTGAAAAGGAATGAGAACTTAGAAGTATTCCAATAGTGGTACCCACTCCACCATGTTATTCTTGCTCTTGTTTCTGAAGTTAACTAGATACAAGGAAAATAACTTAAGGGAAAAAAAAAAAAAAACCCTGAGCAGATGCCTTCCAAATAGGAAATGCTCTCATCTCCTCTCAATGACTTTTGAAATTTCAATTACTGAATTCAATTATTTTGAAAGGTCTCCCTTCGCTTCAGCTTTGGAGTACAGTAGGGTTAAAGCATCAGGGGTGGCACAGCGATGAAAAGGCTGCGTCTGTGTCAGACGCTCCTCGTAAGAGACTGTCATGCAGCGCGCAGTGAGGCGCAGGGGCGGCTGTCAGGAGAGAAGGAAAGTGGAGCTGGTGCCTGAAAACCCTTCGTGGTCCTTCCAGGCAAGTCCTCTGGGCCCACTGCCTCAGCAGACAATGGCATTCCAAAACGGCTCAGTGGCCCACGGTAGAAATGACAGTGTTTTGTTTTTCCTGGTGACTAAACAATAAAGAGAGAACCTCTACACACACCATACACACAAAATTACCCAGAGGAAAAAAGTAAAACCACTGTGATGGTCTGAAGAGGCTTCAATGGGGCAAAAAGCCAGTCCCAAAATATGTCCAGTATGACTGATACTTAGATGTTTATGTTCATATAACTGTGTATGCACATATGCAGTATTTTAAAAGAAAAAACTAGATTCAAAAAAAAAAAAAACCACATTTAACTTAAGACTGCAAACTTCTGAGAAGTGGAAGCAGCACAGAGAAATTTAAACATCCAATGTGCATGTTGCCAGTGTCCGAATCTTTTATAGAAGCGTCTTCATGTATTACACTTGAATAATTTTAAAAAAAAATCTTCAGAATAAAACTCAAAACACTGCGGGGGAAACTAAGGATTGACAGAGCACCTAGAACATGAAGAAACACAGTTAAATCATAGTCAGTAAAAAATAAACAACTCGTCGTATGGAGAATCAAGAACTCTGGTTTAGTAAGGGCAGGCTCTATCGCTAATGGGATTTCCAAGGTTGGGTGATCCCTTCACTCCCTCTGGACCTCAGGTTCATCTGAAGGACTTAAAATCTTATGCTCCATGCCAGCTAAGCATTGCTACTGGAGCCCAAATCCCAGAGAATAAACAGTTGTGTAAATAAAGGCAGCTAACAGGGTGGGGCGGAGAAGGCACTCCACTCCAGTACTCTTGCCTGGAGAATGCCATGGACAGAGGAGCCTGGTAGGCTACAGTCCATGGGGTGGCTAAGGTCGGACATGACTGAGCGACTTCCCTTTCACTTTTCACTTTCATGCATTAGAGAAGGAAATGGCAACCCACTCCAGTGTTCTTGCCTGGAGAATCCCAGGGACGGGGGAGCCTGGTGGGCTGCCGTCTATGGGGTTGCACAGGGTCGGACACGACTGACGCAACTTAGCAGCAGCAGCAGCAGGGTGGGGAGGGGTGGTGAAAGATCTGGATTGAACCTGAATGGAAAACTGTGTCCTGTCTACATCATGATCTGAACCGGAGGTCGGCAAGCTACAGCCCACAGGCCAAGTCTGGTCCACCACCTGTTTCTGCAGGACCAGTGTCCTC
>SJXQ01011184.1:148758-173324 GCA_006408695.1 Aepyceros melampus | reverse complement strand
GGGAATCAAAAGAAGTATATTTTACAACTGTAAAATTACATGAAATTCAAATGGCTGTGTCCGTACTGTTGTGGACACACAACCTCAGCCTTCATTCACAGACTGTCTGTGACTATTTTAGAGTCCTTCCAGTAGCTGACGTAGCTGACGTAGCTGACTTCCAGCTACAGCAGGAAGTCAAAGACTAGACCCAGAAAACCGGAACAGGTTACTACCTGGCCTTTAATAGGAAAAGTCTGTCCCACCCAGATCTAAATGCTAAGTGTGACAGTCACTTGAACAGACAGCATCCACACCAGAGATGATGTGCGGTGCCAAAGCTCAGATCTGGGGCACAAAATCTCGTAGAGATCCCAGTTGCGTCCTTAACCCAGTCACTGTGCCCCAGCTTCCGCATACATAAAACAGGGACATTAACCAGCCCTCATAAGATGACTGTGAGAACGAGGTCAGGGAAACACTCTGGAAATTAAGTGATCTGCAAAGTTATTATTACCAAGCAAAATCAAGCAATCCACACTTAAACTCTGGTTGAAAATGTGATGCAGAAAAGCTTCAGGAAATCTATTTTTCTGTGAAATATGTTTCTAGAGGAAAGGACGCATGGAGGGAGGAACATCTCTAAGCCAGCTCTAGTGGAATTAGGAAAGCCTCAGATAGAACCTGTTCTTCAGCTGAGTGCATACCACGGCACAGCAACTTCAGGAACTAAAAGCACTTTCTGAAGGCCATAATCTGTTTCTTTAATGCTTTACAGGTTTATTTAGATATGTTGTAGTACATGAGTTTATCCTTTATGGAAGACCTCATGGCACTTCACATAAGCCCCATTTTACTAATAAGGGCACAGAGATTTATGGTTAAGATTCTAAGGTGCAGCATTGAACCTAATTCAGTGACTGCGACAGAGGCAAAACAGCCATTATATCAATTAGGAATGAGCTTTCTAACTGGAAAACAATCACATCACAAGGTTTCAAAATGGCAAATGTATGGAACTCTTTCCTACTTTTTTCTTCCATCCAGGTATGGAAAAGAAAAAAAAAATTAAAACCAAAGTGGCCTTTGGATATAAAAAAAGCTTTTTTCTATGCGAAGGTAGCCACTAAACAGGAAAAAAGAAAATGTTTTCTGGTAAGAGCCCTGTGACCAGAGAGCATCAGTCAAACCAACACCCAGTCCTGCATCAAGTGTAGGGCTGCCTCCTCCACAACGGCAAGGGCAATAGACAACGGTTAGTACTTAAAAACACTTTCTGTATGCTTTATGTGGACTACCTCATTTAATCTTCAAAACAACCCAGCACTTGATCACCTCTTTACACATAATAAGTGGCAGAGCTCAAGCTGAACACCTTACATGCTGGACTATTCTATGCATTCCCTCCCTGGCTAAACCTACTGCCCAGCAAGAAGCAGGAGAAAGGCAAGCATTTACGCTACATTTGCCTTCAGGTCTTTAATACACATCAGCAAAAAGTAACAACAGACATAGGAAAAACTTTACATGAATGTCCACTCAGGACAGGATATGGAATTTGAAGCTTATAATGTGAGCAGCTTAGGAGGGACAGGAAGAACTGGATTAAGAAAAGGAAAAGGAAAAAAAAAAGAAAAAGACAAAATGAAAACAAGAAAGAGCAGTCTGTGAAAGCAACCGAAAAATTCACTTGATGTGGGAGGCAGGCGGGTCGTAAATAAACGCAAAAACAAAAGCAAACATAAGTCTATACGAGACAATATGCACACAGAGGAATGAAGATGACAGCAGACAGACACACACAGACAGACAGACAGCTAGCTAGTTAGCTCAAAGATGAAAGTCATCAAAGGGAAAGGAAAGGAAAATATTTGCATTCCCTCTTAAAAAGGCAAGCAGCATCCGCTACCATCTTTGAAGACCTGTTACTTCTTTATATGTGAAAACTCACAGGAAATATACATGCATTTCTATTATATAAACTTATAAATGTGGATTGCATTCCACAAATAAAAGTGCTGGCTCTTGCATTTTCATTGAAAGACTTTTTAATAAATATACAAAATCACATGCCGAAATAACTCCATCATCTCCACATACTGAGTGGGTCTGATAAAAAGGAAACATGGGTGCTTGGATGCTGTATAATCAATTTATAACACCCCTTACATACATGTATCACTACAGCAATAAGTAGAAAAGAGGAAGAAAAAAGTGGTCATACACATACACCCATCAAAAGTAACAAGCAGAGGGAAAGATGCCAAGTACTGACAGCTGTATCAGCGTGACAGGATCATATTCTTCACTACTGTTTGTACTTGAAGTTATATTAAATATGTATACACATACACAAATTACACATAAGACAACATACTCATAAATGTATATGCACACATATACTCACATACCCCTTTGTATATAAGATGCTAAAAATACTTAAAATATAAAAATAACATACTTAGCCACAGAAAAACAAAACCAATGCATATTCTTTCTCTTTATTAATACTTCTCCCTTCACACTTAGTGTGAAATATCTATTTCAGTCATTCTATGCTCCATGTTCCATGTTTGAAATTAAAAGCCCCAGGAGGCTAGGAGAGCTGTAACCTTCTATTTGTTCTCTCTTAATGAATTCTAAGAACTTAAAGCGGAGCTTCAAAATGAAAGTGAAGGAGTACCCAAAAATATGAAATGCCCCCTATTAAACAAAACCTCCAGCCATTCCTTAAATTAACATTTCATATTCTAAAAGTAAGCGGTCCATGATTTAAACACTTCACTATCTTTTGGTTCAAGTATTATTATTCAAACTATATCCTAAATCCTAAAAAGGTTATTATTCTGAGTACAACAACGCACAGCAAATGAATTGAGTACATGGGCATCAAGAACCACTGACGGACTTCACTCATCATCAAGCTTTCAGAGACACAAAAAATTTTATTTTTGCTTCATCCCATGACGATGCGAAGCAAAACGCTTGCAAACAGGAAGTTCATTCCTTCTAATCCATAGCCTCTAGGACTTCTTAATGATTCCTCCTAGCAACACTATAATCTAACACTCTCAGAAGGGCCATGACTTTTCTGACACAGATTTAGGTCCTCTAGTGGGAAATGCAACCCACTCCAGTGTTCTTGCCTGGAGAATCCCAGGGACGGGGGAGCCTAGTGGGCTGCCTGTCTACAGGGTCGCACAGAGTCGGACACGACTGAAGCGACTTAGCAGCAGCAGCAGCAGTGAAGACAAGCTGCAAGAAATCAGGTAGGAGAAAAGGAGAAAGGTGCCATTTACACATTTATCTGCCCGGCTCACACCTTCGGTGGAGCATCAGCAGCCAGTTAAACATTCAGTACTGCGATAATTCTGTCTCCATCCTTTTGACAATTTGCTTCACGCCTCATTTGCTATGAAGAGTTAAAACATTTCAGTCAACCTTGAGAAAGCAATTCGATTTTTTTCCTCAGCAAAACGCACAACCTATTTCAACTACCCGGCCACTGGTTAAAGTTCAAAACTGTGACACAGACAGAAATCAAGTACTTCCCTACAAATGCTGCAGAAGACAAAAAAAATACTAACCAGTCTTACATTTATTTGCAGAGGATATAGAACAAAATCAAATCAAAATGCCCCTCACAGAGAGAATGGAGACATGTATATGTATGGCTGGGTCCCTAATGCTGTCTTCCTGAAACTATCACATTGTTAATTGGCTATACTCCAACATAAAATTTAAAGTTTTTTTTGAAAAGCCCCCCACGTGCTCAGGTCCAAACAGCAACAACACCTTTCCTGTTGGACAGGACACAGTGGACGACACAGAAGCCCTCCCCGTCCTCTCTTCCTCAGGCAACTTGGCAGAAACCTGGGCAGAACACTCGAAAACAAAGAAATTCGCTTATACTGTTCCATTGGATTTTTTTCATTATTTTTTAAATTGTGGATCATCACAGGAAGCAAATTGTCTGTACTGCTGATAACGAAGACAGTTCGAAAACGATTATTCAGGATCCTATTTATAGCCATCCAAATATTCAAAAGGCTTATGTTTTGTAGTTACTAACAGCAGTGCACACGATCATGTGTTTAAATTGTTTGAAAAACTACGAGAGGCAACCAGAGCTTCTGGAGCAGCACTCCCAATAAAACTTTCTGCAACAATGGTGAAGTTCTGGTCTATGCTGTATTTGTGCTTTTAAGCATTTAAACTGTCACTAGTCCAACCACAGAACTGAATTTTTTATTTTATTTAATTTTAATTTGAACAGCCACATATGGCTACTGGCTACCAAACTGGACAGAGCAGTTCTAGAGAATATTTTTAATGATAAAAAGGCTGTCTGCTGGAAAAAAAGATGCTTCAGTCATGCTATGTACCCTGATGCTGAGCTTTCTCTTTTGAAAAGGGGAATGGTAAGGAAAACTCAAGCAAGTATAAAGATCCATCTAGTCAAAGCTATGGTTTTTCCAGTAGTCATGGATGGATATGAGAGTTAGACCATAAAGAAGGTAGAGCACCAAAAGAATTGATGCTCTTGAACTGTGGTGTTGGAGAAGACTCTTGAGAGTCCCTTGGACTGCAAGGAGATCCAACCAGTCCATCTTAAAGAAGATCAGTCCTGAGTGTTCATTGGAAGGACCAATGTTGAAGCTGAAACTCCAATACTTTGGCTACCTGATGCAAAGAGATGATCCATTAGAAAAGACTTTGATGCTGGGAAAGATTGAAGGCAGAAGGAGAAAGGGACAACAGAGGATGAGATGGTTGGATGGCATCACTGACTCGAAAGACATAAATTTGAGCAAGCTCTGGGAGTTGGTGATGGAGAGGGAAGCCTGGCGTGCTTCAGTCCATGGGGTTGCAGTCAGATGTGACTGAGCAACTGAACAACAACAAAGATCCCCTTCACATTCTCATCAAAAAAGAAATACATTTTAATTCAAATCTGCTTCCTAACGGGGAGACATGTGTGCCACAGGCAACAGGGGAAGTCCCAGTCAAAAACACTAAGAAGAACATGAGACCTCCCGTCTCACCTACTGTGTGGCTTCTTGGAAGACTCCATTTTTTCTCTCTCTCTAACCAAATGATACCCGATCTGTGGAAAGGAGCTATCTTTCTTCATCAACCTTTCAATATCCTCATAGAATATCAAATGCGTGATTGCAACAAGCAAGAAAAAAAAAAGCAACTATAATGACAGCTTCCACAATATAAATTCAGGCCACTCACCCAAATCTACTCATGCCAATAACTGCTGAGTGTAAATACAGACAGCACAGGATCTGAGAAGGCAGAGGAGACAGATGCCTGGGTTCATGCTGTGACTGTGCCATTTCTAGACCGTGCCTTTGTTTACTCATCTGTAAAATGGGTATGACACAAATAATTCACATATGGTTCTTAGCACAGTGCTTGACATCTCATAACTGTTCAACAAAGTATATATTACTAATTATTCAATACCTAATATTTCAGTAAAACAGAAAAGCAAATGAGGTTCCCTTTGAGGTTTTTACCTCAGGAGGGACTCTGACCTATAGTCTGTAATAGCGAAGAGGGGATGGGTATGTGAGCTATAATTTAAAGAATGGTGTCACTGTAAGTATATGGCAGAGGACACATACCTGTCTTTCATTAACAATTTCGGTATCAGAGATAAACTTATACACACAGAGCAAACTGTTCCAGAATTTTTAGTGGCCAATCCTGAACACCAGATCTCAAATGCCAAGATTTCAAAGAGAATGAGAAAACGTTTAACAACTGACACTCCTACTGACCACTGCCTTTGCCTAAGATTATCACTGAAGCCAGAGCTAGTTTCCCTGATGAAACCATCTGCGTTTTAAGTCTCTCCACTCATTAAAGACACCTCCATCAGACCAGCTGACTTACTACTTCATGTTCACAAACCAGCTTACCAAGTGTTTCAGGAGCTCTCAAGGATTAAGATCTCACCCAACAACGTGCAGCCCTCAAAAGGCAAACACCGAGTCCCGCCAATGGGGCCGCAGCGGGCACTGGGGATGCAGAAGTGGGTAAGCCCTCCTCTGCCCGGCGCAGCTGTGCCCAGTGTCCTGGGAGGAGGAGAAGAGCAAGGGACACTAGGGAGGAGCACCCAGCACCGACCTGGGCACAGAGACGGCAGCACAGCAACGAGATTTTTCCATCCTGCTTTAAGTTCGGTTTTGGGGGGCTTGTTGTTTTTTTAAACAAACACAATAACCCCACTGCTGCTCCAACCATCCCAAAGCCTCCTTCCCCTTTCCTATTTGCTCCTCGGCCTCCCGCCTGCTTACCCACAGGTCACCAGCAAAAAAAATGACCTGGATGCCAGCTCCCTTTCTTCCCCACCCGTCCCGCGATGCTCGCCACAGCTGTGCCCGCCTCTCTCCGGGAAGCCTCTGTCCTCCATGGCCTCTGTGGAGCCCGCTCCACCACTTCCATCTCCCTCCACAGCTCTGGGGTTGCCTCCCTCTCACTCCTCAACACTAGTGCTCCCCCAAAGTCCCTCAGCCACCCTCTCCTCACACCCGTGCTCCCGATAGCACTCACAAACTCCACTCTCGGCCAACACCCCTCACTGAGAACCCACGTTTATATTCCAGGCCCTATCACCCTCCTCTACTCCAGATCCCTGTTTTCTCTCTGCCTACGACCATCTCCATTTAGCTGTTTGGAACACATCTCAAACCCAACATGTCCGAAACCACAGCCTGTTACTAAATATACAGGATGATTCAAAAGCAACTGAACACCTTCAAAAAGTTACCAGACCACGTGATTTCTCCCTGCGGAGTCAGATCCAGAACGCTGGGTTTGCACTGCCTCTTCCTCCCAGCTTGGAGGAAATGAAGACAGCGCTGGGTCTGCCCCGGACCACTTCATCTGCTGATGGTGAAAACGCTGTGTGATCACTGTCCTGGGACAGAGGGGTGCGTACTGAGCATGTGTAAGAGACTACAGAGGTAGCTACAATGGCTCCTTTACAAACTGACGTACAGATATTCTTACATAGCCTCATTACCACGAAAATGCTCAATTCTTTTGCCCTCCCCTGGGCTGCTCTTCATCCTACTCTACAGAGTTACCACCCCGCTGTAGATGAGTGGTTCTGCTATCCCTAGGATTACATTTCACTGGAAGGCAGACCGTATGGAAGCAGGGCTTGGGTTTTATTCACTGCTTATCGCTAGCACCAACATCTGCCACACAGCGGAAGCGGGTGCGCAACGGGCATCAGTCTAGAGAGAGACCCTGATGCTGGGAAAGACCGAGGGCAGGAGGAGAAAGAGATGACAGAGGACGAGATGGCTGGGTGGCATCACCAACTCGACGGACTTGAGTTTGAGCGAGCTCTGGGAGCTGGTGATGGACAGGGAGGCCTGGCGTGCTGCAGGCCATGGGGTCGCAGAGAGCAGCACACGGCCGGGCAACTGAACCACGACGGCATCTGCCGACGAGCCGAGCAAGCGCCTGACACAGCACAACAGCTGCCACTGGCGCCAAGGCTTCTGCCTGCTCCAGCCCTGGAGGCCCACTCTTTCCGCGGGGTCTTCAGGGTTTGGAGAGTATCCCTCGCAATGTCCCCACCGCACAGAC
This sequence comes from Aepyceros melampus, assembly GCA_006408695.1. NCBI lineage: Eukaryota > Metazoa > Chordata > Mammalia > Artiodactyla > Bovidae > Aepyceros > Aepyceros melampus. The sequence continues at coordinate 165,731 of SJXQ01011184.1, read as the reverse complement.
TCACCGCCTCTCCTACAGATTAGGGTCCGAGGCTCTCAGAGACACCAAGGCCTGCAAGGTTTGACCCGCTTCTCCCTGAGTCCCTCGGAAGGGCCAAGGGACCAGCCAGCACCGCCGGTCTCCTCCTGTGTCCTGGCAGAACGCGCGGCAGCTCACCTGTCGGCCTGCACGGGTGCTCACTGCACACGGCTCCCCACGCTGCATGACTAGCTTCTCCGCTTTGTCCTCGTACCGTGGCCAAAGGAAAGTTACCTCGGGGAACCCAGTAACTATCGTCTGTGCCTGAAAACAAGGCGGTAATGCCCTTACTCTTCTCTGACAGAGTCAAGTTCACGAGCATTCAATGTTAAGACTGCATATTGAATATCCCAGAACGAGACGAATGATACATTCTTACAGAAATTCTCTGAAAGGATGAGCTCAGACAGGTGTCCGCTTTCTGGGCGAAAGATACCTCACCCCGTAATGAGCAAGATGAAAATGTAGATGCGCCCAGCCCTGGAGAAGCGTGAAGAACCAAACAAAATTCAAGGTCCAGTCTTGGAGAAAAGGACGCGCCTATGACATATGGTAACAAGGCTAAAAAAACATGTTATAGGTTCTGTTTTGGTCTTTTCTTTTGTTTTAGTTTTTCCTTTCTGTGGGTTCCTACAAATAGGCTGTTAATTCATTTGCTTGAGATGGGTTAGGTACAGTCAGCATTAACTTCAAAAACTATAAATCCATGAATATTATAGTAGTGATGTATTACTATAAATGATAAAACAAAATAAAATATCATTAGAAAATAGGAAACAAGAGACAGGAAACCATTCATTTAATTCTAAGCTAAAAACAGCATTATGGAGGTACGTCATTTGGAAATATTCTCAGCCTCAGGTTTAGGAGCAAATGAGAGGTGAGGAAAACACAAGCTAAAGACCCAGGAAACAGACATGCACAGCCAGGACCGTGATCTTTCCTAATTCTCAAACATTCTGCAGCCACTGGTTAAGTGAAATTCAACGTACATCAGTTGTCTAAAAGGAGGTCTGAGCCAAACTGACTTTTTTCCAAAGCTGTGAAATTTTGGCTTTATTGACAGATTTTAAAAGGGAGGAACACGTGGTGTCGTGAAAGGGAAGTTCCCCAGTACTACACCTTACCATCAGACGCAGCTAGCAAGAGAAAGGCTGGAAAGGCCTCAGGACCCATCGCAACATCCTGGCCAGCCTAGAAGTTCCTCGACCGAGTACATAAAAAACTGAAATGAGGAACCTGACTGGGTCCAGTGATGGGGTGCTCCTTACAGCTTCCCAGCATCAATGACTCCAACTCCAGAATGGTTATGTGGCAAGAGCAAGAACAGAAATAATCTTGACTCTGTGTCATGGTACAACCTCACCAAAGAATTAGAGGATTTTTCTGCCTTATATTTATTATTTTAACTATACATCAACACCCTGATGAATTTAAGATGTGCTCATTTGGGAGTTTGTCTTATAACTGTCCCCACCACAGGAGCTCCCTCTGGGCACATAATGCCATTCAGTGTTGATGATTTTTTCCCTCTAGAATTCTCTCCTCCAGCTGCCTCTGCTGTCCCTTTTCTCCAATCTCCTGGTCCCTGTTTGTCAAGCGTCCTCTCCTCAACATTCTTGGATTACAGGCTTCTAGACTCCTAACACCAAGGTACCCTGAGATGCTGTCCAGTACATTCCTCTATTCTCTTATCCAAAACTATTTACTAAGCACATACTAGTAGACACTGTTCTATACTCGGGCCCATGGCCTCCCCGCCCCATCCTTCAGTTACAGTCACGTGTGAACAGCCCCAGACAGAAGAGAATCTGTGCTCTGCTTCAAATGTCAACAGACCATTTCACAGCCTCCTCGATAACTCAGCTTAAAGCAGTGACCTAGATCATGGGACAGAGCTTCCCCCAACAGGCGGATGTAAATTAATGTTCAGTGACACCATCAGAAAAATCCAATAGCCATCACATGCCCTTGGACCGGACTCCTTCCTCTCCTTTGTCTGGTATGACTCTGGGGCCAAAAATCACTAAAAGCTCCTCAATTCTAAGAAGGAAATTCTACACATCTTAATGATGACGCCATCTGTTTATTTAAATGTTACCTCTAGCTTGTTGATGACCTGTGGGTAGCAGAAACGTGGGTGTACAGGCCATTCCACAGACTAAGAGCCTGTGAATCCTGGGAAAGGGGCCTGGGGACCTTGTCCACCTCCCTGGGCAAAATCTGATTGAAAACCAGGTTTGAGAACCTCTCCTTCACTTAAGAGAATGTAGGCTCTAGCATCAGACAAAACTTGGGTATTGAAGAAACTTTTTTTTTTTACATTTGAATAGAAAATTTATTATTTTCATTTTCCAACTGTTTTCTTTTTCTATTGGGGGAAAAAAAAAGAAATCTTAAGGACAGTTGTCACTTGCTGCCAAATTGAGGGTAGTCTTTCTCTGGCGATTTAGTCGCTAACTTGCGTCCGACTCTTGCAACCCCATGGACTATAGCCTGCCAGGCTCCTCTGTCCATGGGATTCTCCAGGCAAGAATACTAGAGAGGGTTGCCATTTCCTTCTCCATGAAGAAACTTCTTAATTCTACCAGTTTACCTGTCTATGAAACAGGAAGACTGGGAGGATTGCAATTACTCTATGCAACGGCCTGGCACACAGAGGAGGTGTTCAAACACGGCAGTGATCTTATTAGCTCACTATTACTTAACTGTTTTAAAAATCTTTCTCTGAATCTGCATGTCTCTATTTGGGAGGCCGAGAGTAAAAAGTAGAGTGTTCATAAGAGCTTTGCCAGTCATGCCTGACCAGAACGAGCGGCTGATTTCACATGTCCCTGCGATACAGTTTTACACAGGCCACCCTTTTTAAAAAAAAAAAAAAAGGAGAAATTATTCAAGATTTGGCTGCAGACTCACTACCACCTTGCCATTTTCCCTGCTTTACGGGAGCCCAGCAGGCCACTCCCCAGGAAGGCCACTTGCACTGGTCCACGCTGGCCTCAGTCACGTGGCTGCCCTGCTCCTCCCCACCTCCACCCTTGCATCAATCTGATCCTGTGGGGGCACGTGCTGCTCCATCTTCCCAACTGCACGTCAAGATGCAGGTCAGACACAAGTCCCGCCATCATCCATGGACTGTCCCCCCCGATGTCTGCCATGTTAACAAAAATCCATGAAAGGCCTCATATCCTGAATGATCATGACCAGGCACTTTTCCCAATTTTTTGTTTAGTCCTTGTTTGGAAAAGCAAGACTTCCTCAAGTTACAGGATAATTTTCCCTCCCTCTTAGTCTACTGTGTCCATTAAGTGTATTCCCCACACAGATGTCCATTTCTGCACCCCACGGAGAGAGCTGGGTATCAACAACACCTCCCACGGAGCCCATAACAGATGCTCTGACCCATAACATTTCACAGACTCTAATGTACACAGGAAAGGCTGGGCTCTGAAAGTCAAACAAAAGCACTCATACATTTCACACTGCCCTCATCATCCCCTCCTCCTAAGAAACCTGCTGGAGTATCACTTCAGATGCAGGATTCTTCTAAGAGCTTTCCTTCTCAATACCCTATCACATCAACCCAATCAAGTGTCATGACTGTTATTTACACTGAATCTGACTTTAATGTCAAGTATGCTTACTACAGAGCAAAGATAAACATTCTTAAATCTAGGTTTGTCTAATAAAAATCCCCAAGTTCACTGTTTGTTACTTTCATTCATCATACAACTGAGGAAGGACTCTCATGTGAGTAAAGCTACGTCTATGACTATTGATTCATTTCAGACTTCTGTAATGCAAAGAAACATGCTGACCCCTCTAGACACAGGTGATACATTCCAGTGACTTGTACTTTTCAAACACGCAGCTAAATTAAATATATTTAAGCCCATGCTTGCCTACAAAATTATTTAATTCTGACTAGTATTAAGGAATACACAAAAATTCAAAATAAGGTTTCAAACATTTAGGTTGGAAGAGAAAAAGTCAAGTCAAAACTAATTAGAAACGCCCATTATGACCATTTCCTTCTTTAAAAGGACGTTGTTCCAAAACTCCCATGTTTATTTCCCTCTCTGTGTATGTACTGCTTTTCCGATCCTTCACATCAGCACATTATCCACACCACAGACAGTTTCATCCTCAACAAGGAGGTGAGCCTGCCTGCCTCCCTGTGTTATCTGTCCACGTTCCATTTGAATCCAATTTCCTTGCATTACCTCTGCCCAGGTCAGGGATGAATGGCTGTCAAATTCCCAGTGGAATAAAAAGAAAAACCCTTTCTTCCTGAGGCAGCAAGTTTCAATTCACAGAGCACATGGCTAATCTACATATGTGAAGGTCATGGCACTTCAGTCAAAGAGGTTAAGAATGGAACAGCTCACGTAAGGGGTTGTCTTAAACATCTTGGCATGATGCCCAACAAGTAAGAATGTTGAAAAGCAATAGATAGCTTCTGGCAGCAGCAAGGGGAAAAATATTTTGATCACATGACACGCTACACACTACCTCGTTTACTGCATGTGTGAAACTTTGAAGTCCCTAAAAAATACCACACATGCAAATCAAATCCAGATTTCAGCATTAGCGGGTGAGCCAGCCTAGCACATCTCCCTCTTCACAAGATGCATTCATGTGAAATTTCTAGACACATGGACAGTAAAACTCACCACACTGGACAACCAGTGGCTCAAATAGCTGACTACAACTTTTTTTTTTGCATTAGTTTTTCAAAGAACCATAAAACATCAAGAAAAGGTATTTACACTGAGAAAGCACATTCCTTCAAGTTATCCGAATATAGTTGTCTTAAATAAAATCCATCCTCTCCCTCCATTCTTCTCTCTCTCTTCACTAATAATAGAGCAGCATGGAAAATTACAGGATCTTCATACCCAGTAAAAGACAAAACACAAAATTGCTTTTCATGTTTTATTTTCACTAATGAATCGTTGAATACAAGAGAAACACTTTTAAAATGCTCACACGTCTGACAAGTATCTCAGGGGAGGAAGAAGGACAAAGTCCTGCCACACACAATGGGTACCAGGTGAGAAACCAAGGGGAACAGCCAAGCGGTCCACGAAGCGCACCTCTGCCCACCAGCAGGCAGGCTGGTCGGCACAGCCTCCCGGAGCTGTGTCTATCCAGCCTCCGGAAGTGGAAGGAGTTGGCACCAAGCGTAGGGGAAGGGAAGGGTTTCACACCCCACAACCTCGTAACAAACATGACGACGACTTTTTTTTAACTTTTCAACAGTTAAACGACTTGTTTAAAACCCAGAGAAAATTAATCAGAAGCAAAAGACCCATTTCACCAACTTGCAAATTGTCTGCCTACCACCAAATTACCTTCAACTCGAAATTTAGACTGCTTATGAGGCCAGTCTATAAACAGTATAATTCAATGCATATTTCTAGTCAAATCGAATAGTAAGTAAAATAAAAATATCCCACAAGCTATCTTTATTTACTTTACTTGCTGATGCTCATTTAGCAATCTAAGAATATTCTTCTATACTAAACAATGAACACCATGATGTATAACTATTTTCCCATCTTCTCTGTATATCTTTTTAACTAATACAGTGTCCCTACACCAGCGTCATTAAATGTTTGTTGATGGTGGTCAAATTAAATGTTCTAATTACTGATCTTCCGAATTTATTTTTCCTTACCAGGAAATATATGACTGCAAAATACAGGGGAAACTACAGGAGACCTTTTAGAAATGTGATCAACTGCTTCATAACCTTTCCTAAACTCCTGGCAAGGTAATGACATACAGGGCAATAAAAAACTGACACTGTCTGGGTTAGAAATAAGCTTCAAATATTAACCTATTTGTTCTGAGAGGAAAGACTAACAGGCTGTTAAACTGACAGAATCACACCTAGCTCATTTCAGTTCCTTATCATGCATCCCTACCCTTGCCAGGTAGTACACCAGTCAAATCGACTTCTCCCAAGAATTCCATGACTGAGAATTCTTTCCCATCTCTTTGAAATGAAGAAGCTACAAACCTTAGAGAGGTGAAGTGATTTGCTCAGGGTCACACAGGGAGTAAATGCCCAGCCTTCAGCTTCTCCAACCTGCACTCCTTTGGTTCCGCCCCTTGCTTTCATCCGCACACCTCTTCACGTGGTCAACTTCTGATCCTCAAACGGATCTTAGCTTATGAGACCTGCTACAGGGCAGAGCGTTCCTGCTCTGACCCCATGGCAACCTGGTTTGCGAGGTACCCCTCTAACATCTCAGCTCACCCCACCTAAACCGTGCACACTGTACTATGTAGCATGCCTACCTGTCTTTGGTCTCTGCTAAAGACCAGGACTAGCTAAAGGCCAAGACTTCTCAAAGGATCCGACACACAGCCAAGTACCCAGTAGGCCCTGCAAAGACAGCAGCCTGGCACTCCAGCTCTCACTGCACTGACACAAATCAACAGTCCCAAAGCCCCGACATTTTGAAGGCTGGAAGGTCAAAGAACTGAATTTTAAATCCTTCATGGTATTGATATTATTAAGTTGTTTCTTCAGCAGAAAAAAAAATCACGGTACAATATCCAAAATAGCATCTAAACTAACATCACTTTCTCATCAGTGTTGCAGCACCTAAGAACCACCTCCAAGTGTACTGACCTTCCACATCAAATAGCGAAATGTATAATAACACACTCAACAGGAAATTTTCCATTTGGATACATTATCATCTACTCTTCAAATAAGATGAACACCCTGACAGATATAGTCTTTCTGCAGAGAACTGCAGAACATAATGTAGCCATTCATTTTAATTTCCACTTTGTAAGACACCAGGGCTTTCTGATAATTCACCAGGTAAAATTACAGATCATATGTTATATTTACTCTTTGTATCTTAAGCACCAAGTGGTGCTTGTTAACTATTTGTTCATAATAGAATTAAATTTTGTCCCTGGTACTTTTAAAAATCTCAGCATAAAAAAGAAAAATTGCTCTTCTCTGCATATTTCAGGCAGTCCCCTGGCATTCTCAGATTTTACATTCCCAGTTTTGATTCTTTGAGGGCAGTCCTAAACTTCCATGATATGTAAATTATAATCTGGCTAAGGACCAAATCTGAACCGTACAGAAGTGAAGCTGAAGCAGATACAGAAGCAAGTTACTTAACTAATGAGAGACCAAAGCTTACCACTCAGAACGTCAGAAAAGCTAATTTTAAATTTTTGAAACTTTGTTCCTTTGCAAAAAAGTACTTGCGCTAGAGAGACAGTCTTTTGTGCCTACCTGTGGAAGGTAGGCACAAAGTGGAAAGGCCTAAGAGGCAGAAGAAAAAGAAGTGACTCTTGGCCAGAGAACAGAAATTCCTAATACATAGGATGACTATCGAAAGGGCCAGTGGCGTGGTTTACAGGCGTCAGTCTTCCCTGGGCTCTACCGGCAAACCAAAAGCAGTTTCATGTAACCCTTTACAAGAGTCCAATCAGCACATAACTACATTTTGTGAGGGAAATTACTCTGGAATTCACAAAATCTGTATATTTGCACTGGGCTCAGTTGATATTCTCTGAACATGTCTGGGATCTAGTGTAGTTTAATAAGATATTCAGTGGTGCATAACTGATTAGGCAGTATATTCTTTTAAAAATATTTCAAAGCGTCACTGGGTTTTACAGCTGGAAGGGACTAGGGGTCATTAACTGATGGAGGCAAAGGCTTGTCCTCAACCGCACCCTGAAGTGCAGCATGGCCAGGCAGAGAACAAGATCCCAGCCCCCTTTTCTACAGCCACGGGTAGCTGCTGCTGCTGCTAAGTCGCTTCAGTCATGTGCAACCCCATAGACGGTAGCCCACCAGGCTCCCCCGTCCCTGGGATTCTCCAGGCAAGAACACTGGAGTGGGTTGCCATTGCCTTCTCCAATGCATGAAAGTGAGAAGTAAAAGTGAAGTCGCTCAGTCGTGTCCAACTCTTAGCGACCCCATGGACTGCAGCCTAGCAGGCTCCTCCGCCCATGGGATTTTCCAGACAAGAGTACTGGAGTGGGGTGCCATTGCCTTCTCCAAGCCACGGGTAGAGTGCCTCTTAAAAGATGCTACAGGACTGATGGCTATGCTCTCGGTGGTCATCCCGCCCGGCAGGCCGGCAAGAAGGAAAACAGTCCTGTCAGATCTCCAAGAAAATGAGCACTGAAGCCTCCAGAAGAATCCGTGGTCTGACCAACTCCAAGCCCATGACCCTTCCCTTACATCAGGACAGCTTGTGATACATTTATATTCTCATAAACCCTCATCATCACAAGAAACAAACTAATATTCAAACATATCAGTTCCCTCAGAAACTGGCCCTTAAGAAAGATATTTGCTCAGCAGTGGCCATGTTTTCCCTTTCTGTTTCCAACGTCAGTAATAATTCACTGGGTGAAGCAAATCTATTATTAAAAAAAAAATACGATCAGTAAGTTACTCGCATGCATAAACATATGGTCCCTGAATCTTAAAATCCACTCTTAAAAAATTTCAGAAATTATATGCCAAATTCAAGACAAATTTCAGAATTACCAACAATTTCCAAAAATTAGACTCTGAAGTATTATGAGCGGTTCACTTCTGAGATGCTCATCACAAAAAGAAACAGGAGATACCAAGAATTCTGAAACATCCTCCACTAACCATCAATGCTTTGCTTTCTGAGGTTTATTTCAGGACCCAGAAGCAGTAGCTGAATTTACTCCTCAGCCAGCATACATTATCTAAACAGTTACCAAAAATACTCTAGCAATCTAAGTATCTTCCTAATCTGAGCAGACTGTTTTAACTTTTTTCCCCAAGAGCCCATATAATGTAGAAAACTGAGAAAAAGTGAAATTCTATGTAAATTTCAAAGTGATCCTCTCCTTCTTCTAGTTATTATTCTCTGTAGTGGATCGCTATTTTGCTCTGGCACCAAGCCAACAATTGATTGGTAGAAATGGAAGAGTCACTAGCCCACACCGACTCTATTACAACAATCTACAATTATTTATTTTGCCAAAATCCACTCCCACACCCAAAAAAGACAGGCCAACAGACTGCTGACCCACATGGTTGCTCTTTGCACACTGTTTAAATGAGCTGGTTCTAAGTCAAAGAGATGCCAAAACTACCAAGGCCAGGTACAGCGGGAGCAGGCTCTGGCAGGATGTCTCTGGCCTGAGCTGCACACAAGAGCAGGAGTGAGCCCCATGGCCTGGCTACCCCCTGCAGCTGGCACACGGCTGATTAAGAAAGTGGGTGAAATAAATATTTGCCGGTTGATAGTATAGAGTAGGTATTTACCTGACGTACACTTCACAGCATACACAAATGCTAAATGTTTACACCTTGAGAAGTAATTGTTGCTGCCAGTATGAGCTCTTAAGCCACAGTTCATTTTCTCTGTGCCCTCTGGAGAATCTGGGGTTAAAGTACATCACTGATCATGTATAAAGATGTGACCACATATCAGCATCAATAGTAACTGAAACACAATGCCAATATTTTACACACACAGAGCCTGTTCATGAGAAAGACTAACCAGGCCCCAAGAAAAGATCCCTTTGCAGCTGCCTCGAACATTTCATCAAAAGGCCAATCATCTTAATTTAGGAATTTTTCCACCTACAAAGATTTTCTGCAGTTTTGCAGAGGATGATAAAAACATGAGGAGGGACGCACAAACCCGGGGCACAGAACACTGTGAAACAGGCATGTGGTTTGGCTGCTTGCGCTGGGTTAGGGGGTGAGAGGCCTTAAAACATAAGATACACTTTTTACAAAAATTATCATTATAAGTGATCTCACTAATAACAGAAAGATAAAACCAGTAATTTAAAAAAGAGGCTAAAAATGCAAAAGATGAAGAGAAATAAGGGGAAAATGATCATGCTAACAGTTCATTTCCATATCCTATTATCTAACAAAGTCCCAGATTTCTCCCAATGAAGTACCTCAAACCTTTAAACAGAAAGGCTTCGAAAAGTTGCTTTTCAGCTTTTAACACCATAACTAAGAGTGAAACAATTAACCTACACAATGCACATTTCCAAACTGACAAAAACTGGGACAATTACGCTAAAGTTAGAATTAGAAGCAATGGACTAAAAACAAACCAAAAACACCATTACTTTTCCTTGGAGGGAGGATTTATTTACTCATAAAACTATGAAGTAGTCAGATTAACGGTTATAAAAATAAGCTTATTTTATTTACATGTTAATAGCTAACAACTGTAAATTTTGACAAAAAAGGGAAGAAAAATATTTATTCATTTAGGAGGATGAAAATATCCTGGAGATAGATGGGAGCAATGGTTGCACAACAATGTGAATGTACTTAATGCCACTGAACTGTACCCTAAAGTGGCAAATTTTATGTAATGTACATTCTGCCACAACCAAAAAATACACACATATATAACTTTTTTAGCATCCCATATTTAGAAAAAAAAGTGGTCTAGAATTTTCTCCTGGATTTCATCAAATATAGCTTCCCTTCTAGAGTCACTTAATAAGGAATAACTTCTACTCTGATTCTCAAATTTCATCTTTTATCAAGGCCCAAGGAGACAGGGAAGCACATCTTAACAGAATAGAGATAACAGAGGCCAAACCTACTCCATGCTGCTGCTGCTGCTATGTCACTTCAGTCGTGTCTGACTCTGTGCAACTCCACAGACGGCACCCCATGAAGCTCCCCTGTCCCTGGGATTCTCCAGGCAAGAACACTGGAGTGGGTTGCCATTTCCTTATCCAATGCATGAAAGTGAAAAGTGAAAGTGAAGTCACTCCATTGTGTCCGACTCTTAGCGACCCCATGGACTGCGCCCACCAGGCTCCTCCGTCCATGGGATTTTCCAGGCAAGAGTGCTGGAGTGGGGTGCCATCGCCTTCTCCGAAACTTCAGTTCAAAAGAACTGCCTTGCTGTGATAGTTCTACTCCAGATTTTGCTGCCATCCTACCAAAAATAAGAAAATCTATGGATAGATGAGATATGCTTAAGATTTTATGGCTTTAGCCTCTTTCCTAGCAATGAATATCAATCAAGAAACAGATCAATTTCATCATCAGTTCACCTACTGAACTCCATAGCCTTCTAATATCCTTGTTGTTCAGTCGCCCAGTCAGGTCCTACTCTTCGCAACCCCATGGACTGCAGCACAACATGCCTCCCTATCCCTCAGCATCTCCCGAAGTTTGCCCAAGCTCATGTCCATTGCATCGGTGATGCCATCCAGCCATATCATCTGATGCCCCCTTCTCCTTCTGCCCTCAATCTTTCCCAGCATCAGGGATTCTTTCAATGAACCAGCTGTTCACATCAGATGACAAAACACTGGAGTTTCAGCTTCAGCATCAGTCCTTTCATCAAGTATTCAAGGTTGATTTCCCTTAAGAATGACTAATTTGCCCTCCTTGCTGTCCAAGGGACTCTCAGGAGTCCTCTCCAGCACCACAGTTTGAAGGCATCGATTCTTTGGCGCTCCACCTTCCTTACCATCCAGCGCTCACAGCAGGACGTGACCCACTGGGAAGGCCATAGTCTTGACTATATGGACCTTTTTACCTTGGCATTGATCTATTCAGAAATAGGTTTAAAAAACTGGTTTCTGGATCCTATTCAACTAAGTAAATATAACGAAACCGTTTTCTTAGAATTACTCGGAGTTAAAGACTTTGAAAATAGAACATATTTATTGAAAACTTACTGTGAAAACACATATTTTACTTTGATAAACTCACTCAATTAGTGAGTTTAATTAGGGGTTTCCCTGGTGGCTCAGCTGGTAAAGAATCTGCCTACAATGTGGGAGACCAGGGTTCGATCCGTGGGTTGGGAAGTTCTCTGGAGAAGCGAACAGCTGCCCACTCCAGTATTCTGGCCGGGAGAATTCCATGGACTGGATAGTCCATGGGGTCTTGTCTGATATGACTGAGAAACTTTCACTTCAAGTCACTCAATTAACATGAATCGTTAAAACTACAGTATACCTATATCAACAATTTCATTCATTCCAGTGGCATACGGCAAAATAAGTGGATGCTTAATAATATTTAGGTAATTATACCTAAGTCATTTTAGGCAAACTTCTAAGAGAAAAAGTCACCAACATATAAAAAACATTTTAGGTCAAAATTAATTCACTCAACCACTCAATTAAACCAAAAAAGGCCGCTCAAGTTTTATATAAACAGCCTCCAAATGGGAAAAAGCAATGCTGTGTAACAGATCTACACCCACATAAATACGCCCCTGGTGGATGAGCAGTTTTGCCTGGTTGCTCCCCAACTCCACACCCCGGGAAACCCGGACTTGGGACTCCTCAGCCTCAAGCATGCACACAAAGCAAGAACGCAGCTCTCCTTTACACATCCACAGTGATCTCCTGATAAAGAAAGACCCCTCTAAAAAGGCATGTGTTCAAAAACTACCCAATTCCCAAAGGCCAAGGACAGGGATATGGCCCTCCAGTAAAAAGAGGATTGTAAAATGTCATAAGTTTTTGTAATATCCATTTTGAAAATCTATATATTACCCCCACAATTAATGGAACTTGAGTTTTATTAATACTCATTCTAAGCCTCCATGAATCTGTTGTTTTAAGAAACACACAACAGTTCTTTCAAACACAAATATTTAAGACTCAAATTTACATATCTACACACAGCCCAAAATGAAAGTGACACAAGTGAAATACTAGTTCCCTTTCCTCAAATATGGCTCAAAGCACCCAGATCCATTAAGTGAGCAGTGTCAAGCTCCTGCAGAGAAGAAAGAAAAACCTCTCCACTCAGGACACGAGGCAAAAAGCTAAGTTTCCTATGCCAACACACCCAAAATTTACATCTCCAAGTCAGTCTTCAAAATAGTTGCAAAATTGTATAGAAACCACCTTCCACCAAAAAAAAAAAATTTTTTTTTAAATGAAACTACTTTCTTGCTAGGAGAGAACAGGGTTAAATAAATGAAATGATCATCTTTTTGGTTTGCCTGTCACACTGGTATTTATCTTAGGGAAATAAGTTTTTATTACATCTGAATTCTTTTTTTTTTTTTTTTCAGATACATCCAGCTCCAAATTATAAAGTAATAAAGTCCATTCATATAGACCTGAAAATTCAACCACCCTCTGTTACATCTGTTTTCTTTAAAATGTGTCTATGTCTAATAAAACTACCAAATGGGTTGTATATTAAGAGACTTCCTCTACACTGTCTTACATTTTTTAAATCGGTTCTCAAGCCAGAATTAATATATTTTTATGCCAGAGTGAAGATGTTATTCTTACAGTTTTAATGAAAGAAAATGGTAGTTAGAGGGTAGTTCATTAGTACAAGTGTCTAGGTGTGATTTGGAATATTTCCATATCCACAACACAATTCAGATGCTTCTGATACAACATGACATGGGAAAAATGGAATGAGTATAAAAAGCTTTGCCAAAAATTCGTTCCTGAATATAGATATAAAAAAAAAAGAAAAGAAAAACGAGGGATTAGGGTTTCTTATTACAGATGCAAGGTAAGAATATGTTGTTCCCTGGAATATACATATTGATTTTGTGTTAATATAAACATAAACTTAAGTGACAGCTGTCTTACAGAGTAGTTGCCTTAAAAAAAAAAAAGCCAAAAGTACACAGAAATCAGAATCCCCAATGAAAACAATTTTAGGCCATGCACAATTTCATTTCAGATAACCCAGAAAAACAGAAAACAGTTGACATTTTTCATCGTATTTTCTTTGTTTTTTAAATGAACCACAGTTGCCAATTCCACCTCCTCTTAACGATGGGGCAGCTGGCCAGTCATAGCTCAGCAAATATATCAATTTAGTCCACAAATATTTCTTTACAAGAGTTAACATATCATATAGGATAACAGTGCACCGGTGGGAAAGTGGAAGAGTGTTATAATGTATCTTATACAAATTTTAAGGTAATCAGGAACCAGCCTGTAAGTCTTGTTACTTACAAACCTTATTGCTTTGAAATCAGCTAATCAGTTTTCTTTTAATGGTAAATAAGGCTTTTTTTAAATTATGTTATATTATAGTCTATAAAATTAAAGTTAAAATAGCACTAATGAAATTCAGAACAAATATGGACATCTCAAAATTTTAGATATGTGAGCAGACCTCAGTATTCCTTTTGAGATTGCTTTATCTGAATACTTTATCTCACAAAAACCCACTAAGTATATTGTAAAATGCCTTATTTCACTTTTTAAAAAGACTCTCCCATTACAATATACACACGTTTTGTTCTCAATTACAAAAACATTTGCCACCCAATGTAAACCATTCCTAAAATCAAAAATGAAACTAAACGTGTTAAAAGCCATGAAAACATTTAATAGTATTTCATGACCTATAGTTATATAGTAATGTAATGTTCTGGACAAACAACTGGTCCTTAGTATAACTATCATAACAAATACAAAAGAATAGCAGCCTTCCAAAAAGAAAAAACACCAAAAAAATACCAAAAACACATTCCACATGTTATACCGTATAGTACCTACAAGAAATCAGTGAATCTAGGTCATATGCCCGGCAGTTTTCTTCCCTCCTTAAAAACAAAAAAGCTATTCCTAAGGGTCATACTGAGGACATAAAGGATTCACTCTCATTCCAAGAAAACAAAACACTTAAAATGATTGGTACCACTATGAAGAAATACCGTAAAGTAACACCGACCTACATCTGCCTCTGTCATCCTCATTACTGGCTTAGAGAGATGTGAATTCTAAACTGTCCCTTTAAAAGGAAGCTCACAAAGCAAATCTTTTCAAAATTAATTACATGGGTTTATTTACACAGTCTTCCTATGTTTTTACCTATCCAAATCAAAAAAAATCAGAATCCCAAGTTTTCCATAAAGAATAGGAAAATGTATTATCATTAACTAAAACCAACTAACTGAAGATTAGAAAGGAGTGGACTCCCAATGTCCTCAGCCTGGGATTCACATGATTATCTGTTAAATTCAGTACTGCATACATTCTGACAAGTCTCTCATCTGAAATACGGTTATTATTAAAATACACCTTCCTAAAACAAATGAGCTAAGTAAAAACAGATATTACAGCCATTATTATTCCTTTTTAACATATTTTAATGTTAAAAAAAGTTTAAAAAATTCTAATGTCCATGAAAGAAACACTATTTGGAAGAAACCCAGCACAATTTGCATGTAATATAGTTTCCCTAAAACATTGTGTAAGCAGTTCAAAAAGGCTCACATAACCTAATCTAGCAAAATAATCAAGAGGGGAAAAAGATTTCTGAGGCATTTGCTTCCAAATCAGAAGCAGATATAAAATAATTTTTAAAATTTCACAAGAAGGTCCATTTCTTCCCTTTTAACTAATTGTTGCCTGCAAAAATTATTATAGTTTCCCCACTTCATGTTTTCTTAAACATCACGTCCATTCTAACTGAAACTCCTCATCCACTAACATCTAAAAACGATCAGAATAGTTAAAGCACAACTTACCAGAAATATAGTTTTAATCTTGTTATAAAGCTAATTAAGTATTACTAAAATATACCACTGGCTATCAGAATCGTGACATTTTTAATGTTACAAGTTTAAATTTTATATGAAACTACATGTGATGACATAATTCAAAAATTTTTACATGGTTTAATCCATAAAGGGTAATTTTATAAAAGCTTTCCAAATCCAGAAATTGGTAAAATTCTTGGTTTAATTCTTTTTCAACTGCCATATCCTCACCCTACAATCAGTGAATGAGATATGCAATGGCCATGCTGAGGCTGTCAAACAGCTGAATTTTCTAAGTGCCCAATACTGGACACCAGTGTGATGTTTTTAGGTATTTAATCCTCTTATTAGTAACTGTGATTCATAATAATTTAAGCTTTAAATAATATTCCACCTTACATCTGCATGTAATAGAGCTCAGTTATTTTTGTGGCAAGAATTTTTGTGACTGTACTGCTCAGCACTTCTATTTACATCAGCAGTGCTAAATGCCCAATGGTGAGAGGGGAGCCAATCAGATGGCAGATTAGATGTCAACTCAGAGGCAGCTGTCTGGAGACTATTACAGCCAGTTTACCTCCACAATTCAAATTCCAAACCTTGCAAAGGAGATCAAGTCAGTCTTTAGGCTCAGCCTCCGAGCGAGAAACAGCAAGAGTGCAGAACTCTTCCTAATAACGCTGCAGGACTTGGGGGGGGGGGGGACAGGAAATTAAAAATCCAAATAAATCTGATCCAAAAAGATCCATTTTCACTGGTCTGCTCCCTCCCTGGGTTCGCTGACTAAAAACGTACGCCTAACCCACCATCCGAATAAGTTCAGTTTAACCGGAATGTGTTCCTTTAACGCAGCCTATCCGTTGAAGGTGACTCCTTTCAAGCAGCCTGCAAGCCAAATAATGGATTTCCCCGGCTTATTCTTGGGAATGAATCGATATGTTTTAGGGTCGTTTTCCTCCCCATCGTTGTAAAACGTGGGTACTCTTTCTGGCTACTAAACGCTCAAAACTCGAAGCCCGCGTCGAATATCGCCGAATGCCTGGGCACAACTACGAAGCACACGCTCGGCGGCCACAAGGCTAACCTCTCTTTTTCTTCCCCTCCTGCCTTCACCTTGTGAGCTCTAAGAGGGAAAAACGCGGTGTGGCCTGGGGGAGGACAAAGTTCCTCATTCTCTCCTCAGTTCGAGCTCACGGTGGGCGCTACCCGAGAAGCGAGGGGCAGTTATTCCTCCCCAGACCCCACCGGCCCGGAGCGCCTATTTCTGGGGTTAAAATAAATAAATAAAACAAAGCTGCCCGAACGGTCGCCGGCGCCCACACGGCTTCCCCGTGGCGCGGTCCCGGCCGCGCGGCTCGGCGCCCGGGGCGGGGGTGTCGGGCGGGCGCCCGGCCCGGGCCTCGGCCAGGGACCCCCTTTCCGCCCCGGGGCCCCGGGCCGCGCGCTCCG
>SJXQ01011184.1:123179-148659 GCA_006408695.1 Aepyceros melampus | reverse complement strand
GGCCGGGCGGGGGGGTGCGGGGGGAGACAATAAAATCCACTTTTTAGTCCGCGGCCCCTCCTGTGCG
Source organism: Aepyceros melampus (assembly GCA_006408695.1). NCBI lineage: Eukaryota > Metazoa > Chordata > Mammalia > Artiodactyla > Bovidae > Aepyceros > Aepyceros melampus. Next base: position 148,592 of record SJXQ01011184.1, on the reverse strand, counting down.
CATCCACACGCCCCGACGGGAATCGAGCGAGCCCCCTCCCCACTCCCCTCCCTCCACGGGCCCCGCCGGAGCCGAACCGGGAGTCTACGCCTTACGGTCTGGGCCTGTTCCCGCTGTGTGATTTCAGGGTGAAAGTTTTTAGTGCAGGTTTAAATGAAACTTTTTCTCTTTTTCCTTTCTACTCCGGATATGGGTAAAAATACACGACTGACTTGAGCCGCTCGGGCCCAGCATGGCTTGAGAGGGAGCCGGGCGAGCCCGAGCAACTATTATCCACTTCTCTCTGCTCGGGCGCACCCGCAAAACGCGGACTGGACTCAGCCCTGCGCCGCCACGGCCCTCGGGGCCCTGCGCCCTCCTGCCCGCCCGGCCCCGGGTGCAGCCTCGCGGGCACCGGCGGCCCGGGGCCGGGGAGCTCGGGTCGGGCCGCGCCGCTGGCATCCGGAGCGCGGCGGGCGTGGGGCGACCGGAGGCTGCACTTTCCCCTCGTGCCTCCGTCGCCTTGCCAACCGGGCGTTCGCGTGTTTGTTTTCACGTCTAAAAGGCACGATACAAAGGTGGAAAACGAGTCTGACGAGCAGACAAAAGAGGGAGAGAAGGGCCGGGGAACAAAGTTGTCTGTCGGCCTCAAAGGTTACGAGGAGCCGACGGAGAAAGAAAATATTTGGGCAATCTGTGCAAAAGCACTGCCTCTCCCAAGAGTTATGTAATTTTTCAGCCTGTTAGCCTCTCTCCCTTGATTTCGGGCCATCAGTGTGATTCCCACTACTTCTTCAAACTGCAAAATTAGGAAAGAGTTTTAACTGAAGGTTAGCCTCATTCCAGATGCTCTGTGCCCTGTACACAGCAGGTACTCAATACATGCTTATTACTACTGCACCTGCCCCAGAGAAATGCCGATATAACTTTTTTTTTTTTAAGGCAGTGTGTGTGTGCCTGCAACGCTTAGTCTCTCGTTCTGTCTGAGACTCTGCGACTCCATGGACTATAGCCCACCAGGCTCCTCTGTCCATGGGATTCTCCAGGCAAGGACACTACAGTAGGTAGCCATTCCCTTCTCCAAGGGATCTTTCCCACTCGGGGATCGAACTGGGGTTTCCTGCATTGCAGGCAGATTCTTTACCATCTGAGCCACCAGGGAAGCCCACGTAGGCTTTATTAATGAAAACACAAAAGTATTCCCAAAGGAGCATTTTCTCACAATGCACTTGCCTGTCTTCTCTCTGAAGGAAAACCTTCAAATGTATAGAGTGGTGTGCTATGCTCCCAATAACTTGCACGTGGAAATTTAACTATTGGTGCCATAATAGAAAGAGCTAAGGTTTATCTCATGTTTTCATAAATCTGTATGACACCTTTCATCCTATTTTAGAGGTTACGTGCACAGTTAACCCTCTTGATATGAGTTCATTTCTAAGTAATGTGAAACAAAACTAAAAGAAATATATTTCATAAACGTAAGATCAGTGATGATGTAAATCCATCAAATCTAATCCTACAGCAAAAACGTTTCACACTTTTTCTTCAAATACTATCCTTTGTTTTATCACTTTTTGATGTTTTAAATGTTTTTATTATTGTGAATCTGTCACCTAGTAACATCTTGAATATCTTCCAAAGCAGGACTTCTTAACCTAAACAATAGCTCAGTTGTACTAGTGTGGACTCAGTGTTCACGGAGCGAAAGCATCTGAAACCAGAGCTTTCAAGAAGTCCTACTAGCTGAAATGATATATATGATTTTGGTAGAATGTAGCTTTCTAAAATCATCTAATTCTTCAGCTTTCCATAAAGGTTATTTTAGTTTATTTCAACTGCAGTGGTTATTGTTGTTTGTTTGACCAAGTGTAAATATGTCACTTGACTAAATAGAAAAGGATAGATGTGAAAAACTGGTGACTGATGGTGGAGGAGGGGCATCAGGTGCATACCCAAAAGTCATTACAGAGTGTAGAAACAACAAACTGCAAGTCTATGAAACAACTGGAAAACAGGAGTTCTATCATCACGTGTAAGTGAAGAAGAGAAACGTAAGGTGAATTCATGCCAAATCATTCATCAGGTTTTGCCCAGAGAATACTACGTCTTTGTTAGTGTGCCTTTTTAACATTTTCTCCTGGATTTTCTCCCTTTATATAGTCAAATACATACTAATTACATGATGATACCACATAACTTGATTTTTTTAAGTTTTCACATGCAAATACAAATATATGTCTGTTTTGCATATGTGTTTATACATATATTCTAAACTCAATTACATATTTATGCTTTTAGACATTTATAGTCCAACTAAATGTACACATATAGTCATAAAAATACATTTTTTCCAACTGATAAAATATATCAACATCAGTTCTTAGAAGTACAGCAATATTTTGTGGCTTATTTTCACAACTAATCCTAAAAAGGGAAAATGAGTCACCAAGTTCACCTCTGGCTCTTAACACTTTTTTTCTATATAGAAAAATCATGAAACTTGGGGAAAAAAAAACTAGGTATATAGGTCGAAATATCTTTTAATTCCTTTTGCTTCAGCAAGTCAACTAGAAGATTGGAACCAAGAGGCTATGAAATCGAGGCCCCCAGCACAATGAAGTCAGTCTGCTATAAAAGGCGACACATGCCAGCTTCTCCTCCCCAATGGCAGATGCCACACCCTAAAGCAGACAGAAGGCTCTGCAGTCTGTAAGGAAGCACAGCACAAAGCCCGCAGGACTTGGTTTTGTCTCCTAAACCACAGAGAATGCTAAAATACCTTTTCAAAAGCGTCTTGCTGAAGGTTGTGGGCTCCTCTTTATTCAAACTAGGCTTGTCAAACACACCTTCTTGAGAAAACAAAGGAAAAGCCTCTTCACAGTTTCATTTAAAAATCCAGGACTTAATAAACAAAATCACAGTTGTTGGGTCTGTTAGAAAGTCATGTAATAGGTTCACATTTCTCAAAAGCAAAGTCATGAAATAGTTTCACATTTCCCAAAAGCACGATTCGAACTGCAATTATAGTTTCTGTTGTGTTAGTTGCCTCGATTATCCTATATGGAGATTCTACAGTAGTTTTCAAATGGAAAATGAAGTACTAGAAATGACCGCATTCATTTTTCCTAATGAATTCTTTATTTTTACACCTCTTGCCTAAATTTCAAACCGTAATGACAACTTTAATAAGTTACTCTAGCCACGAAGGAGCTGAGGAGGTGAAGGCCCAAAAGCTGCAGAGTGGGCTTACCCTGCCTGCAGCTGACCTGCCACCCACCGAATGCCCCACACCCTCACCGTTAGCCAGAGGATTACCCAGCACTCTGTTAAACATTACTTTTTGGTTACAAAAATGGGGTTGAGTTTGGTGGGGTTTTTTAACGTTATGAAAAACTGATACTCCAGTACGATTTTCCCTCTGAATAAGTTTTAGGGCACTGAATAAAAGGCTCTTCAAACCTGCCCACTTAAAGAGGATTGAGCCAGATGGTAGTTTAAGAATGCCACAGTTCTGTTCTCTTTAACTCATCACACTGTTTGCTTTAAGATTAGTCCCCTTTTACTGTGCTGGTTATTTATTCAATAACTGAAACTATCACGATTCACTACCCATCATATTTCTCAGTGTTCTTTACATAATTTGGAACCAATTTAGACTAAAGCCCTGTCAAAAGTTTTACAAATAAGAACTATTAAAGAATAAGGCTTTGGATACTTGCTTTCCTTTTAGATTTATGAGAAATGCTATGAATGGAGCTAATGGGATTTCCCTACTTATCTTGGTCAGGGACTTTAAAAAGCACTAAACAACTGTCCTTTTCACGTCTCTGATTTAGATGTTAGCAGTGAACAACTGAGCAAATGCAAGATACGGGACACAGCATTTGACCTGAAGCAACTATGCAAATGTAATAGTGGCCCCTACGTTTAGGATGCAAAACAACTGGGATCTGAAAACAAAACTCTAGGCAAGAAATAATTTAAAGAAATGTGGGGACTCTCGACTAACAAGAGCACTACTATATTTACTAAGAATGTTAAATGAGGATAATAAACCAGATAGGGAGAGGGATAAACTACACATTTTTTTTTCAACAAACTTATCTAGAATCTAGCTTGTGACATTCCCTGAGAATAAAAAGAAAAATACTAGCTTCCTTCTGTCCGCAACAGAGGAGATACACTGTTACCTAAAACACACTTCTTGTTCAGTGGCTAAGTCGTGCGCCTCTCTGCGACCTCACGGACTACAGCATGCCAGGCTCCTCTGTCCACTTTCTCACAGAGTTTGGTCAAATTCACGTTCACTGAGTCCGCGATGCTATCTAACCATCTCTCAGGTGATGCAGTGGTAAAGAATCCACCTGCCAGTGCAGGAGACATGGGTTCAATCCTGGGGTCAGGAAGATCCCCTGGAGAAGGAAATGGCAACCCACTCAGTGTTCTTACCTGGAGAATTCCGTGGACAGAGGAACCTAGCTAGCTAGCTACAGTCCCTGGGATAGCAAAGAGTCAGCACGACAGAGCATACACACACACACAACACACACACGCATTAGACATACTTAGGCCTGCCGCGAAACGTCATGGATAATACAGCCAGAAAAGAAGCACGTTCAGACTTTCCCACCTAACAGCATTCCCTGCAGCTCTGCCTTGTTGGTGCGCCAACAAGGGCTGGGCACCGCGCCCTAATCCTCAGTCTAGTTTGAAGTGATGCCGGAATCCCCAATGCTAACTAGACTTCCAGAACCCTAAGTCAGGTTCACCAGAGAGTGAGTGTGAGAGAGTGTGTGTGTGTGTCACTCAGTCGTGTCCAACTCTGTGACCCCATACTCTGCAGCCTGCCAAGCTCCTCTGTCCATGGAATATTCCAGGCAAGAATAATGGAGTGGGTTGCCATTTCCTTCTCCAAGGTTCACCAGTGACTACTCCAATTCCTCACCAAAATCCCTGGAAACATAGTAACAGCAATGAAATAAATTACATTTATTTCTTTAATACATTTTGGAACTCTGTACTATGTATCTTATACTAGACTGTCCACACTTTGAATGTTTAATATTTTTTTATTACAGCCTAGTTTAGAAATGTTCTATAACTTTTAGACAAATGTGTGTTCAATGGCATTTCTTCAGTTTATTCCCAGGATTGTCCTCGTTTGCCATCATCAGAATCACTTATTGAGCACCTACTAGTGTATTTTAATATTCTCTCCAATGATTACATAATGTCATATATTCATCTGTATGGCTACTGATAACCTACTGCTTAAATAAAAGAACTTTATTGATAACATCACTGTAGTTCCCTGTAAGTAAATACTCAAAAAGTAAACATATTTAAGGTCATTTTGTATTGGTCAAGAATATAAAGGAAATCATTTAGAGAGCTAATCTCATATTATTGGAAAGATTTTAGCAACTTATCTGAAGGCCTGAATCTTTGTTATTGGTGATTAATTGCTTCTTAGTACATATAAATTTCTACAATAAAAGTACTTATCAAGCGCAATAAACTCCAAATAAGTAACTCATGTGCATTAACGTAACGCATTTGTGATATTTCTTTCACCCTCTTTCTTCATTTTGCCCCTAATTCATTAAGAGAATCAGTTGGCACTCTAAAGGGTAGATTACTGACAGTCAAATCTGATTGTTCTCCTAAGGGCCAAAGGATTTGGTTATATGTTGTTCTTAGACCAAATGACATAATTTCACTGGGGAATTTATCAGTGCATTCCTCTAGAAATGCCCAAGTGGTTAAGCATAAATATTTTTTTCTTTCCCTAACTTAAAGGATATTTCCACACTGTAGCGTGTTACTTTAGGACTTAAAAGTCAGTGGCCTCCCTGGCGTCTGTCTGACCCTCAGACGTCTCCTCCCAGGCTGTCCTTCTGTCTGTGGTGCTGGTGACCTGCTTTTCTCAGGGACCATGTGGGGTAAAGGTTTCCCTCCCAGAGGATAACCCACAGGAGCAGCTGGGCAGGCGGCTTCTTGATTCAACCCCATTCATTCAGCAGATAATTGCCGAGGCCTGCCTACTCCGCACCGGGCCTGTGCTCGACTCTGCTGCCACCACACTGGAATTTTTTTTTTTTTAAAGGAACTTCCAGCACTGTCCACTGTCTCGCTACTAATCAACTGACCCCACGCACAAGTGTCTAGCTGCGCAGAGAACGCGCTGGGAAGGAAAGCGCAGGGCTCCACGAGGGAAGTGAACGAAGGCGCTGACGCAAGCCGGGGCCCCAGGGAAGGCTTCCCGGAGGAAACGCGGCTGAAACCCGAAGAGCGAGGAGAAATAACCCGGGCAGGAAGGGAAAGGGCGTCCCGGACGGCAGGAGGCGCGGGGACCCGCCCGCAGCCCAGCTACACCCGCGCTTGGCCGCCGAGCGCCGCGCGAGGGGACCCAGGCAGGCCTCCGCGCCCAGGGCGCTGACCCCCGGACCCGGGTGGTCACGCGGCCCTCGGGCTGCTGGGAAGAGAGGCGGGGCCGGAGCGAGTGGGCGTGGCCCGGGGGGCGGGCCCTGGGCATGCAGGCCCGCCTCCTTCAAGTGCGGAGCCTCCGGTGCATAAGGACACTCAGGAATGATAAAAGAGCATCCTAAAGTGAGTCTGTTTTAATGGTTACACTTTTTAAAACATACTCAGCCTAGAAAATAGGAGGCGATACAAGTGTGCTTTTCACAGAGCCCCACAGGCTGTGCGGTCTGCTGATGGATCACAAGTCTAAAAACAAATAGCAGCATCAGCACCTTTTCTTTCCGTCTAGTCACTGTATCTCTAGGACTACAGGGATAACCGTAACTGGCGACCACGCCGAAGCCTCAATTTGAGAGCCTTTGTGCTTTCCCTCCAAGTTCTCTGTCTTGATGGAGCATCCTCCTTGTGAGAGATAAGAGATGGTGGAGGTGGAAGAAGGCAGGAGGGACCGTGGGGATGGAGGTGCAAGCTGGAATCAGGATTGCCGGGAGAAATATCAATCACCTCAGATATGCAGATGACACCACCCTTATGACAGAAAGTGAAGAGGAACTAAAAAGCCTCTTGATGAAAATGAAAGTAGAGAGTGAAAAAGTTGGCTTAAAGCTCAACGTTCAGAAAACAAGATCATGGCATCTGGTCCCATCACTTCATGGGAAATAGATGGGGAAACAGAGGAAACAGTGTCAGACTTTATTTTTTTTGGCTCCAAGATCACTGCAGATGGTGATTGCAGCCATGAAATTAAAAGACACTTACTCCTTGGAAGGAAAGTTATGACCAACCTACATAGCATATTCAAAAGCAGAGACATTACTTTGCCGACTAAGGTCTGTCTAGTCAAGGCTATGGTTTTTCCTGTGGTCATGTATGGATGTGAGAGTTGGACTGTGAAGAAGGCTGAGCACCAAAGAATTGATGCTTTTGAAGTGTGGTGTTGGAGAAGACTCTTGAGAGTCCCTTGGACTGCAAGGAGATCCAACCAGTCCATTCTGAAGGAGATCAACCCTGGGATTTCTCTGGAAGGAATGATGCTGAAGCTGAAGCTCCAGTACTTTGGCCACCTCATGCGAAGAGCTGTACATTCAGAAAATGAAGATCATGGCATCTGGTCCCATCACTTCATGGGAAATAGATGGGGAAACAGTGTAAACAGTGTCAGATTTTTTTTTTTTTGGCTCCAAGATCACTGCAGATGGTGATTGCAGCCATGAAATTAAAAGACACTTACTCCTTGGAAGGAAAGTTATGACCAACCTACATAGCATATTCAAAAGCAGAGACATTACTTTGCCGACTAAGGTCTGTCTAGTCAAGGCTATGGTTTTTCCTGTGGTCATGTATGGATGTGAGAGTTGGACTGTGAAGAAGGCTGAGCACCAAAGAATTGATGCTTTTGAAGTGTGGTGTTGGAGAAGACTCTTGAGAGTCCCTTGGACTGCAAGGAGATCCAACCAGTCCATTCTGAAGGAGATCAACCCTGGGATTTCTCTGGAAGGAATGATGCTGAAGCTGAAGCTCCAGTACTTTGGCCACCTCATGCGAAGAGCTGCCTTATTGGAAAAGACTCTGATGCTGGGAGGGATTGGGGGCAGGAGGAGAAGGGGATGACCGAGGATGAGATGGCTGGATGGCATCACAGACTTGATGGACGTGACTTTGGGTGAACTCTGGGAGTTGGTGATGGACAGGGAGGCCTGGCGTGCTGCAATTCATGGGGTCACAAAGAGTCAGACACGACTGAGCGACTGAACTGAACTGAACTGAAGTGATTCCGAAGAATCCACAACTTAAGAATGTGTGGATTTTTCACCGACCAAGGGCTTCCAACCGAGGATGTGAGTGAGGTCTTCAGCCAGAGCCTTACTTGCCACCCATTGAGTCCTGCCTGAGGATAAGGTGTCTAATTTGCACAGTCTCCTGCATGCTTGCAGCAGCCCTCCATGGCAGAGAGGGCAAGAAGATAACATTGATAGACTTTGGTAATCAATTAGATATAAGGGTAAGGAAATGGAAAGGTCAAGTTCCCACCTCTCCGTTCTTTTACCATCTCCCCACCACCCCCCCTTCCTGGTCCATACCAATGCTAAAACAGCTGGAAACTCCAGCTTTTATCCCTACCATCCCGTCCATTTCACCTATCCATCTATCCTACCCCTCCAACTGCTCTGATAAGCCAACTCTGTCCATAATAGAATCTTAGGCCTAAAAACAGCTTAGAAGTTTTAAGAAGCTGTGAAGAACTCGTCAGATCCATACACTGTAGATGTTTTATGATGTCAGAGCTGTCTCTCTTACCTAGGAATTTGTAAAGTTGAGATGACCCATGGGAAACTCTTTGAAACAAATAAGCCAAATGAGTTGACACTCAACCCATAAGTTACAGTTTGCCCTCTTCGCAGAGCCTCCTGTTTGCACAGCGCCAAGGACTGTTGTTTATCAGCACTGATATAAAGGACACCTGTGTCCAGTGTAGCTGCTTCTCCCCTGGAGTTATGCAGTACAACTGCCCTGCTCCTTCTGCATTTGCGAGAAGCCAGAGCTATCATCTGCAGTCCCTGAAACGGGGCACAGGAAGAAAGGAGGAGCCCAGGCTGGAAAATACCCAGGCCTGGGCAGCATCCATGCTTTGTGTCATGACTTGGCTTTCTGCCACCTTTCTACAGGTGCAAATCGTGGGGCAAACCACCTCACGTGTCTGGAGGAGAAAAAGGAGAGGATAGCCCTGGGAGTTGGTGCTACCAGAAGGCAGCCTTTGGAGCACCAGCACACACTCCCTTCTCACTCATCCTTATCTAAGGATAAGGCGTGAGTTTAAAAAAGGGAAAACTTCAGGCAGAAATAGGTGTACTTAATAAACCAAGCCACTTCTGGGCTGCTTTGAGTTTCATAATGATTATTACTTAGCATTTATTGTGTTTGTCCGGTGCCCAGCACTTTGCATACATGTGACAGACATCCAAGTTGCCTAATCTAACATCTGTTTTCACCTTTGGTCCGAGAAACCCCAATTTTTAACTGGGCACGTGACCATCTGTAAAAAACAAAACCATCTACACATTTCCCAGATCCCGTGGAGGTAGGTGTGCCCATGTGTTTAAGGATAGCTGTGGTGCTGGCTTGGTTACTTTCTACCTCCAAACTTGGTTTATGAGAGAGAGAGTAAACTTCTGTTTAAGCTACTAATCTTGTTTTGTTTTGTTTGAGTTTTTTCTTTTTAGTAGAAAACAAAATCTACACTTGACTGATAAAGTGCGTTATGGTGTCTTATATAATTCTCAGACAACCCTTTGAGAGTTTAGTTAACCTCTCAAGCCTTGATTTCCTCCTGTGGAAAATAATAGTACCTACTTCTCTGGGCTTCTGAGGATTAGATGAAATAATTCCTGCAAAGCTCTGAGTACAGTGCCTGGCACAAGGGAAGTGTTTAATGCTATTCTTTATTTTATTAAGGGCCTTACATCTCTCTAGTGGGATCACCAATTCCATTAAGTCCCTGTCTTCAATCTCTTCCATCCTCCACAGAACAATCCTGGACCCACAGTGGGCTCTGCACTTAATTGTTGAGAGAACCTTGTGGCTGAACACAAATGTCCACACACAATTATTTACATGCATTCTCAAATTACTTGTTTCTTTCAGTGCTGAGAACTGAGGTAGCTCGAGCAACCATACATTTTCATATGGTTATACTTTTAAAATAAAGGCAGGATTCCTAACTTCCTTTTTTTTTTTTTAATTTGCTTCAAAGTGTGGGAAGTTTTTCTTAAAAGGTCAGGTCTACCTATTTGTCTGATTTCCCATCTTCTCCACTACGAAAGAACACTGGTAGTAAAGCCAGAGGAAAGGTAAGACTTCACTGGTCTTGTTGACTAAAGGAGCATCATGTGAGCGTGAGACTTGTAGCTGGAGACGGTGTGGAGGGCTGCTTTGAGCGTGTTTAACACTGCGGCACATCACAGTAGTCTTGGTTTGTACTAGTTTAGCACTTATTTACAAACAACATGATTATTAATAGTGCCAATTCTAGAAGACTGGTTTCCCACTGACCCCAAAAGAAACAATGCAAATATTCATCCTTTTCTAAAGCATAGTAAAACTCCTGTGGTTTTTGAAACCAGACCAAGAACACATGTAGAAAAGCCCATGGATTATTTTAAGTGAACTTATTTTTTTTAACTCTATTAACTTTTCACCATATGCTGTTTATTTTTTATATCCTGCACAGGCTGAGAAATGAAAATAGACCAGGCCACTATGTTTTGTTCAGGGCACATCATTACGAGGATGACATAGACAAACTGGGGAGTTCCGAGAAGAAACGAAGATGATTAGGGGCACTTTTTAAGATGACTTATTGAAAAAGATTTTTAAGGCTCTATATATTCGTTAACTCAGCAACCCAGGAGGCGAGCAGGAAGACTGCTTCCCACCACATGAAACGTGTTGCCTCGGGGGCTCCTGGACGCAGAAAGAAGCTGGATTCGCGTCCCAGCTCCACGTGTATGGGCTGTGCCTGTTTTGCTATTTACTGACCTTGTTGTGCAGCAGAATGTTTGTGAGACACTACAATTCTGTGGGGGTAAGAATTAAATGAGAGACTATATGTAAAGCATTTAACATATTGCCTGGAAGTAAACGGGTTAAGTGGGTCAGGAAGATCCCCTGGAGGAAGAAATGGCAACCCACTCCAGTATTCTGGCCTGGCAAATCCCATGGACAGAGGGGCCTGGCGGGCTACAGTCCATGGGGTCGCAAAGAGTCAGAGACGACTGAATACTCATACAAAAAATAGGTCAGTAGGGTGTGTGTGTGTGCATGAGTATTTTCATTTCTAAATAGAATGGGTGTCTGGCATGTGATTTCAGAAGAATCAGCTACACTCCACTCAACACCAAACATTTCTCCTGTTCGGCGGCATCTAAGTTGCTTCAGTCGTGCCCGAATTCTGGGACAAATTCTGTTTCCTGGAGAATCCTGTTACCCTCAGAAATAGCATAACATATGAATGGGCGGAAAGCATATCTAAATATTGAAGAAGTTTTGCTTTCCATCTGAAAAGCTCAGGCTTGCAGAGCCTCAAGCATTTCCTAAAGGCTGGAATCCCAGGATTTGTCATGGCTGTGTTACATTGACCCTTGGAAGATCAAGGTAGGCACTGACGGGGAGAGGGAGGTGGGGGCAGACAGCCTGGGGGTGTGTTTCAGGCCGTAGATCATTCCGTGATTCTGTGGCTACAGAGGAGAGTGGATGATGTGGAACACCTTTGCTTTGGAGGCAATAATGAAGCACAGTGACCCAGCTCCACTCTACAAGAATGCTGGCATTAAAGCCAGAGGGAAGGACACAGGGAACCTCTGCCCTGCTGTCTGGTCACGTGGGCCTGGCTGCAGTGCAAGGATGAGCAAGGGCGTGGCCTTGAGAATCTGCCTCCTCCTGGGTGGGTCCTGTGGAAAAGAAGACAGAAAAAAAGAAACTGGAAGAACACACAAAGAGAGAAGAAAAAAGAGAGAGAGAGGGAGAAAAACCAGGACAGAGACTTCCAGAGATAGCTAGACACACTGTTACTAGAAATCTCCCAGGATCTGAAAAGGTAGTGTTGCAAGTTGCAATGTATTCTTTGATACATTTATCCTTCACTGGGCTAGACCCTCTTACTAATGTGAGATAATGCATGGGAGTCATAAAAATGTTAGGTTCAAGGTTGCACTTTAGAGTAACTTTTCGTGCTGACCTTCCATGGATACATTCCCCTGGACAGTTGTCCACCGGCCTCTGTTTTATTTCATAATCCCTTCCAGGGATTATGTAAGATTATTTCTAATCTTACCTGGCCACTGGGAAAGTTTCATCTCCAATTTCTAATTTCTTCCAGGAAAATCCACTTGCCTTTTCTTGGCTTTCCTTGGTTTCAATCTTCTGGAAATACTTTTATTGAAACCTGAAGCACAGTGTTCTGTGATTTTCATTCTACTCCTGTTTCATTAAAGTTTGTTGTTGTTCAGTTGCTCAGTCATTTCCGACTCTTTTGCAACCCCATGGACTGTAACCTGCCAGGCTCCTCTGTCCATGGCATTTCCCAGGCAAGAAAGCTGGAGTGGGTTGCCATTTCCTCCTCCAGGGCATCTTCCCCACCCAGGGATCAAACCTGCATCTCCTTCATTGGCAGGCGAGTTCTTTACCACTGAGCCACCAGGGAAGTCCATTTTAAAAAGCTTATTAAAGTTGGGAGGTCTATTCAGATCATCTAAACTCTTCCAAGTGACAAGCAGGGATGAAATGCCTGGAGGGCATGGATGGGATGAAAGTTTCAAGGGCATAAGATAGAGACTTGTAGAGACTCCAACTTCCTGATGTGCAAAAGGAGACGAATGAGCCAGCTGGTGCCTACTCTCAAGTCTCTGACAGTTTTTCTCCTTCTCTGACTTCCCGAGGCCACTCTAGCCCAGAGCTTCTGTGCTTTCTCTTCTCCCTGCACCACCTTTTCCTGTGAGCCACCAGCCCCCAACCCCGAGGATGTACCTGCGCCTGTTCTCTCAGGGCCGCTTCCCTGAGGCCAGCCAGCTCACCCTGGTGACCCTGGGGGCAGCCTTAGCCTGGCCGAGATGGCACCCTCTCTGCCCTGATACATGCTGGCTGGTTCCTCCTTCCGTGCACTTCTTTCTGCTGCATGTCCAGCCTTCCTCCAGGATCTGGCTCACTGCTCACCTGCTCTGAGATGTCTTCCCTCGTGAATTACATTTTTGATTACTTGCCCCACCAGACTCCCTCATACCTCCCTGCCTCTACATTTGCTGCTTTCTGTTTTCTTTCCCACTGTTTGGTCAAGAGCTTTGGTCTTTTGAAGTTCAGCTCAAAAGACTTCCCTTTGTGAAGTCTTCCTTATCACAATTCTTGCATACCTAGGGGGAGAGTCCCTTGGACAGCAAGGAGATCAAACCTGTCAATTCTAAAGGAAATCGACTCTGAATGTTCACTGGAAGGACTGATGCTGAAGGTGAAGCTCCAATACTTTGGCCACCTGATGCAAAGAGCCGACTCGTTGGAAAAGACCCTGATGCTGGGAAACATTGAGGGCAGGAGGAGAAGGGGGCGACAGAGGATGAGATGGTTGGATGGCATCATCAGCTCAATGGATATGAGTTTGAGCACACTCCAGGAGATGGTGAAGGACAGAGAAGCCTGGCATGCTGCAGTCCCTGGCATCGAAAAGAGTAGGACATGACTTAGTGGCTGAAGAACAGCAAGAGAACAGACACGTGTGAGCTGTTAAACCAACTGTGGACATCACTGTTTGGGCCCTTATTTTATTATATTGTAAATTTTGTGAATTTTTATGTCTCCACCCCTAGACTGAGTGCTCCAGGAGGGCACCCCACATTTTTACAATATCCAGGGCCTGATGTAGGACCTGGTCCTCCATTAGTGTTTGTTGAGTGAATGAATGACCTCTGAACCTCTCAGAGTGGCCATGGGGCAACATCAACATCTTCTCCTTGCCTCCAGCATGGTACCAATGTGACTGATATACTTGAGCTCCTCTGACAGTTTCTGAGGTGCCAAAGAGTCCCTGCGCATGAGACTGCATTCTTAGTGATCAATATGTTATTCTAAGGAAATTAAGCAGAGTCCTCCACATGGCAGGATGTAGGTGGTGATTTGAGAAGATCACTCAGTGGAACCATATTATTGCTCATCTGAATGCACTTTGTGGTGGTTCGTGCAGACACAAGAAAGTGAGCCAGCGTCCCTCCTGCAGCAAGACAGAGCATCAGCACTCTCTCTTGGAGCTGGAGAATGTCCCAGAGCACGACCTCCTTGGGGTCCCTAATGGGGAATTCACAAATGGGGAATTTTGCCTTGGCACAATATGAAAAAAAGTTCTATGCTCCGTGTAACAAGAGTCAAAGACAGCAGAACGGCTATCATGGATGTTTCAGTAATTTTCAGTATCAGAGATGCCTAGAACATGAAAATAAGATTTCTGTGGAGAGGAACAAATACGTATAACCTCTAACTAGCAAAAATGACTGTTTGGCCACTTTATAGACTTGAGATTTTTTTTAAGGTGCTATAACTAAAATACTCTGTTGCAAAATCTTTCTCATTATAATTTCAGAGAGCTCAGGAGTAGGTTGCCTTTCCCTTCTCCAGGATATCTTCCTGACCCAGGGACTGAACCTGTGTCTCCTGCAGACAGATTGTTTACTATCTGAGCCACCAGGGAAGCCCATTGTCCCAAGATAATTAAAATAAATAGATATATATACTAATATTCTTTGACTACAAATAATAAAATTATTAGTGTGATTGATCTAAAACTAGGCCAGTAATAGCTGAGTTGATGTAACCCACTCCAGTACTCTTGCCTGGAAAATCCCATGGACAGAGGAGCCTGGTAGGCTACAGTCAGTGTCGCAAAGTTGGACATGACTGAGTGACTAAACTTTTCAGATACTTTGGTTTAACTTCTAATTTTTTTTCATCCCAGTTTAAGATGCTAGTATGATATAATGTGCCATCTGGGCCTTGTTTTAATCTGTCAGGATCTGATTTTATTTCTTTGTTTTGAAAACTTTTTACATTTCAAAGTTTGGGGAAAATATATTTATTTCATAGTCTCAAAAAGTGTTACTCTGGCTTGTGGCAGCCTCTGTATGAAAATTCCACAGTGAAGGTGGCCACGTGATCGGCAGCAAGGGCCTTGCATGAGTGGGAGCATCGTCTCCAGCATGGAGAGGTGGACATGCCAGAACACCCAGGACTCCCTGCTGGCACCTGTTCTCCCAGTCCTGAGCACCCGGAGCCTCCCTTTTGTCCATAAAACCCTTAGGCCTGCTCCTGGAGTTTACTCAAAACCATGTTCAATGACTAGAGTCCAAATGAGAAAAATATAAGCTAGAAGAAGATGTATCCTTCTAGACCTCATTCATTGAAAATCAAACTTATTGGAAATAACACGTGCTCTTCCACAAACTTGTCACCGTGGCTGGGGCCTCTGTGTGACAACCCTCAAGGTGATTTTGTTCTTAGTCTGCTAATTATTGTACTAACATGCATGTCTTCTAAAACTCTTCCCACCGCATCCCACGTGCCACAGGGGAGGCGGCAGCCAGAGGGCCAGCAGCGGTTAAAGAACGAAGGTGGAGATGTTGCTCAGACACTGGAGGTCAGCCCAGTGTCAAGGAGACCCAGCACGTATTGGGGCAGAGGCTAGAGGGTGGCCAGGAGCCAAGACGGCCCCGGGGGAGAAGTCCAGGACCCAGCCATCAGTCAGGACTTTCAATTCTTCACTTTCTTACCTACACAAGCCAGTCTAATTCACCATAGCCAGAACACCTTAGGTTTTGGGATACATAACTAAACCCACATAAGTCACTTGCTCAGTCGTGTCCGACTCTTTGAGACCCCATGGACTGTAGCCCACCAGGCTCCTCCGTCCATGGGATTTTCCAGGCAAGAATACTGGAGTGGGTTGCCATTTCCTTCTCCAGGAAACCCACATAACTAACCACAAAACAGTTGGGTCGATGGCATTTAAAGGAAGAAAGAAAAGAAGGAAAGAAGGACCACTCCAAATAATAAAACATTACTTAGTGTGGCTTGTATGAAAGTACAGTTCACCTTTCGTTAGACTCCAAAATTATAACCTTCCCACCAGCTTGGTGAAAATTGAAAAGTTTGACCTGATGTGTTGGTGAAGCTGTGGAGGAACAGGAATTCTCATATACTGCTAGTATAAATGGAACAGTTCCTTTCGAAACATTTGGTAATAATGAGCAGAATTTTCAATGAGCTTACCTCTGACCAGCCACTGCATTTCTAAACATCTCTCCTACTGACATCTTCTAAAAGTACAAAATAATATCTAGCCAGGATCATGCTTTGTGCCATTGTTTCTAATAGCAAAAGATGAGAAACAACCCAAGTGCTCAGCAATAATAGGAAATTTATTCAAAATGACTGTGGTATGGGACTTCGCTGGTGGTCCAGTGGCTAAAGACTCCATGCTCTCAATGTGGGGGGCCCGGGTTCGATCCCTGATCAGGGAACTAGATCCCACAGGCTGCAACTAAGAATTCGCATGCCACTAATGATCTCACACGCCACAGTGAAGACCGAAGATCCCATGTGGAGCAGCTAAGACCCGGGGCAGCCAAATAAGTGAATAAATAATTTAAAACTGTGATGCATCCATACGGTGGAATTCTATGCAGCCATGAAACAGAACAAAAATTTCCATCTTCCAGTGTGGAGAAGTCTACAAGGTGTTTTGCTAAGTAGAAAACTGAAGGTGTATATAGTGTGCTACCTTTGTATAAGAGGTAAGGGGAGTGAGAATATGTACACATATATATTTGTATTTATAAAAAGAAACACAGGAAGGATAACTCTCTGTAGTGCGTGGTTATCTGTAGGAAGCGGAGGAGAGGAGAGTGGAGAGGACACTGTAAGCGAGACTTCCTGTGTGTACCTTTCTGTATAGCTTTCACTTCTGAATCATACGTGTTCAAAAATAAATCAAACTAAAGCTGAAAAAAAAAATCCATTAATCTTCTCCAGCAGGAATAGCCCTTTCTGGCTCAAGGACCAGTCATGAGCTAACTGGAGTCGGGTGAGGTGTATGGCAGATTTCAAAAGCTATGGCCAGAAGTTCTGCACTGGACGTCCATTCCGCTTTACTGCTGGCGGCCCAGAGCTATGCTGTGGCTTGTAGCCGAGGTCAGTCTTCATTTTCTCCATGAGGTTTGCTGGTTACACACCTTGTCTTATTTCCTGGGCTTGGGAATCCTGCTTGTTATTCTGTCCTGAGCTGGGAGCACTGCCTTGCTCCTACATTACAGCAGTTTAACTTTCCATCCTCCCTTGGCACTGGAGTCTGGTCCCTCCACTCTTGGCTCATGGCTGTGGCCTTGGTACCTGTTGGACAGCTGTATCTGATGCTGTCTGACTGCCTGGATTGACAAACATCATCTTCTTCCTTACTGAACGCTCCCTGATGCCTACTGCTTACCAGAAGTACTAGAGTACCTGTACAATGACGATGAGTGTTTGCTGTGGGACGGGGACAGGGCGTGGGGCCAAGGCCTCCACGTGCATCATCTCATTTGATCTTCATGAAGATCCTAGGAGGCAGGTATAGGGATGTGTGTGCCTGCATGAGTGCTCAGTCATGTCCGACTTTTTGCAACTCCATGGACTGTAGCCCACTAGGTTCCTCTGTGCATGGAGTTTTCCAGGCAAGAATACCGGAGTGGGTTGTCATTTCCTTCTCCAGGGGATCTTCCTGACCCAGGGATCAAACCCAGGTCTCTTGCATCTTTTCCATTAGCGGGCGGTTCTTTACCAGTTGAGCCACCAGGGAAACCCAGGTATAGGGATAAGAATCATGAAAAATGGTGAACTGAAATAACTTAACCTCATGAAACTAGCAAATGAAGAATCTGGGAATGGACACAGGTTAAGTGTGACTCTAAACTGGAGGCTTCTTCAGCTGGTTTTAGCTAGTTAGGGAAGTCCTGTGGCCAGTGGCTATGCTCTCTGAAATTAGGAGAAGCCTGAACTGCTGCACCTCTCCTAGTTTCCTGGGCTGAATTTGGTTCTGTCATTTCCGTTCAACTTAATAGATGAGCCGTGTTCCAGGGGTGGACCCTGCCAAGTTGTTCTAGCCTCCTGTGGCTAGTTCATACACACCTAACCTTCAACACAGGCACCATTTTCCTTACTTCTTCTAACTTGGGACCACCAATAATTTGGAATGGGCAGGATGGTGTGATCACTCACCTAGAGCCAGACATCCTAGAGTGTGAAGTCAAGTGGGCCTTAGGATGCATCACTACAAACAAAGCTTGTGGAGGTGATGGAACTCCAGAAGAGCTATTTCAAATCCTAAAAGATGATGCTGTGAATGTCCTGCAACTCAAATGCCAGCAAACTTGGAAAACTCAGCAGTGGCCACAGGACTGGAAAAGGTCAGTTTTCATTCCAATCCTAAAGAAAGGCAATGCCAAAGAATGTTCAAACTACCACACAATTGCACTATTTTCACATGCTAATGATCAAAATTCTCCAAAATAGGGTTCAAACATATACTAATGGAGAATTTCCAGAGCTTCAAGGTGGATTTAGAAAAGGCAGAGGAACCAAATGTTGTCAAATTGTCAACATCTGTTGGATCATAGAAAAAGCAAGAGAATTCCAAAAAAATATCTACTTCTGCTTCATCGACTATGCTAAAGCCTTTGACTGTGTGGATCACAACAAAGTGTGGAAAATGCTTCAAGAGATGGGAATACCAGACCACCTTGCCTGCCTCCTGAGAAACCTATATGCAGATCAAGAAGCAACAGTTAGAACCGACACGGAACAATGGACTGGTTCAAAACTGGGAAGTGTCACCCTGCTCATTTATCTTATATGCGGAGTACATCATGTGAAATGCTGGGTTGGTTTGAAGCACAAGCCAGAACCAAGATTGCTGGTAGAAATAGCAATAACCCCAGATATGCAGATGATACCACCCTTATGGTAGAAAGCTAAGAGGAACTAAAGAGCCTCGATGAAAGTGAAAGAGGAGAGTGAAAAATCTGGTTTAAAACTCAACATTAAAAAAATGAAGATCATGGCATCCGGTCCCATCACTTCATGGCAAGTAGATGTGGAAACAATGGAAACAGTGAGAGATTTTATTTTTTTCAGCTCCAAAATCACTGCAGATGGTGACTGTAGCTGTGACATTAAAAAGACGCTTGCTCCTTGGAAGAAAACCTATGACAAACCTAGACAGCGTATTAAAAAGCAGAGACATTACTTTGCCGACAAAGGTCCATCTGGTCAAAGCTATGGGTTTTTCCAGTAGTCATGTATGGATGTGAGAGTTGGACCATAAAAAAATCTGAGCACTGAAGAATTGATGCATTTGAACTGTGATGTTGGAGAAGACTCTTGGACTGCAAGGAGATCAAACCAGTCCATCCTGAAGGAAATCAGTCCTGAATATTCATTGGAAGGACTGATGCTGAAGCTGAAACTTCAATACTTTGGCCACTGGATGGGACGAACTGACTCATTTGAAAAGACCCTGAAGCTGAGAAAGATTGATGATGAGAGGAGAAGGGAGTGACAGAGGATGAGATGGTTGCATGGCATCACCGACTCAATGGACATGAGTCTGAATAAGCTCTGGGAGATGGTGAAGGACAGGGAGGCCTGGTGTGCTGCAGTCCCTGGGGTTGCAAAGAGTTGGACATGACTGAGTGAACAACAACAGGGAACTAGATCCCAACCGCCACAACTTAGAGTTTGTATACTACAACTGAAGATTCCGCATAGCGTGATTAAAATCCCAAATGCTGCCATGAAGATCGAATATCCCGCACGCGCCGCTAAGACCTGACACAGCCAGACAAATAAATACATGGTTTTTAAGGTTATCTGTCCAACAGTCTCAAGGATGCTTGAACTTAATGGTAATGACTAGTAAATACAAGGACTGAGGAGTAGAAATGGGAGTGCAGAATATTTATCTATTTAGAAACATAAAACAACTAATATTCTTTATTGTAGATCATAGAACCTTGCTTAATGGACTCCATTTCTTGTTCCATTTATTGCACCTACTTGAAGAAATTTAAAAAACATTAAAAATATTCAGACTTTAGACTAACTTAGATTCATCTTCCTCATTTAGTCTGAACTGGTGATGTTTGTAACCAATTGTAATGCATTTTAAAGTCAAACGTAAAATAATTTTAAAACTTTGTGTGATTTCTCTCCCTGATTCACACAGACAGTTGGGTAAAATAATTTCTGAACTATATGGTAATATGATACCCTAATCCAGTTTTCATTAAACTTTCTTTTCAAAATTAAAAAAAATTAATATTTTCAGCTAATGTGTTTCATAGTCACTGTATAAAGTGTGAACAATAAAATAAAGTTTTAATAGAAAATCCAAAGCACCTGTAATCCCACTCAATGGAGACTATTTAAATATGATGTAAATTTGGGTGTAAATCAAGACTTTTTTTTTGTTACTACTGGTTCAGCAACATGAAGGACAGATACAGACAAACTTGTAATAAACACATAGATTTGGAGGGCAAAATATAATCAATAATGCTCAGCAGTAAAGAATCTGCCTGAAATGCAGGAGACATGGGTCTGTGGGTTTGATCCCTGGGTGGGGAAAATCCCCTGGAGAAGGAAATGGCAACCCACTCCAGTATTCTTGCCTGGAAAGTACCATGGACAGGGTCTCAAGAGTCAGACAAGACTTGGTGACTAAAGTACCACCACCATAATCAATAAAATAAATTACTGATAATTGTGTTTCTAAAAGCAGAGAATTGAGCTAGGAAGGAAGAAACAAATCCTCTGGTAGCTCGAGCTGTAAGGCAAGCCGATAAAACCAGCACTTAGAGAACGAGGTCTCGGTCATGTGTGTATGCTGACTCCCCTCAGTCGTGTCCGACTCTGTGTGACCCATAGACTGTAGCCCGCCGAGCTTTTCTGGCCATGGAATTCTCCAGGCAAGAATATTGGAGTGGGTTTCCATGCCTTCCTCCATGTCCTGGATCTTCTCAACCCAGGGATCGAACCTGCGCCTCTTACGTCTCCTACGTTTACCACTAGCGCCACCTGGGAAGCCGATAGAGAAATAGGGGTCGGAGTATAAACCTTACGCAGAAACAAGAGACATGACTTTGGGTCCACTCAAGGTGAATATCTGGAATTAAGAGGTTGAATTAAGAACAGGCTCTTGAAAAGTTGCTTAGTCCAAAGAAAAAAAAGAAAAAGTGAAAACCGAAAAAAACGGGTGAATCCACATTTTCTGGGTTTTCTTAAGAAAAGAATTTCAAAGTTTTAACAGAAAATGTGGTGCAAAAGTTTATATTACCTTAGAATGAAAATATAAATCACAACAGATAAAAATTTAAACTGTAGCTAAATGCCAGAAAACCTCACAATATCCAGGAATGTAATATAATCTTTAGTTGTTTTCATCATAATTTTATTTCCTTTATGGAAGTGAAAGTTGGTTTCTGTTTCTTGGCTACATACTCTTTTAGTGTTTAGTTGCTCAGTTGTGTTCAACTCTTTGTGACCCTGTGGCCTGGAGACCTCCAGGCTCCTCGGTCCATGGGATTTTCCAGGCAAGAATACTGGAGTGGATTGCCATTTCCTTCTCCAAGGGATCTTCCCAACCCAGAGATCAAACCCAAGTCTTCTGAATTGGCAGGTGAAGTCTTCACCACTGAGCCTCCAAGCCTTGCATACTCTTTGCCCACCTCTTAATGTGATAAATACTCTTAAATATCACTTATATAAAGTAGAAAGATAAACCAGTCTTAATCAAAATGTGTTCTTTTTTCTTTTTTCCATCAGTCATGGTTGAGGAAAGTTTACTTTAGCCTTGTTATCGGGGTCGGGGAGTATCAGTTAAGGCCAGTCCTTCCATCCTAGGGCACAGCAGGCTGACCAAAGTTGGCTGGGTTTCACCACGCCCAGTATCTCTCCCACCTCCTATCTTGGCAGGGCAGTTCTCAGCAATGGGGTGTGCCAAGGTGACCACGAAGCCAAGTCACATGGCCCTCAAGCTGAAAGTGGAGCAGCGTCTCAGCCTGCCTCTTCTGCTTGCGGGAGACGCTGATGCTTCACAAGGTCCATCGAGTGTAGGTTGCCACTGGAGACTGCTGCCCATCGCCTGCCCCATCTCCTGAAGTTCCAAGACCACCCCCCCGGGAAAGAAGAATGACCTCCAGGCTAGCAGGACTTCATTCCGCCAAATTTCTTGGAGTTGCTGCTTTTTCCTGGTACCAGGGCCTCCAGAGGGGCTATCACATTAAGGGCCCTGAAGCACAACCACTAGCTTCATGGTGAATCGGCCTTAAGTGGGGACTATAGAAAACACTATTGACAACAACAATTACTTCCCACTTATACACCCATAGAAAGGAGAGAAGCTCCACCCCAGTCTCCGATAGGAATAATATAAGTGCACTCTCAACTTCTCTCTGCTCTCTTAACCATTTCTCTTGGAAGGCAGGGGGATTGGATGCTTGAGGAGGAAGATCCAAGTAAGATGCTTGCCTCACCCCCCTGCTGTTCTCCCTCCTTCAGAACTGCCTGCCCCACTGAAGGAAAGCTCTAGGTCGCCTGTGTCCAGGTGGTGAGCGACCAGCCTTCTTAGGGAAACCTTCTGGTGTTTCACTGCACCACCAGGGGCTCAGTCCATCTATTTCAGGAGTAAAGTATCAGCAAGCCCATCTGGCCACTGATCTAAAACCACTTTCTCCCATCAGCTTTATCTGAAATAAAGCCAATATTGTATCTTGATTTTCTATCTCTTACTCCTGCCTCTCCCCTCCCTTCTTTCTCCAAATTGATTCTGAATTCCAGAGAAGTACAGTGTGTGGGATGGACTTTCCCTGGTGGCTCAGCGGTAAGAATCCACCTGCAATGCAGGAGACGCTGGAAAACGCAGGTTCCATTCCTGGGTTGGGAAGATTCCCTACAGAAGGAAATGGCAACCTGCTCCAATATTCTTGCCGAAAAATCCTATGGACAGAAGGAGCTGGGGGTTTACAATCTACAGGGTCACAAAGAGTCGGCCATAGCTGAGTACAGCACATGTATAGTATACCCTACAACCCTAATAATAATGGTTAATTTGGAGAGATTTTTAAAAATGGGTGAAACTAATAAGCTAAACAGCAATAATATAGGAGAAGAGAGATCAGAGCTATTGATTAACTTTGGCCTTTAAGTCAAGTGCAGCATATTAAATTCAAGGGTAACCTCTGAAAGAAATAGAATATATATCTTCCAAAACACTGGAGGGTGAAAAAGGGAACAAACCCAATCAATTCAATAGGAAATAAGGGAAAAAAATAATAAAAAAATATGGTAAATAGAAAACACAAAATAAGATGGTATAAATAAATCCAATTATAGCAATACTAAAAATGTAAACATTAACTTCATCTGTTGAAAAGCAGGAATTATCTGAATTGACTGAAGCTGAAACTCCAGTACTTTGGCCACCCGATGGGAAGAACTGACTCATTGGAAAAGACCCTGATGCTGGGAAAGATGAAGGCAGGAAGAGAAGGGGACAACAGAGGATGAAATGGTTGGATGGCATCGTCGACTCAATGGACATGAGTTTGAGCAAGCTCTGGGAGTTGGTGATGGACAGGGAAGCCTGGTGTGCTGCCGTCCATGGTGTCACAAAGAGTCGGACACGACTGAGCAACTGAACTGAACTGATCTGAAGTGAAATACAAATACTATATGTATGTCTTTTGCAAGCATGAAAGACAATGACGCTCAAAGTATGAAATAAAATTATGGGGAAAATATTCCATGTAAATAGTAAACAAATAAAAGAGAGGAAAGCAATATTAATTAGATGAAACAGAATTTAAGGCAACAATATTAGGTGAGAATCATGATCATAAAATAGCATTACCAAAAGAATATAATCCTGAACATGCATGCACCCCAAACCCTAGCCTCAAAAATATGTAAAGACAAATAACATTATATATTAAAATAACTGTTAAATTCCGCCATCATGGTGAGTATTTTTTAACACACATCTCAGAAACTGATATAGAGAGTCCACTAATAGTTGGGAAGTATAAAATGTCTTGAATAACACAATATGCTTGTTATAATGGGCATATACAGAATCCTGCTCCCAATAATGAAAGAAAACAGGTAATTAGCAGAGAGTGACCGCAGTCCAGTCAGACAAATACCAAAGGATTCATTTCACACACAGCACATTTCATATCACAAGGCAATATGGTCAGAAGCTAAAACAACAATAAGGTAATTTAAATATTCTAATATTTTAGAAACCATAAGCACTTTAACACCGAAAACATATATGACTAGATAGACAGGTATGAGATAAACCGATAAATAATCCATTGTCTGAATGTACCATGCTTTATTTGTTGTTGAACCATTTGTGAGTCAACACTCTGGCTCTTTGGCAGAGACTGCAGGTTATCTCTAACATCTCTTCTTCCCTTCTTCCTTAGCAACAAAACTTCTAGTTTTTTAGCTGGAAGGTGCTGTTTGGAATAAAGGCTTATGTCCCAGTTTCCTTTGCAATTTGTGGTGGCTGTGTGACCAAATGGAAGTGGTGTGTCCGTGCAGCTGCCAGGAAGGATCCTTGACGAGGAGACCTGTGTCTTTTCTGCCTGTATTTTTCCCTAGTGTATCTTCAGATATGATTTCTGATGTGTATGGATGAGATGCTTGGAGATCAAATAACTATCTTGGACCTCAAGGTAGAATCCTCATAGAGAAAAAACTGTAGACACGAGATAGACAGAAACTGGGTCACTGTTGATCATGGATTGCTTATCTCAGGACTTTATTTACAGGGCAGGGAAACACATTTCTACCTTATTTAAGCTATTACTATGTGGAATTTTTCTGAATAAAATGTTTTCCTATGTATTTTGCTGTAATGACAGCTGCTATAAGCATCCATTTATGCATGTATTTCCCCATTTCTTCTAATGGAATGTATAAGTCATGCGATATATTCTTTTAAAGGCTTTTGAGAAATACTGCCAAATTTTACTCCGTTAGGATCATACAGCTTTACTCTTCCACTAACCAGGTATAAAAGTGCTCCGTTATTCCATACCCATTCCAACATTAAGTATCATTTTTTCCAATCCTTGCCAATCAGATAGGCCAAGAATATGATTGTATTTTTTGATTTCTAGGATGGGTTAGAGATTTTTTTAAAATTTGTTTGCTATTTGTGTTTTTTCTTTTATATGTTACTATTATTAAGTTCCTTGATCTTTTTTCTATCAAGGTAGTCTTTTTCACTTTGATTTTAAAAGACTATATATATATACATACTATATATATATATATATATATATATATAGAGAGAGAGAGAGAGAGAGAGAGAGAGAG
>SJXQ01011184.1:61199-122960 GCA_006408695.1 Aepyceros melampus | reverse complement strand
GCAGTTTAATATCAATAAACATTGTTTATGGTGATTTTATGCAGAATTTTAAAACTTTATCAGGATTTCTCTTTTGTTTTTTTCTTTGGTATCATTTTTCAGAAAGTTCTCTTTTCTTACAAGTTTAGAAATATTTGCCTACAATATCCACTAATACTTTTGTGTGTTGTTTTGGTTTTCTTTTACTTACTTTGAAACTGTTAATCCATCTGGTATTTATTTTGTTCTAAGGAAGAGATCTAAATTTTTACTCTTCCAAGAGTTTAACCAGATATTTCAACATTTGTGGAATAAGTCATCTTTATCCCCTGATACAAGATGTTATCTCCAGGAAAAACTAAATTCCCTGTATGTACATGAATCATCTTAAAATCTCAATTGTGTTCTATTTGATCTCCATATCTATTCCTCCACCAGTGCCATAGCCTTAATTATTCTAGCTTTTATGTATTTGCATACATAAAATACAGCAATACATTGCTGTATTCTTCCTAACAGTTAAAAAAAAATTCTCATAGTGAATTGTGCTTTAAAAAATATATTCCAACAAAACAAAACAAAAAACCCATGGATCTACTGCAGCTGGGACGTAGGTGAAGCATATGGGATCTTCAGTCTTCATGGCGGCATGCCAGATCCTTTAGTTGTGGAATCTAGCTCCCCGCAGGACTTGAACCCAGGCCCCTGCAGTGAGAGCATGGAGACTTAGCCATTACATCACTAGGGAAATCCCACAGTTGGCACTTAAATTGGAACTTCATTAGAATTTTAGGTGGATTTGTAAATATTTGACACTTTTTTACTATTGACTCATCAATACATTATTTCTTTTTATTTTCATATGAAGTCATTTTCACCTTTTTTCTGAGATGTTATCAGATCCTTGACAATAAGTTGGCTAACAGGCCTCTTGCATATGTTAAACATTTTGATAAAGTTAAGAAAGTCATGAAAGCAGCGTTTGCCTCCAATTTACTCATGCCTGAGTTGACATGAAGCTGTGTAAAACAGAAATAAAATGCCCATAACTTTATTATTGTACACACACTGCTCTGTACTTAAACCCTGCAAATCTGGCTGCAATACAAGTGACAATAAGAGGACTGATTGGGAATGGTAACGGGGAGGGTAAAAGGCATTGCAGATAGCAAAAGGAGCATTTGGACTGGAGGAAGCAAATAATGAGGCAGATTTAACTGTGTTCTAGGCTAGCAAAGATAACATAAATATACAATGATTTTTAAAAAGGGAATTTAGGGAGATGATAACCAATTGTCAAAAAACATTTCAACGTGAACCAGCAGTATGGGTTTTATGAAAGCAAAAATTTGGACCTGTTAGTTTCTGAAAATGAGTCTGAAAGATCAAAATAGTGCTCAAGGAAGATAATTCTTGTTGCAATGAGCACATGTATTTGGAATAAGAAAGTAATTAAGAATTTCTTTAGGAAATTGGTACAATAATTTATTTTATAGTTTTATTTATTAATTCAATGATTTTATAGAATATTACTCAGGATGTGCCTACCATTGTGTTAGCATTGAAATGACTTTGTTTGCATCCCCAAATCTATTTTTACAAGGCCTTCATGACAGATGTCTAATGACACTGCTTACAAAGAGGGAGACATTCCCCAGGTACTTCTGTACTTTGTTCAACAGAAATTTAACTGCCCAAGCGGATGCTTGATTGATGTTATTCAATGATTAATGCAGCAAACTCCCTACTTTACCCTCTGCAGCAGAAATCTCCATTTAACCCCTTGGGATATGTAAGTGCCTCATTTCTTGAGAAACTACAGTGAGATTAGGGAGAAGGGAAGGCTTCACAAAGCAATTAGGAAGAGGACAGATTAATCCATCCTCCTCTTATTGAAAAGCAGCTTCAACCAAAGTACTGTCTCCTGAAATAGACTTTTACCTACAAAGGCGTTTGCAAGAGAATTTGATAAAATAAGAAAATAAGAGAAATAAAAACAGCTATTAGAAAATAAGAACAATTTTTATTAGAAAATAAGAAAGAGCTATTAGAAAAAAAGAAACTAAATAAAAACAGCTATTAGGACTACCTGTTTCTCTCCTTTATTTTTTCTCCCCAGTACATTGAGTCCAATGGCAGAATATCTCACTGAAATAAGCATTTGTAAGTGAATCACAGTTGCTTTTCAGTCTGCAAGAGTCACTCTCCTGCAGCACGAATGTTTTATTTTTCTCTCCACGCATAACTGATGTCTACATGATGTGAAGCAATCCTGGTTCTTGTTGGTGCTGCTATTTAGAATTGGAAGAGTTATTTGGAATTGAATGTATCCTATCAAAGATAGCTTCAAAATATTAGCTTCATTTTGTGCCTTTAATTCCTCTCCATTTTCCCTTACTCATATTTAGTGGCTGCTATGTGAGACAGTATGAGAGGAGGTGAAAAGAGGCCATACATAAGTGTATGTTCTTTGCAAAAGCACTCTTCACTCTGGTTTTAAAGCCCACTTTCCCCTCTGACCTGGTATATACAAATTCCTAAGCATCTTCTAGCCTCGGAGGCATCTTTTTCTCTATAGGGAACAATTAAAGAAAAGTCCACCAGGGATGTTATGAGGGGGACAAGAGAAATAGGAACTGACAATATTCCTACTCTTGTTCCTGTTGTTGGAAAAAGTCCAGATGTTGTGGCTCCCAGCCAATTTAGGGACACTGAAACAAAATAGTTACGATAGGTAAAAATGACTTTCACCATTAGCTATTACATTTTTATAAAAATATAGATGCTCATTGCAACAAACAAGCAAACAAAGAAATAAGCAAAACAGAACAACAAGAAAATGAAAGAGAGAGAAAATAAAAGACGTGGTACAGGACAGACTAATGTACAAAGTGAAAGGGCTTCTAACCATCCCACTTGCCAGTGTTTTATTTCCAGAGAATATTCATAAAATATTTATTCAGACAAATGGGATTAGAATGTATGTTCTCCAACTTGCTTTTTTTTACATGAAACATTTTATCTTGGACTTCTTTCTAGTAGCATATGTAGCTCTATTTCCTTCCTTTAAACATCTGCATATAAGCAAGATGTGCTATAATCTTTACGAGAACCAGATCCTTATTCACAGATATTCAGCTGGATTCTTTTTTTTTAATTATTTACAAATATATGGCAATGAAAACTCTTGTTCATAAATGTAAAAAAATCTATAGGGAAAATTTCTAAATGGAATTGTAAGATCAAAGGATATGTTATTTAAATTTAAAAATAAAATTCCTATGTTAAAATTTAACACATCCTGCCAAATTGAGCTCTAAAAAGGTTGTATCAGTTTACACTCCTACTGATGAATCTGAGACTGCAGAATTCCACACCCACAACAAATATTTTCATCCCTGGCAATATGAAAGAAGAAAATTCACTTTCAATTTAGAAATTGTCATTTCTTCAACTGTAACTGAACTTGAACTTTTATTTGTTTACCAGTTTTTTCCCTGCAAACAGGGAAAACTATTATTTTAAAGTTGTTTACCTTTTTATTGACATGTAAGAATATTTGGATATTAAAGAAATTAACACCTTGTCATATGTATTAAAAATGTTTTTCCAAGAATGTGTAATAAACATTTTGCTTTAAAAGAATATTTCTAATCTTACCAGTAGATTCCTTATCCAGAGTGAATTTGATTTAAAATCATTTCTGTTTTATCTCTCACTAGGGAACCTTGATTTAATCAATTTCCCAAAGAAAATGCATTCCTCTATTTGATTTAATCTTAAAATAGTTGTTTGATGTAACTTTAATACACAGTCCTTATCTCAAGGATAGATTTATGTTTCAGAAAGAAGGAAAAAATTAGGAAAGAACAATGAGAAAACAAAGAATAATGATGACCATCTTCATTCTTATGAAATCTTTAAGATAAAATAAATTTAAGAGTATAAAGCATAGAACATTCATGAGGATTTCAAGCCTCACTCAGAACTTTCTCCATAATTACTTTGCCAAATTTTTTCTTTATCACTTGTATTGTAATTCTCTCTTTGGGGGACATATTTCAGACTCTCTCTTTTTAATCCATACTTTCCCAAATTATCTCACACATTTCTGAAATTTTATATATTTTGAGGGAAATAGACTTGATTTAAAAGTTAATCACTGTTAGATTTCATACACAATTTTATCATTGTTTAAGGCTCAAATAACTGGGCATATGGTTTATCAGTAACAGTATCAAACTGTTATTGCTGGAAAATTAGAACATTGATTCTGGATGAAGTAACCTAAATGCAAAAGGTGGGTTTATGAAAAATGAAATTCTTTAATTTTTCTAAATCTCTAAGAATCATATTATTCCATGCTTTAAACTCTAAAATTCTATGAACTTAACAATTCTAGAATTTTATGGGGAAGTAACTGTTTACTTGTGTTTACAAAACATGGTTTCAGGTTCAGATTATTTCTGATGGTTTATTTTTTTAATCAATTGAATAATCTTAAGAAATGAATTATCCCTTGGACTGTAGAGTCTATAGGGCTTCCCTGGTGTCTCAGCAGTAAAGAATCTGCTTGTGATGCAGGAGACATGGATTTGACCCCTGAATCAGGAAGATTCCCTGGAGAAGGAAATGGCAACCCACTCCAGTATTCTTGCCTGGGAAATCCCGTGGACAGAGGAGCCTGGCGGACTACAGTCCATGGGGTCACAAGAGTCCAACATGACTTTAGCGACTAAACCACCACCACAGAGTCTATATAAACTTACAGGCATTGTAATGAAGTGACTAAATTAAAATCTGATAATTAAAATATCTTGGAAGGTAAGCATTTTTAGTTTACTTTTAAATATGAATGAAGTAAGGGTTATTTAAAATATTATTTCATTTCCTATTTATTTAACCCTAGCTGGCTTCCCTGGTGGCTCAGATGGTAAAGAATCTGCCTTCAATGTGGGAGACCTAGGTTCTAGCCTTGCATCAGTAAGATCCCCTGAAGAAGGGAATGGCAACACACTCCAGTATTCTTGCCTGAAGAATCCCGTGGGCAGAGGTGCCTGGCGGGCTACAGTCCATGAGGTTGCAAAGAGACAGACATGACTGAGGAACTAACACACAAACACAGATACGCCACACACACTATTTGAAAAAATTTGTTATAATATTCAATTTATTTTATTTTATTTATTTTCCTTGTTTTTCTTTTTATGGTTTGGGCAAGGGACACTAGTGTATTTTTGTTTTTGACTAAGTAAATAAAAAAAATAAAAGATATATCAGAAGACAGGCAGACTTTTGACCCAAGGAATCTGGAAGTTGTAGCATTTACTGACCTTCCATTCATTAAACTGATATTTACTGAGCACCTGTTGAGGTTAATTTGGATAAGAACTGAATTAAAAACATTTGAAGTCTGAGTCAGGTGTTATCTGGACTTTGTGAAAGCCAGATCCATGGGGTTTTAATCCAGAAGTGTCTGTCTATCCCAAAATAAACTCAAATTTTAGTTATGGTATATTAGTAATAGTGTGGAAATATAACAAGCCTGTTGTCAGATGACTGTATTTCTTTAAAAGTTACTTTATATTGCATTTTAATTTATTCATAAGACAAACATGGTTTGGGGGCAAAATGTCCCTATCTCTAGTTTAATAAAACATTTATACATAACAGAATTCTTGCTGGTTGTACCTCTCCTTGCTTTCTGAGGATAAATTCTTGTAGCTGGAGGGCTGTCAGTTTAGTAGGTTCTGGGTAAGCTAGAGGACTTGGGCTTGCTGACTAAATTACCCTGCTTAATAGTGGGGGAGTAGAGGGAAGTGGCAAACAGGTTTAAATTGAGAAAATCCTGGAGGAAAGAGCGAAGTTCCAGTGGAGGCTTGGAGTGTGAGAAGTCGGGACTGGGAGTGTGTTGAGAAGTCGGGACTACTGATGGCTGGGGTCAGGGATGGGGTAAGAGACAGGCAGTGGGGTGAAAGGGAGCGCGGTGGGGGATGTAACTCATCACGAACGTGAAAGTGAAGTCGCTCAGTCGTGTCTGACTCTGCAGCCCCATGGACTGTATGTAGCCTACCAGGCTTATCAGTCCATGGGATTTTCCAGGCAAGAGTACTGGAGTGGGTTGCCATTTCCTTCTCCAGGGGATCTTCCAGACCAGGGATTGAACCCGGGTCTCCCACAATGCAGGCAGACGCTTTACCCTCTGAGCCACCAGGTGCACTAAATCGTTAAGAATATTGGCCTGATTGGATTTCTAGTGGAAGCCTGCGGAGGGAAAGAGTTCATAGCAATGTGGCTTCGGGCAGGAACAGCACAACATGGATGAAAAGGAGCTGCTGCTGCTAAGTCGCTTCAGTCGTGTCCGACTCTGTGTGACCCCAAAGACGGCAGCCCACCAGGCTCCCCCATCCCTGGGACTCTCCAGGCAAGAACACTGGAGTGGGTTGCCATTTCCTTCTCCAATGCATGAAAGCGAAAAGTGAAAGTGAAGTCGCTCAGTCGTGTCAAGACTCTTAAGGACCCCATGGACTGCAGCCTACCAGGCTCCTCCGCCCATGGGATTTTCCAGGCAAGAGTACTGGAGTGGGGTGCCATCGCCTTCTCCGGGATGAAAAGGAGAGCAAACACCTTAGGAATACCCCAGAAATAAACAAACAAGCATTGAGAGAGTTTCATGTCAAATGCTCTGCCATTCAGCTGCATCTGAGGTTGGCGTGCTACTGGGCGTTTGCAACGTTTCTCAAGACTCAGTGGCCTGCCTCCCTGGAACAGCAAGCAGAATTCACTAGAAACACGTTCAGAGACAAAAACCTCCCAAAGCAGGCCTCTCTTGGTGATGTAGTAAAGAAATTACATGAACCTAATCATCAACAGAATTTTAGGTTTTAAGGGAACCTAAATTCAAAAGGATCATGTTTTAAAAGTCAGTTAAATATTTTTTTCCCCAAATGGTACACATTCTTAAGTCTATTTAATTTTCTGTCAGGTATTAGATGAAAAATAAGCTTTTCTATGTATGCTGTTTCTGCTCCATTATACCATATTTTAAGGCTATTCAGAATTAGGTCAATTAAACAACAGATCTATTATAACATGTATCTAATACTTACTGTTGGGGGAAAAATACTGTCTTCAAGTCCATCCTTAATGTCAGTAATTTTCCTCTGTAAAGCTCTCTCGCTGGGCATACTTGATGAGGTCTCTGTATGCTGTCAAAGAAAGTAAAATCACTTGGCAAGAAATTTCTGACTCCAGTAGTATTTATGCATTCACATACTTGTAAGTGATTTGCATGCTAGTTAAGGGCGTTGCAAATACATCTCTAACTTGTCTCACCAAGAGGCAGAGACTAGATGCTGATAGGATGTATGTGAAAGTACTTTTGTAAAGTTCCAATAAAATACAGTCCTTTAATATCAAGGTCAGACAGAGACTAACAAAATAGTCTCAGGAATAGCCATGAGGCAAAGGAAAAGTACTTGCTCATGAAACCAGAATTGTAAATAATCAATTACAAACAACTGTAAAAAATAATTTTTTGTATACCAAAAACCTTAAAGTTTTGTTTTCTTGTATGTATTGAGGTGATGAGATAGCTTAAAAGATTCACTTCATGTTTTAATATGGTTTGTGTTATCCGGACCCTTTTAACTGATACTATGGCAATTTTCATTTTCTTAGCAACTATTGTTTTGTTACTAATTTCTAATTTTACTGTATTATGATCAGAGAATATGTTACATATGAATCCAATTTTTCTGTTATTTATTGAAATTCACTTCGTGGGAAACATTAGAATTGCTGGATTTTTCTCCAGCTAGATATACACTAACTTTTGTTTTTGCTGCTTGAGAATCAGTGTATTTCCACTTTTGGAATCTGACATTTCATTATAAAAATTTTTACTGACTTTCTTCTGAAAGTTGCCTGTCTTCCATTTTTCACTCTCTATGTCTCCATGAGACATGTTCATTGGACCTTAATCTTCTAAATTTCTGAACCACTCATCTCTGTCTCTCTATACCTCATTCTAAATGATTTCCTCAAATGTATCCTAAAGTTTGTTAATTTTCTTTTTGGATGTGACTAATATTCCAAGGTGGTGCAGTGGTAAAGAATTCATCTGCCAGTGCAGGAGATGCCAGAGCTGAGAGTTTGATCTGTGGGTTGGAAAGATCCCCTGAAGGAGGGCGTGGCTCCCACTCCAGCATTCTTGCCTGGAGAATCCCATGGACAGAGGAGCCTGGCGGGCTGCAGTTCACAGGGTTGCAAAGAGTCAGACAGGAATGAGCACACACACACACATAATATGCTGTTTAGCTTATCCAGTGAAATTTTAATGACTACAGTTTCCATTTCTAGACATTCTATTTCTTTACAAATCTGCCTATTCATTTTCATGGTGTCCTATTGTTTCATGATGTTTTCAAGTCTTTTAAAAAAAATCTTTTTGCCCTTTTATTTATTTTAGAGTGTCTTTGGTTTTGATCTGCAATCTATAGTTATCTTGGTCCTTCTCCGTATTTTTGCCTCTGATTGCTCTCCTTTAGGGTCGTAATCCTTGTGTACTTTATAACATTTTGTAGTTGTTGTGAATTCATCTTCAGTGGGTTGTTTTTCACGAGACTTCTGTTATGAACTGAATTGGGTACTCTCTTTAAACTCATACATTATAGCCCTAACCCCCAGTGGGATTGTATTTGGATATAGGGCCGATGAAGAGCTAATTAACATTAACTAAGGTCATAAGGATGGGTCCTGATTCAATATGACTATTTTCCTTATAAGTGGAAGAGAGATCAAGGCTCTCATACATAAAGGCCATGAGAAAATACAGCAAGAAGGCAACTGTTTGCAAGCCAAGGTGAAAGGCCTCAGGAGAAACCAAACCTGCCAGCACCTCAATCTTGTAATTCCAGCCTCCAGAACTGTGAGAAAATAAATTCTGTTAGTTAAACCACCCAGTCTGTGATATATGTTACGGCAGCCTGAGCAGACTAAGACAGCTTCTGAACCCTAGGGTGTGAAAGTAACCTTCACAGAGTGTTTCTGCATTTGCTACAATCAGATTCCTAGGGGTTCAAGGCTCTGGCCCTATTTTATGTTACTTTATTGACTTAGGGGCCCATTCTAAGAAAATGGACTTAGGGTTAGTGTTCTAAGCAAATAGTATAAATTCAGACCTCTCCATATGTGACTAGGCTGGTGTTATTAATAGTTCTCTCAGAAGATGTCTCTTCCCCGACCTGTGCTCAGTATAGGGATCAGTAACAGCAAACTTCCTTGCTCCTTCCACAGGCCAAGTGGTGTTTCTCTAACTCGCCTTCTGAAGCTCTAGACTTTCTGCAGGGGACTGGCTTCAGCTTCCCTACCCAATGTGTTTGAGGCCTTAATTCCCATCCCATCCTCATCTCCACAAATCTTTATCCAGGACTAAAACCCCCATGGGTCCTTGTAGCATCAGCTTATACTTATTTCTTTGGCTTTGGTTTCTTGTTTTATTTCTGACATTCAGGGAGTTTTGTTGCTTCATTCTATCCATCACTTCCATGAATTTGTACTAGGAAGGCAGGCTTTCCATGTCCATCTGTCCACCATGCTCGCTCTCTAGTTGTGTATACTAGAAGATGAAAATATATTTTCTAACACACTAGAAGTACATTTGTCTTCATAGAGTTGGACCAAATTTGTCTCTGTAGGGTAGGATTACATGAGCTCATAGTCAGTAAATTTGTCACAACTATATTTTTAATAAGTTCTATGTGAGTAGGAAGAATAAATTCATTTTAGAACAAATAAGTTTCAATAATATGATGAAACCATCAGAAGGAACTTTATTTCCAGACTTGATATCAGGATGATATACATATAGACTTATGACTTTAAAGACAGCAAATGTGAGGAACAAATATAAGTTGAGAAGCAAGAATAATACAAGCATTTTGTGCTTGTGTTATAATTGCAAAGTAACTGATATCTTCATCAACGTTCAATGCACAGCTGTGAACTGAAATGGAAATGTGTCTTCCAAACTTATATGTTGAAGCTCTATTCTAGTGTGATGGTATCTGAAGACAGGGCCTTCAGGAGATAATTGAGGTTAGATGAAGTGATGAATCAGGACCTCTAGGAATCTAATGGAAGCAAATGCAAAAGCACTTTGTGAGGTTACTCATGATGGGATTAGTAACTGTCTGCACACTAGGAACTGGGTTGGCAGCACCTTGATTTTAGACTAAATGCTGTGGTTTATGGTATTTTGTTATAGCGGCCTGAGCAGGTTAATACATGCACATACTCTTCATATATAAGAGCTGTGACCAGCTTTCCTACCATCTGTTTTTCAGGTTTATGCTGTCCCTATGTACTTACTGTGGCTTCCTTGGTGGCTCAGATGGTAAAGCATCTGCCTCCAATGTGGGGGATCCGGGTTTGATCGCTGGGTTGGAAAGATCTCCTGGAGAAGGAAATGGCAACCCACTCCAGTACTCTTGCCTGGAAAATTCCTTGGACAGAGAAGCCTGGTAGGCTACAGTCCATGGGGTCTCAAAGAGTCGGACACAACTGAGTGACTTCATTTTCACTACATACTTACTCAGTTCAGTTCAGTCGCGCAGTCGTGTCCGACTCTTTGCGACCCCATGAATCACAGTACGCCAAGCCTCCCTGTCCATCACCAACTCCCGGAGTTCACTCAGACTCACGTCCATTGAGTCCGTGATGCCATCCAGCCATCTCATCCTCGGTCGTCCCTTTCTCCTCCTGCCCCCAATCCCTCCCAGCATCAGGGCCTTTTCCAATGAGTCAGCTCTTCGCATAACGTGGTCAAAGTACTGGAGCTTCAGTTTTAGCATCATTCCTTCCAAAGAAATCCCAGGGTTGATCTCCCTCAGAATGGACTGGTTGGATCTCCTTGCAGTCCAAGGGACTCTCAAGAGTCTTCTCCAACACCACAGTTCAAAAGCATCAATTCTTCTGCGCTTAGCCTTCTTCACAGTCCAACTCTCACATCCATACATGACCACAGGAAAAACCATAGCCTTGACTAGACAGACCTTAGTCGGCAAAGTAGTGTCTCTGCTTTTGAATATACTATCTAGGTTGGTCATAACTTTTCTTCCAAGGAGTAAGCTAGATAAGTAATAAATGATAGTTTTTGATCACTCAAAATTTAGCATAATTAACATGCAGTCAAGGTTTTGAAACATATTTTCCCCATTTAAAGCTGTCCTGACTCAAATGTACTCTCAGTTATTCAAGTATTCTATGTTCTCCCTCTTATTCAGCTCTCTGGGGTTTGATTAAGATTAATGCATTCATTGGATAAAGAGGATGTGGTACATGTATACAATGGAATACTACTTGGCCATAAAAAGAAAAAACAATGCCATTTGCAGCAACACGGACGCACTAGAGACTATCAAACTAAGTGAAGTAAGTCAGAAACACAGACAAATGCCATAATATCACTTATAAAAATATGACACAAATGAGCCTATCTGTGAAACAGAAACAAAATCCGGGACACAGAGAATAGACTGGTCATTGCCAAGGGGGAGAGAGGTGAGATGAATAAAAGTGGGAGTTTGGGACTAGTCAATGCAAACTGGTATACAAAGAATGGATAAACAACAAAATCCTACTGTAGAGCACAAAGAACTACATTCAATATCCTGTGATAAACCATAGTGGAAAATAATATGAAAAAGAATGTATACATGTATAACTCAGTCATTTTGTTTTAAAGCAGTAATTAACACAACATTGTAATTCAACAAAAAATATTTTTTTTAAAGATTAATGTATTCAAGAGCCCATGACACTAGACTTTGTGCTGGGGGTATCAGATGATCTTACCAGTATGTAACCAGCAATAACCTGCACGTCCTGGGCACAGACAGCATGGGTGAACTGTGCATGCTTGAGACCACTGCGGCGTTCTCTTAACAACTTGGCTTGTAGGAGGATGAAGGGAGAGATGCATAATATTCTGTCTTGCTAAGCCCTCATGAATTCAAGTATGAAGTCTATCATATAGAGGGACTACTTCTGTGGCCGTCTAAAGACGATGGCCACAGGAAAGGAGGGACTGGAGGGGGTCACGAGTGAAGCTCCACGGGAACCAGGAGACATTCTGCCTTTCCACTGTTCCATTATAGCTTCAACTCTTCCAGCCATTCAAGGTGTCCTTAAAAGAGTCCTTGATGCTCTGCGTTGGCTCATTCTCTCCATTTAACAAAGCTGGTGGTTTGGGGTTTGTTATCCCAATGCCCTCAAATTCCTGAATGATGATAAGGCAAGTCACACTGTACTTGCACAGATTTCTGTGTTAAATAGTTGTCTGGAGCCTGCCTTCTGCGAGAGAGGTCCTGATTGTGCTCCCTGGCAGCCCCCTGGGAGCCTCTCCGATGCAGCATCTTGGGCCCTATCCCAGAGCTGCTGAGTCAGAATCTGCACTTGATCGAGATCCAGGTGACACACACGCACATCATGTCTGGAAAGCAAACTGATGCAGAGTATCGCCCTCTCCACCTAATAGTTACCTCTTTTAACTCATTAATAATACCTAAGGAACAAGATGAAGGTTTCCATAAACCCACCTAACGTGGCATTTTGTCTTCTATTAACAATTTGGAATCACAGTGGGGTCCCCTTTTTCACATATAAGGAAACCTAGTATTTAAGTCTATAAATGAATCAGAAAAATTGTTTCCATTTTGATTTAATACGAATGTGGTCTGGCTCACGCCTGCTAAATTGAAAGCAAAGAACTGTTTCCATTCAGGTTAATGGGTTCCTCCTCATCAAGCTGTCTTTCTTTCATGTAATCTAGACTTGCCTCCCCTTATTTACTTTTTGGTAACTGGTCTTCTCTTTAATAGGATTATTCATCCTTCCAATATTAACAGCAATTAGACTCACCTCATGGTGCGTCATGCCAACTCAATCTCAGGCTGTCAGAGTGGGATGATCTTAGTCTTGTCTCAGTAACAAACTTTGACAACCAAAACAAAGCAGCAGGCAAAATACACAAAGAGAATTAACAACATCGGATCGCAGATGACAAGAAGTTCTCGAACATGTTGGTTGCCTCTGCCTACCTTGTCCTCGTGGAAATAATGGCTGCTCAGACTGATGACACTGTGATGCAGTCCTAAACTGGATTTTTCAGGAAAGTTTTAAAAGAAGACTCCTCTTTTACATCCTTAGAAACATTAGCATTTGCTTTCCAAATCTAATCTATTTAATTTTATTGGAAAACATTTACAGAGCTCATCAGCAGACTCTCTAGTATTGAGTAATATTTATATGCGGTAATCATGGGAAGGAGAGATTTAGATTAAATGCTGCTTTTTATTACTATTCAATCATCATAAGTTGTTACACTTTTTATCTTTTTAGTCAACAGATTTCAAAGGTGGGAAAATATCTTCATTTGCAGTCATACCTATATTTATCTCCTATTATATTTTCCATTAGTGTCTACATGAGATTTTATTCCTAGGGATTCCCAACAAAGTGAGTGTGACTCTCCAGATGCTAATAATAAAGACAAATGCACCCTATCTCTTAGAGATGTTATGAGAATAAATTAGATAATATTTACAGGGGGATTTGACCTCACTAGAGATAGTATATAAACAAAATGCAAAAAAAAAAAAAAACCCTTTAAAGAAAAAAATTCCATTCAGTTGCAGCTAGACTGACTTGACTGTACCAAATTCTGTTCTGAGAAAAGAAAACAGGCCAGACAATAGTGGTCCCTGGTTGTGGATAAATGCCAAATACTGACAATGAATTCCAGGTCTGGGCTGAAAGCTCAGGCATCAGTTTGAATAGGCACAAAATGAGCCCTTTGCCTTTTTTCTGTATATCTACATTTACTCTGCTTGGGATACTGGTAAAACCTTGCATATACTGGGTTAAATTATCACAGTTATTTTAAACTTCTCTCTACCTTTAATAACATATAAAGATTGTTAACAAAGCAGTGACGTGAACTAATTGTAAGGATGTATGTAACACATATGGGCTTCCCTGATGGCTCAAGGGTAAAGAATCTGCCTACAATTCAGGAGACACAACAGACGTGGGTTCACTCTCTGGGTTGGGAAGATTGGAGGGGGAAATGGCAACCTACTCTAGTATTCCTGCTTGTAGTTCTATGGACAGAGGAGTCTGGTGGGCTACACTTCATAGGGTTGCAGAGTTGGACACGACTGAGTGCGCATATGTAACACATATACCTCTAGACAAACTGTTTTTACATTTATATTTTCTGGAACCAAAAAGGAGCTTTCAGCAGGACAATGGGCAAAGTGGGAATCATGTTATTGCAGACTGAAAGGCAAAGTGGTCCTTATAGGTATGGGGAAGCCTTCAGTTATACTCTTAGTATTATTTTGGGGAAACAGCAAAGCCCCCCCATCCCCATGTTTTCAAACATCCTGCCACCCTGCTCCAGATTCTACCATTTAAAATTCTTTTGAATTAACGGAAATGGTTGCATATCCATGGGAAAATCAAGATTAAAAATTGCAGGATGATGAAGACATTCAACATCATTACACACAAACACTTACTGCATACCTACTATGTGCCGGGCACTGTTTTCAGTGCTTTTCCAGAATTATCTCATTTAGTTCCACTTCAACTACATGAAATAGATACTATTATTAACCCAGTGTCAAAGATGCAGAAACAGGCAAAGAGAGGTCCAGGAGCCTGCCCAAGATCACACAGGCTACACGTGGTGTATCCGAATGCACATCCTGGTGGTCTGACTCTAGGCTCCATGTTCTGAACCAGTAAATGTTCCTGCAAGGGTAGG
Source organism: Aepyceros melampus (assembly GCA_006408695.1). NCBI lineage: Eukaryota > Metazoa > Chordata > Mammalia > Artiodactyla > Bovidae > Aepyceros > Aepyceros melampus. The sequence goes on along the minus strand of SJXQ01011184.1, from coordinate 108,151 downwards.
AGTTAGCACCATACAATATATTCTTCTTGAAACACGAAACAAGCAATACGTTGCCATCTTTGCTACAAAGAAAGATGTAAAAGCTGAACATTTTTGGATTAAGCAATGGTTCATTTTCCCAGAAAAGCCAAGATTTTCATGGCAGGACAAGCCTCCACTTTTCCGTCTTTGAACACAGGACTCAGGGTCAGTGAACACTCATTATGCCATCTTATAAGAAACTGTTCACTAAGAATGGGGCACTAGGCAACCAGCCGAAAGGAGAAGCTGTCTTGTGGAGCCAACAGCAGATATTCAGGTAGAAATGAGAAATGTCACAAGGAAATGAATTTAGAGATGAAAACATCAGAGGAGATTAGCTAACGTACTCTGAGTAATTGCCACGTATGACATTGCTTATTGTGAATCTTAGGGTGCAGAATAACTTCTTGATACACACAATACAAAAAGGCCCTTAAAATTGTTTTCCAATGGCAGAAGTATGTGCTGTACACATTTTTGTTTTATTTTGTTTTATTCCAAATAGGTATGGGTTTAAAAAGAGGTGAACTGATACCCCGATTTCCCTGCTCCTCACAGAACACTGTAATATGGTTAAGCACAAACCTTTCCATAGCAACAGACTCTGTATATCAGGCATGAACCCTATGTATCTCCCTTGAAGAAAGCTTTAAGGTTATAACAGACAAATTCAAAATAAAGCCTGTGATCCCACCACCATGAAGCCTGATTCCCCCATGAGCTCAAGAAAGGATACATTGACAAACGACTCACCATGGCTTCCTTTAGCTCATTTCTTTGCCTTTCTTTTTCTTTAAATGGCACTTCAGCTGTAATAGTTACAAAGATTTCAAGAGAGGACTAGCGCCACCTGAAAAAGAAAGGCCCCAAATCCAATACAATCACGGTGTACAGAAGCTCAGACCGGACTTACTGAATAGCCTTGGGGGGTGATGGCTTTTCTGCTTTGAGACCAAAGGCGCTCCTTCTTGTCACCCTTTGCTGCTTTACTTAGTGGTTTTCCACTCCATGAACACTACGTGAATGCTGATTACCTGTTAGCTATAATTCTAAAATAGGTATTTTATATAGAGGAACATGCAGCTTTGGGGGCATCTGGAAATGTTTTCATAAGTACATATAAAATTACATATTTTTATGTGATTGGAGGTAGTGGCTAAATGGGGCAAACTGGATATGCCGCTAATACATATAGTTGCACATGCAAATTGTGCAGAGTGGACGCCTCCCTCTGCACCCCCAGTTAGGCAGGAGGCACTGCCTAGGGCCAGAGAGTACTCACTGTTGTCTTGGTGGAGCGAGACGTGAACCCCTGTTCGGCTAACGTTGTGCTTTGCTTTTCACATGGGGAACTAGGCTTGCAGACGCTATTGATTATACTTAGGAGAGAGGAGGTTAATGACATGTTGGGAGTGCAGGCACTATATTTCATCCCTATTCAGGTTTTAAACAGCATCCTCCTCCAAATATTCTACTCCAAAGGTTGTATGCTAAAGAGGGAAACAGATGGTCCAGTTTTATATTCTCTTCCTTTAGAATTTCTTATGTAGCTCAGGGACTTCGGTCTTCTGGGATCCCAAATTATATTTCAGCCCATTATACGTATTCAGTTTTGATACTAAGATGGTTTGTAAGAATTATTCAAAATCCACATGGCTGCAGCCTTTGCTGTTTCTTAGTGTGCCATGTGCTGTTCATTTTAATTGAAAATATTCTAAAAGCAAGATTGATGTGTTTTCTATCCCCCTAAAATAGAAACAGGTTCTGGGCTCATAATTGAGCACTCATAAGCCCCCTCTCCTTATTAACATGCCCTCTAATTTGTGCCTCTGTTTGCACAATATAAATGGCCTTTAACAGCCCTTCATTCATACAATGGTCTCACCAACCCAAAGAAAATTAGTAGCAGGCAAAAGCCTATTTTTACTGACACAGAGACAAAAATGCTAATTACCTTAAAATATTCTCAAGTGTATATCTTTGGCATCCTTCCAGGCAAGGCTCAAAAGTTTTTTTTTCCCCCTATTATTTACCAGTTATAGGAAAAGTTGTTTTTGTTTTACACTCATGCTTATACATAAATAAATCTATATTGATAATTTGAAATCTTTTATTTTGGGCCAGAGTACTGATGACAGTTAGGTGTTTGTTTGCTTTCTACTCACTTGTAGGTACACTTGAGAGCATTGACTATTTGTGATTATGTTTTGTGTTTTGCTATTTTTGTTAAGGGACTTAGGGACATTTGCAGAAAAAAATAAATTTTAAATTTTATTTAAATGTAATAATTATCATAAAATATTAATATTTCTCAATCACTTTTAATTTTTCTTGATAATTAAATTTGTTTGTCCAACTTTATACTCTGAAGTATCCCTTCCTCTCAAAAATGGTTTTAAACCTGAAAACTCTGATGTACAAAATAAGTAATAAAGAAACAAAATTCAATTCAGTTCACTAAATTATGATACCAGGTGTTGAAAGTATTACCATAAAGATTATGAGTTTTTTATCATTTATGTGATAATTTTATATTGTAGGCCTGTTTGTAAGAAATAAAGTACAGAAAGTACAAGCGCTCATTATTTTGAGGTAATTTAAAAATCAAATTTGGAGAAAGTGTTCATTGATGGATGAATAGAAAAAGAAAATGCGGTACATGTTACGATACAATGGAGTACTATTCAGCCGTAAAAAGGAAATCTTGCCATTTGTGATAACATGCATGGACTTTGAGGGCATTATGCTAAGTGAAATAAGTCAGAGAAAGACAAATACCATATGATCTCACTTATATGTGGACTCTAAAAAAAATAGCTCATATGATGAATAGGTTGGTGTGGCTAGAGGCTGGGGTTAGGACTGTTAAATTGAAGGAGGTTAAAAGGAGGTACAAACTTCCACTTATAAGTCAGTCCTGGGGATATAATATATCGTATGATGGCTACAATTAATAATACTGTATTGCATATTTGAAAGTTGCTAAGAGAATAAATCTTAAAAGTTCTTATCACAAGAAAATAATTTTATAACTATTTATGGTAATGGATGTAAACTAGACTTATTGTGATGACCATTATGCAATATATACACATATTGAATTATGCTGTACATCTGAAACTAAAATGATGTTACATGTCAATTACACCTCAATTTAAAAATTTTAAAATAAACAGGTCTGGGGAAAGAAAATGCATTTACTAAAAGGTAAACAACAGTATAGGAGTTTAGTAATAGTGGAAGCCAGTAGAATACAAGAGCCACAAGTGAGTGTAAAATGAATTGGTAATTAACAGTAAAAAAAAAACAATAAGCAACATAAGGCAAACAATAATAAGGCATTCAATCTAGTTTTTTTTTTAATGGACAAAAGATTTGAATAGACATTTCAACAAGGAAGATACATTAATGTCTAATAAGCACACAAAAAGATGTTCAATATCATTAATCATTCAGTTCAGTCGCTCAGTCTTGTCTGACTCTTTGCCACCCCATGAATTGCAGCACCCCAGGCCTCCCTGTCCATCACCAACTCCCAGAGTTCACCCAAACTCATGTCCATCGAGCAGTGATGCCATTCAGCCATCTCATCCTCTGTCGTCCCCTTCTCCTCCTGCCCCCAATCCCTCCAAGCATCAGAGTCTTTTCCAATAAGTCAACTCTTTGCATGAGGTGGCCAAAGTTTCAGCCTTAGCATCAGTCCTTCCAATGAACACTCAGGACTGATTTCCTTTAGAATGGACTGGTTGGATCTCCTTATAGTCCAAGGGACTCTCAAGAGTCTTTTCCAACACCACAGTTCAAAAGTATCAATTCTTCGGCACTCAGCTTTCTTCACAGTCCAACTCTCACATCCATACGTGACCACTGGAAAAACCATAGCCTTGACTAGATGGACCTTTGTTGGCAAAGTAATGTCTCTGCTTTTGAATATGCTGTCTAGGTTGGTCATAACTTTCCTTCCAAGGAGTAAGTGTCTTCTAATTTCATGGCTGCAATCAGCATCTGCAGTGATTTTGGAGGCCCCCAAAATAAAGTCTGACACTGTTTCCACTGTTTCCCCATCTATTTCACATGAAGTGATGGGACCAGATGCTATGATCTTCGTTTTCTGAATGTTGAGCTTTAAGCCAACTTTTTCACTCTCCTCTTTCACTTTCTTCAAGAGGCTTTTTAGTTCCTCTTCACTTTCTGCCATAAGGGTGGTGTCATCTGCATATCTGAGGTGACTGATATTTCTCCCAGCAATCTTGATTCCAGCTTGTGTTTTTTCCAGCCCAGCGTTTCTCATGATGTACTCTGCCTATAAGTTAAATAAGCAGGGTGACAATATACAGCCTCGACCCACTCCTTTTCCTATTTGGAACCAGTCTGTGGTTCCATGTCCAGTTCTCACTGTTGCTTCCTGACCTGCATACAGATTTCTCAAGAGGCAGGTCAGGTGGTCTGATATTCCCATCTCTTTCAGAATTTTCCACAGTTTATTGTGATCCACACAGTCAAAGGCTTTGGCATACTCAATAAAGCAGAAATAGATCACTAGTCATTAGGGAAATGCAAATCCAAACTGCAGTGAAAAATCATTATGCATCTGCTAGGATGACTATAATAAAAAAAGACAGACAGACAATGTAAAGTGCTGACAAGAATGGGGAGAACCTGGAACCTCCATATATTGCTGATGGGAAAAAAAAATGATTTAGCCACTTTGGATAACAGACTGGCATTTTCCTAAAAAGTTAAATATAAACTTACCATGAAATACAACAATTCACTCCTATGCACTACTCAAGAGAAATGAAAACATATGTCTAAAGTTATATATGTGAATGTTCATAGTGGAATTTTTCAAATAGCCCAGAACTCGAAACAACCCAAATGTCTGTCAGCTGATGAATGGATAAACAAAATATGGTTTACCCATACAATAGAATTCTACTCAGCAATAAAAAGGACCCAAGTACTGACACTTGCTACAAAATGGGAGAATCTCAAAAATGTATGCTAAATGAAAGAGCTAGATGGAAAAGACAACAGCTATATGACCCTCTTTATATAAATACCCAGGAAAGGCAGTTTACAGGACGGTAAGCACACCAGTGATTGGGGCTGGGAGTAAGAAAAAGGAGTAACTGCTAATGGGCAGGAGGCAACTTTCTGGGGTCATGGAAATGTTCTAAAATTGGGTTCTGGTAATGGCTGCACAACTGCATCCATTTACTGAAAGTCAGTAAGTTGTTTACTACTTACAACAGGTGGATTCTACAGTATGTAAATTATACATCAGTAAAAATGTTAAAGGAAAGCCCAATAAGTTGCGTATGTTTTTACTGGAGTGGGTCAAAGTGGTCGTCTGAACTTTTTCTCTCGACTTCAGTGCTGAAATATAATTCAGACAAGGGTCTACATCAACATTTACAGTTTGCGTAGCAAAACGAATACAGTGTTGTAAAGCAAAACAAACTAAAAAATAAAAATTAATTAAAGAAAAAAAATTTACAGTTTGCAACATCCCTTACAATTTTCAAATGTACTTGCTTTTCACACCAGTCCTGTGAAATAGGGTGCACAGGTGAATCACAGACAATAAGCATTTTTCTTTTTCCTTTCAGCTTTACTCTGAGGCAACTTTATATGCTGAATACAGCATATAATTTAAAAATCAAGGCCAACTTGGATAATGTAATCTGAATAAACTGGATAACAAACATTATCATTGCCTTAAGTACCCCAGATGCTTTTGAGAAGACATGTATCTTTCATTTACCAAACCATTCTGAACAACAGGTAAGCCCCCAGCTGGAGACTCATTGTGGCTCACTGTCTTTAGATTTGGCTGAACAACCTCGCCTACAGACCTGCCCCCTTGTTCGGCTGCCTCAGTGAAGCCTATGGTAGTTGTTCACTCTAAAGCATTTGCATCTATAAATATTGAAAATATGTAATATAATTGTATATACAATTAGGCACACAACAGCTAGTGTTACAGGAGCTAATATTCCCCGGCAGAAACAAAGCTGCCAAAAACCAAGAATGGATCCAAAGTATTAGTTTGGTTCATAGCAAATACTTCTCTACTATTTCTCTTGAAATCTCAAAAGGAACCTAAACAAACAATTCTGACTTAGCCTGGAGCAGAGAATGGTATATTTAAAGAAATGTGACTTATAAATAAAATATCCAATTAACGTAATTTTGAAAATGTATGTGACGTAGGCACAAATACCCCGGACTAGTTAAAAAACCATGCAAACCTCCCTTATTTTGATGGTACATACACAAGACATACACCAACAATCACAGACCTTTATACACAAGACATACATTAACAATCACAGACCTTTGCATCCAGCCCTAAATTTCTTGCTCTGGGTTTATGAGAAGGTCAGCCTCTGGATCAGTCTTTCCCCACTTTCTGCTCAAGGAGTTAGGTGTGAAAGGAGCTCTCAGTGGAAGGGAAAGGACCAGCCTTTTCCAAACCAAAGTTTCAGCCTTCCAATCTCAGCCTCGGATTTGCTAATTTGTCTCCATAGCATGCTTATGCAACCTCTGCTTTCCAAGGAAGGCATGGAAGTTTTGTGTATTTTAGTATTCTCTGTCTCCCTGGATGACTTCCTGAAATCCTTTTGCAGGAGACATGTGTTGCTTAAGGATGTTTCCATGATCTTCGATGTAACACAAGCTGTGTTTCTTGCCTGTGACTGAACATGAACCAGACTGGATTAGGCTAAACAAACGTAGAAATATTAAACTGATTTCAGTCAATAGTTAATTCTGATATTTTCAAGTTGTAAAAGTCTCATATTGATATTTACACAATGCAACACGCAGAAGAGTGGGAAAAGCGTGTGACTCAGGGCAAGATAATTGTGTTACTGTCTAGAATTTACTCTTGTAACTGTGTTTAGGTCCCTCAACTTCCAGTATTTTCAACTGAAAAAATGATCAGAATCTTGGGGTGAAATAGTCTCTAACGTCCTAATCATAATTTGACAATCATTTCTTGAGATGTTACTGTTATTCTACAAAGTAGAAATATTTATCTATATAATTTCATGGAGTCACATGTAGTTTGCCCTAACATGTCCTCTGACCTCTTGCTAGGATTTTTTTAAAAAGAAAGAATTTGAAACTCATAACATGGAATCCATTTGCACTATCATAAAATGCCACACAATTTGCAGCCTGAGAGCAAGAAGGACACAGACAGCAGTCAGATATTATCTGAGTCAGATTTCACAAATACACACCTACAGTTGTAAGGAAGAGGTATGTCATCTCCGAAACGCCCTTTTTTTTTCTTTTTGATAAGTTTTACAATACTACACTGGCTTTCACACTTCCCAGAACTCCGATGTTCCTCAAAGGTGCTTCTGTAGCCCTTGAAAAGGTTAAAAATATCAATACTAAAACCTGTTCCCTACTGCCCACTCCCCCCAACACTGTTTTTTATCTGTTTTATATATTTGGCTTCTATTTAATTTTTTTGGAAAAGAGTCCTTGGATAAGTGCAGTCTGAAAAATGACTGCACTATATAATGTAAAATATTTTGCTTAAATGCTGTACTTTTAAAAAGTGTTTCATTATTATATATACTGCTTAAAATGTAAATCATCCTGCAAGTTGCTCCAGCAAAGACCAAAGGTTAGAAAATAATTTTCCAGTTATAGTCTTTGAAAAGACTATAAATGACATGCTATATTTAATTTGAGAGTCCCTGTGCAAATCATCAAATACTTTAATAACTATACAAATATTAATATTTGATACAAGGATCTCCCAAGTTACAGCATATTCATAAATCTGGATTGATAGGGGCCTAAATGGGAAAATCCTGTTTGGATAGCTCTAAGAAATGGGAGAGTGTTTAATGAAACAAGCTTGATAGTCTTATCATCAAAAAAACTGATTGATATTTGGTGCAATTTAATCTTTACCAAAAGAGAATTTTGAGGAAAGGAACAATCAGTAATTTAGATTAATCCCCATTCTTCCCCTTCAGTCTAATTCATCTACCTCTTACTCTATGAATGGCCCTTTGGTCTGCTGGTTGTAACAAATGCTTTTTTTTTTTACCATGGTTAAATGATCAGGAGTCAGTTTTTAATTTTATTTAAGGACATGTGTCAATGTTGATTTGTAAAGGTGTAAGTGAAAGACTACCCCACTTTGAATATTATTCACTTTCTAAATTGATTCAAAGAACCTAATGGAAGAGTAAAAACAAAATGTAATCTTTGGGTCATTTTCTCTAAGACTTTGAATCTATTTGCCGCTTAGATAGGTTCCATGTTACTGAGAGCCTTGTGAAATAAAGGATAAGTTATTCCAGCCAAAGGGTTTTCTCATTTCAGTTCCCTAAAAATCTGTATTTTCCCCTTAATAATAGATAGATTCCTCTGTAAAATGCTTTGGGGACAACTGAGATAAAGGGCCATAAAAAATGACCACTATATTGGAATAAAGTAGAAAGGGGTCCTTTTTCTCTATGCAGAACACCCTCTAGTAAATAACCAGAGGTACAGAAACAGCTGGTACCACCATGAAGATCACTGGAGAATGTCCTGGAGGGTCGTGAGGAATGAAGCCATTTCTCAACTTTTTTCAAACCGCATGGAGATGACAGCATGATATTCTTGTCAATTTGGGTTTGCAGCTCTTTTGGCTCTGACTTAAAGTAGGTTTAGATCACAGTACAAAGCAGAGTGAAAAAGATTTCCTTTATCTTTGATAAGTACTTTGCTTTCTCTTTTGTTTTCTTCATGAGAGAAAGCCTCTTTTTTCTAAGTTCCACTCTGTTCAAAAGGAAGGCATTGGTAAGCTCGGCCAGCCCGTTCCATGGGGGGCTGGTCCTTCCATAGTTCCCACTCCCACCTACTTTTCTCAGTTGTTTTGTTGGGAACCGGATTTGAGTGGGTGGATCTTCCAGAACAGGGTTTCGGTCTGATGGAGCGGGGCGTCGCAGAGGTTCGAAATGAAGCCACCTCGTGCCACCTTCCTTCTGCTGCTCTGAGTTCCCGCCCCTTCTCACACACACGCGTGTCCCAGGGTCTCTGAGGGCTCTCTGGGGAAGCAGCACAACCTGGAAAATTACAGCAAAGGGATCTCTGCAGCTTGGTTTCAGAAAGCACATCAGTTGCTATAGCAGGAGAAGGTTTGCAGATAACTTGCTCAGAGGGGGAAAGAAAGAGGAATTGCGGCCTATCCCTGACACTAGTTTTTAAGGGTCTTAGAAAGAAACACCTATTTGGCTGGCAGTGTAAAAACATTAGAGAGCGAGGACAAAAACAAAAACAACTGAAAGATTCCATATAAAGATAAGGGAAACCGAGAATAGTGAGAATTAATTGCTTTCTTTAGGATCAACTTAGCTTCGTGCACAAAGTTCATTTTGACTATATTACATCCCTTTAATCCTAACAACTAGATTCAAGTTGGTGGCAGAGCTCTGAGGCATTACTTTCTGAATATAAGCAAACGGAGCTTCTAAAGGTGATGAGGCTGAAGGTAAGCGGGCGGAGGGCGCAGAGTGTCCTGAGCCTGCAGCCCTGGATTCAGTGACCCCCTCACTGGTGTGTCCGCCAGGACTACACCACAGAGCCTTGGCGGCCCGCCCGCAGGACTGCTCCAGAAAGACTCCGGCATTGGCCAGAGAGAGAGAGAAAGTTCCGCAAACAACTCCCAGATCTCTCCGCCCAGGTCTCGTTACACCTGGTTTCTCAAGAGCAGATTGCTCAGCCAACCTTAATAATCCCAGAGGAACGGCCGGGCAGGAGGCTGGATTCCAATCTACCTTTGGCCTAATTTATTGAGGGCTTTAAAAGGGGGAAATAAAACTTTGAACTCGACTCATCTGAAGCTTTATGATTCAGGTGTGCCTCTTGCCTTCAGGGGCACCGAAGATCACTGAAGTTACAGTGACCAAAAAAAAAAAAAAACCCACACCTCTCTGAGCTGCAGAACAGAAAAGCGTGTCCAGACCCGACCCGGCTGGTTCTCGTACCAGATTAATTTGGCAGCAGGAGCAGAAGTCCCCGGCTCTGCCCTCATCCTTTCCTAATGGGATAGGATTTACCCCGCGTGCCGCCCTTTCATCCTTCGCTCCCCGGCCACCCTGCGTGTAGGAAAAAAAAAGTGACTGCGTGGAGGAAGGGAGCAGAAAGAAAAAGGACGAGGAAAGGCGGCGGAGGAGGACAGCAAGACTGTGCGAGAGAAACGGTTGGAGGGAAAAAGGCTAGGTCAAGGCTGAAGTCACGTCTAGGTTCCGTAGTTTAGAAACTCGGGAGTTTTAAAAAGCTAGGCCGGCAAGTCTGAGCTAGTCTGTACGACTTGAGACAAAAGGCAGGACCTACGAAACCCTTTCCCCTTCTCTTTCTAGGCAGACGTGAGTTAGAGTCCCATACCCTTGCGTGAGGACAAGGTGAGCTGATTTTCGTGCAGGTGCCTAGCGTGGTGCCCATGTCCTGATAGGGGATGAACTTGACTCTGAACCTGAGCCCACCGTTACTCCACGGAAAGCAGCTGAGTGGTGGTCCACGTGGGACGTAGCCCTTTTAGTTACAGAAAAGCCAGGCCCCCAAAGGAAGGAGCCAACCGAAGGCGAAGGCGAGGTGGACTTCCCTCCCTCGGCCTGGGCTTTCTAGACGCCGAATTCTGACCCCCTCTTCAGGGAGGGCCTGGAGCACCAATCAGTTCGGCTACTAAGCACCTCCAGAGGAAGAGGGGCGCCTGCTGGCGACGCCTACTTGCGCAGTGTGTGTGTGTGTGTGTGTGTGTATGCGTGTGTGTGTGCGTGTGCGTGCGTGTGTGTGTGTGTGTGTGTGCGCGCGTGTGCCCGCGCGCGTGCTGGGCGTGGGGCAGGGCTGAGGTCCGAGATGGCCTATTCTCAGAGGCCCTCATCAGTCATGCAGACAGAGGCGTCGGGGCGCTGGGAGGCAGGCCCTGGGACGTGCCAGCCCGATGCCTGGTGTTTTCACAGCCTCCTGCGAGCCCCGCCTGGCCCTCCTCTGCCAGATCCTGGGTAGGCTGGCGCGAGAACCGGTTTCCCTCCGCCCCAGCGAGTGGGGGCCGGGTGGGGAGGCCCGGGCGCCCCGCCTCACCCCGCGCAGGCCGCTCCTTCCCAGAGGAAGCGTCTAGAACAGATCGCAGCACCGGCTTGTGAACGCCCGACCGCGGTTCCCGGAGCGCTGGTGGTGTGTAAACAGAAGTGCTGTCAATCACGTCGCGTCGGCTCCGCGCGGTGGATTCTTTGGTGAAAGGAAAGCCTCTTTGCTGGGAGAATACCCCCCCGCCATTTATATCATTGTTAATTTCAGGTGGTCGTCACCTTTTCCAGCTTGGCTCTGAGTTTCTCTCTTCCGTCCTCTTTTTGGATGATCTTTTCTGCCCTGGTAACCCTTCACTTCCCACCTACTGGAATGGCTGAGAAGCGTGTCATCAGGAGGCAGAATTTACCAGCTTAAAAAACATGGGCTTTTAGCCCAAAGAACTAAAAAAAGGACTGTGGTGGATGGGGCACAGAAACCATGAGAACGTCCCCCAAGCTCTCCATTCTGCCTTCAAGGCGGAATGCGCGTCCCTTCACCTCACCTGCCTTTGATTCCTTTGAGCTGGGCTCCTCACCCCCGGGCGTAGCCACTTGGGACAGGGCGCCCCTTACTTCTTCTCCTGGAGGAGGCAGCTATATTTCACAAGGAATAGAATGATTTATGTGCACAATTTAAATAGTTTTGGGGGGCTCTGAGGAATGCAAAATGCAGTATGACTTGAAGGCACAGTATACTTTAGGGAAAACGTGGAATGCATCGAATGTTTTCTTTTCCCTCTTTGAAAGCGAGTTTAAATCTATTTCACTGACGAAACTGTTTAACCATGTGCAAATATGTAATTCTGCCTCCTGACAAGTTGGCCAGGATTGGGATCACCGGCCATGCCAAGGCTGGAAGCACAGCTTCGACACCATGGGGTGCTCCCAGCACAGATTCCCCCTACATTTAAAATATATGGAAAGAATAGAACTACTACTTTTTCCAGATTCAATGCCTTTCTTTAAACTCGCTCTTTTAAATATTCATTTTTTAAGAGAGGATGTCATATGTATTAACTTTGTTCCCCCATGAAGATAGTTTGAGTTTTGAACAAAATTGGGTAGTAATTGTAATCAAATATGTTATTTAAAGTCATTTCTATTTTTGCAGAAAATAATTATTGTTTGGAATAGTTGTTTATGCCAAAACTGAAGATGTAAAAATATTTTAAGTAGTCCAGAAGTCCATGATTGCACCTTCTAGAAATGAAAATGAATTTCATTTCTAGAGATACACTTGACTTGAATTTTTATTTCATTATATAACTTTTATTGTGAAACATTTCAGGCATACCAAAAGCCCCACAGAGAATTATTACTATATAACAAACATCTACTACTCAGCCCAAGAGATAAAGCTTTTCAAGTGTCATTGAAGCCCCCACCACACCATGTGTCCTCTTCCTAATCTTATTACCTTTCCTCACACCCCTCTTATGAATTGATGTTTATCATGGTCACACATTAAAAATATTTTTGCTATGTATGTATTGATTGTTGTTATTTTTAGTTGCTGAGTTGTGTCTGACTCTTCACCATACCACGGACTGTAACCCTCCAGGCTCCTCTGTCCATGGAATTTCCCAGGCAAGAATACTGGAGTGGGCTGCCATTTCCTTCTCCAGGGGATCTTCCCCACCCAGGGATTGAACCCACATCTGTTGCATTGGCGGGCAGGTTCTTTACTGCTGAGCCACCTGGGAAGCCCTGTTGTGATAACCTTGATTACAGTAGCTCTGCTTCCCTCCTCTTAACTGATGCCTAGATATCCACTGTCTGGATGGATGTGCTTCTGTTGAGAGATGGCGGTGGTTCCTACTTTCCCCCATTGTAGACAATGCTGCTATGGACCTTCTTATAGATGTTGCTTATAGACACATGTGAAGAATTTCACCCAGGACAGGTAATGTGTTGGGATTCTAGGTGCACAATCCATGACTTAATTAGACCCTGTCTACTTACTCTTGAGAGTTGCCAGCTTTATATTTTCACTGTAGAAATAAAAGAAAATCCAAATTACCGATGAGAATAAAAAGGAAAAGTCATTCCCATCTCTCCAAAGAAACTCACTTTTAACTTAAAAAAAAATTGTTTTTGTGTGTAATTTCCCTCATAACTCAGTTGGTAAAGAATCTGCCTGCAATGCAGGAGACCTGGGTTCAATTCCTGGGTAAGGAAGATCCCCTGGAGAAGGAAATGGCAACCCACTCCAGTACTCTCGCCTGGAGAATCCCATGGTCAGAGAAGCCTGGCAGGCTACAGTCCATGTGGTCACAAGAGTTGGACACAACTTAGTGACTAAACCACCACCACCACCATCATAATCTTCCAAGTTTTTTTCTTCTATGAGATACATGTGTTTTTATGTATCGTATGTGAATATATATAAGTACATTATATGGTAGAGGTATATACATGTTATAAGAGTATACATGTATACATACAAATATATATGTGTATGCAGTTGGCCCTTGTAAAACCTGAGTTTGAACACACATGCATGGGTCCACTTACGTGTGATTTTTTTTCCCCAATAAATACGATAGTGCTACTCGATCAGTGGTTGGTTGAATCCATGAATGTGGAACTGAGAATACAGAGGGCTGACTATAAAATTATATAGATTTTCGAATGCAGGGGGGCTGGGGTGCAGTCATGTCCCCTAACCCCTGAGTTGTTCAAGGGTCAATTGTATATTTGTATTTAATGTTTGGGGATTCTATATTTTTAAATTCAACATTATATAGTGGGCATTCTACCATATCACTAAATATTCATTAAAGACACAACTTTAATGGCTACAAATCAGTTCACTGTAGGAATAATTCTTTGGTTTATATAACTACTCATGTGTTAAACGTTTAGATAGTGATTTCTCACTCTTACGGAAAATGCTGTGATGAAGTACAAAGTGTTTATAAACCAAAACACTTTTTTAATTTATCTTCTTCACGGCAGTTTCAGTGGCTTAATCAGTCCTTTTGTTGCTCAAGGAGCTAAAATCTTTGAGGATAAAATAACAGCTTTTAACTTATTGCAATTTTCTGATACTCTTCCCTTGTGGCTCAGCTGGTAAAGAATCTGCCTGTAATACGGGACGCCTTGGTTCGATTCCTGGGTTGGAAAGTACCCTGGAGAAGGGAAAAGCTATCCACTCCAGTATTCTGGCCTGGAGGATTCCATGGACTATGGTAGCAAGAGTCAGACCCAACTGAGCGACTTTCACTGTCACTTTCCTGTTAACTTGTCTTATTTACTCCTTGCCTTGGCTGTATAGGATTCTAGTATAGAAGTGTAACACAGCTCAGCAATCCGATCTCCAGCAGATGGGCACTTGAGTGGTTCAGGTTTTTGCTGTTGTAAAGAGGGCTGCTGTGTGTGTTGCTGTTGACTTGCAGAAGAGCTTCCTGAGAGTTCCAGCTCTTCCAGCTCCAACCACCAGTAGCAGTATTGGGAATGAACGAGTTACATCATTTTTTCTGAGTCTCAACTGACATCATCTGCAGAATGAAGCCAACAGAGGGAATAACATTCATTGAAGGCTTATGACAAAGCAGCAACTGCTCTAAGTACTTTACATGAATTACCTCATTTAATGCTCACAACTCTATTGAGTACATACCACCATCACTCCCATTTCACAGGTAACTAAACTGAGGTGGAGAGAGCTTAATTACCCAGATTACAATCAATAAATGGCCAGGTCACAATTCAGACTTACAGATTCTGCCCCAGTAGTTTGCCCCCTACTTTTAAAAAGGCATTTAATCACACTTGTTTTCTCTCTCCTTCTCTCTCCACGTTCTTTATGCTGAACCATTTTATAAAGTTGTAGACATCTTGACATTTCACTCCCAAATACTTCAGAATTAACACTTAAGAAAATTAACAGTAATTTAATATCACCTAACACAGTCACACGGAGGAGGTGATGGCACCCCACTCCAGTACTCTTGCCTGGAAAATTCCATGGACCGAGGAGCCTGGTAGGCTGCAGTCCATGGGGTTGCTAAGAGTCAGACACAACTGAGGGACTTCACTTTCACTTTTCACTTTCATGCATTGGAGAAGGAAATGGCAACCCACTCCAGTATTCTTGCCTGGAGAATCCCAGGAACGGGGGAGCCTGGTGGGTTGCACAGAGTCGGAACGACTGAAGCGACTTAGCAGCAGCAGCAACATAGTCACATGACATATAGTCATTTAATACCCACATAATACAAATTATAATGTTCTTAGGCTTACCAGTTTGTATGAGAATTTCTATAGTTTTTCATCATCATCAACACTTGGTATTGTCAGACTACAAATTTTTGCTAATCTGATGGGGTGCTGAAGTGGTGTCTTATTGTGGTTTTAATTTGCATTTTTCCAATTATTTACAAGGTTGAAGTTATGAGACCATTCTTTTCCCATTCTTATGTGAAACGCTTGTTCATTTCTTTTATCCATTTAACAAAAATTGGTTTGTTTGTCTTAAAAGCCTTCCTTGTTAAGATGGAAACTGGCATGACAAATTCTTACTGTAACTTCAAGTTACTCAATGGCTTGGCATCACAAATAAATGGTCCATGGAGAATGAAGCTGAAAATAAAGGATTTTTTCCTAAAAGTGATTACTTGGAAATTTGGATTTCAAAGGTAGAAATGAGGCATACAACTTAATGCTGAATAGCAAAATATACCAATACTTAACAAAATTCCCCAAGATAAGTAACAGAAATAGCAGCAGTGCTATATTTAAGAGGGATGAGTTGAATTCTGTGTCCTATTTCCCACCTCTCCTAATTTCCAGGAGTCAAAATCTAAGTTATAAGGATGCTTATAGGAGTGAACCCCAGGCTTTGTGACTGTCCTTCAGACGATGAGTGAACTTTAGTCATTAGTGGTCCAAGCCACTCCATTTTCACCAGGACTGAGTCACGGAAAATCAATAGTAGGATCGTTTAATAATGCTTCAAAGACTTGAAAAAAGCCTGTGAAGAGAGGTTTAAACCCAAATAGAGAAACTTCAGAGTAAGGTGTTCCCATACTTGTTGTTATTTTGTTTGTCTTAAAGAGAACCATTTGTAGCTCCATACCCCTGTTGCTGGGAGATCCAACCAGTCCATTCTAAAGGAGATCCGTCCTGGGTGTTCTTTGGAAGGAATGATGCTAAAGTGAAGCTCCAGGCTTTGGCCACCTCATGCAAAGAGTTGACTCATTGGAAAAGACTCTGATGCTGGGAGGGATTGAGGGCAGGAGGAGAAGGGGACGACAGAGGATGAGATGGCTGGATGGCATCACGGACTCAATGGACGTGAGTTTGAGTGAACTCCGGGAGTTGGTGATGGACAGGGAGGCCTGGTGTGCTGTGATTCATGGGGTGGCAAAGAGTCGGACACGACTGAGCGACTGAACTGAACTGACTGACCCCTGTTGCTAGCATGGAATTCAGTCTGGACTGTTAATCTAGATTTTTTTCAGATAGGAAAGAAGATAAGGTATATCAGCTTATTCATGTGGCATTATAAGAAAATATGAAAAGAAAATAAAGTATGATTAATCACTTTTCAGCACATAAATGTTAAGATTTGTATTTTAAAGTACAAGTCACTTTACAGTGATTTATAGCATTTCTGTTTCTTATCTAAATGACTATGGAAAATAGAACTATTCTTACAGATGGGGCAAAATGTACTATTTACTACTCTGTAGCTCATTATCTTCAAGTCTTGGATACTGTTTCTAAAATTGCAAGTATAAGATTTAAAAATAGAAGCCTTTGTGTTTCATTGCTATTGGGTCCAACCAGAAAATAATTTTCCTTTAAAAGTGATTTTATGCTGTACCCTGATGGAGATGGGAGTATAATTTTATCAAAGTTAATAGAATTAAGTTAAAATGTGTGTGTTTTGTAATATATAAATTATACCTCAATGAAAAAAAGAGAATTGTTGGGGAAATGACATTTCAGAATGGGTGGCAGAATGGTTCTCAAAGTAGTCACAGGGCCACTCAGGAAGCAGGGAGGGACTGCAGGGCCGGCCCAAGTTGTCCTGTCTGGTGGTCTTTGTGTCTGGGTGAAAATCTGTGCCATCACTGTGACAAAAGACAAAGGGCAGGGCTGCCTTTTTAGCTGCCATAAGGCTTAACAATAAAACCCATGAGCAAATGTTCCCACTGATACTGTCCCCATGGCCAGCTTGAGTTGGAGGAATGTAATTAGACCCCACTTTCTCCGCACTCTGGCGGAGGTTCAGGAGGCCAGCTGTCTGGAAAATTGGAGGAAGAGGAAATGTACAATAGAAAGCGATTGCATTAGGAGTTTGTTCCAGGATCTTCCCTGGTGGCTCAGTGGTCAGGAATCTTGCCTGCCAGCGGAGACACAGGTTCGGTCCCTGATCTGGGAAGACCCCACGTGTTGCAGAGCGGCTAAGCCTGTTCACCCTAGGACCTGGCCTCTGCAACGTGCACCGTAACTAGAAACTAGCCCTCACTTGCCACAACTAGAGAGAGCCCGCACACAGCAATGAAGACCCAGGGCAACCAAAAATAAATACAAAAACACAATTTTTTAAAAAAAGTTCGTTCCAGTTCTCTTTTTGCATCCAACCCTTTGCCTGAGTGAGAAAAAGGGAACAAGTAGGTAAAAGTAAGTGAGTGGTTTATGCAGTTTTACCTGGGCTCTCCCCTCCTCCTCCCCATCCCCCTCCCTCTGTTCTCATCAAAATTGTGGGGAACAGCGCTGGGTGCCAGGACTTTCCGAATTGGAGGCATCCCATGGAGGGCTTTTACCACTTGCTGTTCTTTTACCCAGATGTCTGCACGCCAACACGTTGGAGAACAGCCATCTAGTGTACCATTTTGCCTTCAGAAAGAGATTTTTATTAGTCAAATCATTCTTATATGTAAATATTTTACGGAAACAAGACTCTTCTAAAATGTCTATACTAACCTCTATTAAAGGTTGAAACATCCTTAGAGTCACATAATCCTGATTCATTCACTCAAATATCAATCTTTTCTTTTGCAAATGAAATTCATTTTCTCTCTCAGAAACCTCTGCACGTAGAACGATAATGCCAATACCAGTAACTGAAGATAAACTGTTATCAAATCAACGTCCCTAAGTTTTATTTCCTGTTTGTTCATGCTGTGTTCTCTGTACATTTTGATTTGTTAAGGGGGCAGTTTTCGTGTGTTGCCTATTTGTGTATATTACCCTTAGGGTGAAGACTCATCATTTTCCCTCCTTCCCTCTTTTTATTCTCCCTTTCTCTCCATCTTTCCCTCCCTCCCTTCCTTTATTTCCTTCTGTTTCACAGTATAGGGAAAGAATGTGAACAAACATTAAAGCCTTTGTACTTGTGTTCAGTCCAGTTTCATTCCTTTCCCTCCACAGATGGCCACTATTTTGAAACTGGTGTTCTTTCCTATCCTTGCTTTCATATTTTTTTCTTTACCATGTTGGCTCAGATGGTAAAGAATCTGCCTGCAGTGCAGGAGACCCACGTTCGATCCCTGGGTCGGGAAGATCTCCTGCAGAAGGGAATGGCTACCCACTCCAGTATTCTGGCCTGGAAAACTCTATGGACAAGAGAACTGCAGTCCATGGGGTTACAAAGAGTTGAACACAACTGAGGGACTAATATTTTCACTTTTCACTTTCATCTGTCTGTTAGCAATTTTATATTGATTCATGTTTAAACATATACATTCACATTCATATAATGTATGTTATGTCTCATTCAACATTATGTTTTTGGATTTTCTATTTTAAAATTTATTTAGATTTTGTATTTTTGCTTTTTTCCATCTGCTTCATTTTTCACCTTTTATTCAACTGTCAATATCTCAAGTTCCCTTTTTTTTAAATTTCCTTTTTTCTTCTTTTCATTTAAATGTTATTATTTCTATTCTTTTAATGTTTATTCTTAGAAATTGTTAATAGAATGTAAAGTTAATCAATATGTCTTCTCCTCCAAACTAATACTGGGTTTTATGACTGTTTAAACTCAGATCTTCCTTTACAGTGATTTGTGTGATTGTTGACTGGTGTATTCAGTTCAGTTCAGTCGCTCGGTCATGTCCGACTTTTTGCAACCCCGTGGAATGCAGTATGCCAGGCTTCCTTGTCCATCACCAGCTCCTGGAGCTTGCTCAAACTCATGTCCATCGAGTTGGCGATGCCACCCAACCATCTCATCCTCTATTGTCCCCTTCTCCTCCCACCTTCAATCTTTCCCAGCATCAGGGCTTTTCAAATGAATCAGTACTTCGCATCAGGTGGTCAAAGTATTGGAGCTTCAGCATTAGTCCTTCCAGTGAATATTCAGGACTGATTTTCTTTAGGATTGACTGGTTTGATCTCCTTGCTGTCCAAGGGACCCTCAAGAGTCTTCTCCAACACCACAGTTCAAACGCATCAATTCTTCAGCACTCAGCTTTCTTTATAGTCCAACTCTCACATCCATACATGACTACTGGAAAAATCATGGCTTTGACTAGACGGACGTTCGTTGGCAAAGTGATGTCTCTCCTTTTTAATATGCTGTCTAGTCATAACTAGACATAGTTTGGTCATAACTTTCCTTCCAAAGAGTAAGCGTCTTTTAATTTAATGGCTTCAGTCACCATCTGCAGTGACTTTGGAGCCCAAGAAAATAAAGTCTCTCACTGTTTCCATTGTTTCCCCATCTATTTGCCATGAAGTGATGGGACCAGATGCCATGATCTTAGTTTTCTGAATGTTGAGTTTTAAGCCAACTTTTTCACTCTCCTCTTTCACTTTCATCAAGAGGCTCTTTAGTTCCTCTTCACTTTCTGCCATGAGGGTGGTGTCATCCGCATATCTGAGGTTATTGATATTTCTCCCGACAATCTTGATTCCAGCTTGCACTTCATCCAGCCTGGCATTTTGCAGGATATACTCTGCATATAAGTTAAATAAGCAGGGTGACAATATACAGCCTTGATGTACTCCTTTTCCTATTTGGAATCAGTCTGTTGTTTCATATCCAGTTCTAACTGTTGCTTCTTGACTTGCATACAGATTTCTCAGGAGGCAGGTCAGGTGGTCTGGTATTCCCATCTCTTGAAGAATTTTCCACAGTTTGTTGTGATCCACACAAAGGCTTTGGTTTAGTCAATAAAGCAGAAGTAGATGTTTTTCTGGAACTCTCTTGCTTTTTCAATGACCCAGCAGATGTTGGCAATTTGATCTCTCATTCCTCTAGTTTTTCACAATCCAGCTTGAACATCTGGAAGTTTACGGTTCGGTATTGATGTATTAGACTAATTGGTGTTTAGACTAATTAGTATTAGACTGAGTTGCATTAGTATTAATTAGTATTAGCTGAGTTGTGAAGGCAATGGCAACCCACTCCAGTACTCTTGCTGGGAAGGTACCATGGATGGAGGAGCCTGGTAGGCTGCAGTCCATGGGATCGCTAGGAGTTGGACACGACTTCACTTTCACTTTCATGTATTGGAGAAGGAAACGGCAACCGACTCCAGTATTCTTGCCTGGAGAATCCCAGGGACGGGACAGTCAGGTGGGCTGCCGTCTATGGGGTCGCACAGAGTCGGACACAACTAAAGCGACTTAGCAGCAGCAGTATTAGACTGGTGTATTAGTATTACTTTATTTTTAAAGCCCCCTCACATTAGTATCAGTTTTATTATTTACAGTAAATCATTAGTTAATTTTGACAATGTATTTACCAATTTCTTTATTCATCCTTATGGTCTCTACTTCTTTCTTCTGAATTCAATTGTTTTTCTTACTGAAGCAAACCTTATGGTAGATCTTTTAGGAAGAGTTGATGAGTGGGAAACTCCCAGACTTTGTTGGTTTGAATTTCTGCTTCACTCTCAGTCTGAAAATTTAGTTGGGTATTAGGATGAGTATTATTCCTCTTAGCAACATAAAGATGCCATTTGTTTCCCATAGACATCTATGGTGACTGATGACAAGTTTGATGATGGTCTAATTGGACCCTTTTTTGCTTTTTGTTTTTAGAGTATCTGCTTTGGTTGCTTTTAAGATTTTTATTCCTCTCATTGACATTCCAAAGTTGCACCAGAGTGTATAAAATTGTGAATTTTAAAAATTATACTGCTGGGATGTATGCATGCTTCTGAAATCTGAAGACTCATTTATGCTTTGCTTTATATCTAGAAAATTCTCAGGTATAATTTTTCTTAAATATTATCTCTTTCTCACTTTCTCTATTTTTTTTTTTGTCTGAAATTTCTACTTGATATATACTGAAACTTCTTGATCTGTTTTTTATGGCTCTGGCCACGGTTTCATAGTTTTCCATATTCTGAGAAATTTCTTCTGGTCTGTCTTCTGGTTTGTGGATTCTTTCTTCATTTTTGTCTTAACTATTCATTCCCCTTTCCACTGAATTTTTAATTTCAGTGACTATGATTTTCATTTATAGAGACTCAATTTGGTTCTTTTACAGAGTTGTTTATTCTGTTTTTATGTTGTCTTCTTTTTTTTCACTGTCTTCTATGCCTTGGTTTATATCTTTAGTCATGTTGTAGGCATTTCATAGTCTCTCAGAATGTTCTTTTATATGCAATTCTCTGAGTGCTGATTCTCCTCCCTGCTATATCTGTTGACTCACCCATAGTAGTTTATTCTTTCATAGACCTTGTAATTTTTGACTATGAACTTATCTTTAATTATGTTTCCTTCCCAGGAGATGTGAAAACATTCCCATGGAGTGAGTGTACATTTTTACTGCTTACAGAGGTTTCAAATATCCTGGCTTGATTTTTAAATTTTATTTCTCAACTTAGAATTCCTGGGTCAAGCATGTAACATAAACTCAGCCCCCATGCACTCAGGCTGGGAGTTGCCATTTCTCAAATGTGTTTTTCTCCCATCCAAGATCCCAGACATACAAGACACTATTTAGCAATGCAACCAAACTTTACTATAGCGGCCTCATTTGGAAGAGTTTCATTTTTCTAACATAATAAGAAGGTTGGAAACAGCAAGATCAGGGAAGAAATACTGTCATCCATGTCTTTTCCTCAGGCTCCTTATATCTTCCTGCCTCTTTATCCCTAAGGAATGGCTTTTACCATTCTGCTTGTTTCATGGTGATAAACTGGCCTATTCCGCTTCCAGCCTCATGGCCACAGTCCAGGTGGGAAAAGGGAGAAGAAAGCAACATGAAAGAAGGAATGGCCTCCAGATCAGGAAAATCAAACTCTCCCTGAAATCCCTAGCCCACTCTGCTTACGTCTCATTGGCAAGGATGTAGCCACTCAGCTTCCACACACGGCCTTGCCTTTGATGTTTCTTTCATTTGTGCCACTGAAGATTTCCTTTGCCTTCCTCTACAACTTGGCTGCTAAAACACACTTTAATTCATTCTCTCCATTTTTTCCCCCTCTGAGTCCTTTCAAAGGTCTGAGATCTCAGGCTCTGGTCTTATTTCTTCAGCCTCAGATATCCACATTGCAGGGTTAGGGTGGGGGTAGTCCTTCTCAGAAAAACATTGTACTTTTTTTTTTAAGTAATTTTTATTTATCTCTTGGCTGTGCTGGGTCTTCATTGCTGTGCAGGTTTTTCTCTAGTTGCAGTAGGCAGGGGCTACTCTTGGTTGCGATGCATGACCTTCTCATCGTGGCGGCTTCTCTTGTTGTGGAGTACCGACTGTAGAGCACACAAGCTTCAGTAGTCGCCGCACGTGGCATCAGTAGTTGCGGTTCCTGGGCCCTAGAATACAGGCTCGATGGCTGCGGCCTGGCATGTGGGATCTTCCCAGCTCAAGGATGGAACTTGCATCTCCTGCATTGGCAGGTGGATTCTTTACCGCTGAGGCACCGGGAAAGCCCTATACTTGGTTTTAAAAGCAGTTCTGATACCTGTAACTAGGGACACAATGCTCAAAATTTGTACAAGAGGCAGTGGGCAGACTGGTTCAGGTATTCTTTAATCTTTAATTAATTATCCTAATCATTTGTTCCACTGTCCACTTAAGCACTCCGTAACTGCTGAGCTTAGAGCCGTCCTGAGAATGGTTCACATCTCCACGGCAGCCTCACTGGTGCTCTTTCAATGTGTGGTTTCCTCTGGCTTATCCATCAATAGCCGTCCATCTCCTTTCTTGTCTTTCATAAATTTGTCAAATTTTCTAATTGACTGTTGGCACTTTTTATTGCTTAAGCACTATTATGGAAATAACTAGTTTTTGTGTATCATCATTTCAACTGCATTTTTGGAAATAGGCTGAGAGAACGTTTATAGACGATTTGCAACCTTGAATCTCCAAATATAATGGTCATGCATCCTATTTGCTCAGCACTAAGCCTGGCACTAATGAAACAAGAGAATACAGTATAATACCTAATCCTTAGCGCCAGCGGTGTGCCGTAGCCAGCTTTCACCACGTTCCAAGAACCAATGGATAAAATTGAAAGAATTTTATGATTTGGTTGACTTTGCTTTGACATCTTGAAATTGACCATGGTAGCAGTATTTATACCACTGAAGTCAGCAAATACTATGAATCAGCCCCTTTGCCTCTTTGAACGCTGGTTGGTAGACGTTTGTCTGTACACCACTAGTCTTTAATAACAAAAGACATATACTGAAGAAAAAGAGAAGTCCAAGCAAGATAGCCATCAAGTACAAACCAGACACTCCAAATGCTAAGGGATTCAGACAGCACGAATCACTGTTGGCTGTAACAGCTGAGGAAGGCTGGCAAGGTAGCAGCAGGGCGGACAGAGTGTTGCTGCACTTGTCAAAGGGCAAGACTGCACTCTGAAGCTGGAGTTTGAGTTTTAGCGCTTTCACTTACAGCTGTGTGGCCTGGAAGAATGACTAAATCTCTCTAGTAAGCGTAACGACAGTCAGCATTTACCAGCTCCTTATCATGGGTAGACACTGTGCTAGGTGCTTTTCCACAGATGAACTTAATCCTTACTTTCATCATATGCAAAATGCTGTCTACTGAAGGGGCTATTCTGAGTATCCCATGACATGATTCACGTAAAGTCTCCATAAAATGTGGTAAAACTGCCAAATTTCTTATAGAAGGTAAGCAATTTCTACATGCAGATTTTTCCTACAAGGCCTTGAAAGATGGGTTTGTCTGGTTATGTGAAGGGACTAGCAGAGGGCATTTCAGCCAAAGGGGAGGTGGATCCCAAAGCACAGAGAAAAGGCAAATAGGAGTGTGGGCCCTGGTTCTGATGCTGGCCTGAATGGAGCAGAAACTGTACTGGATGTGGGTGAGGGATGGGGTAGCGGATGAGGATAGATTGTACCGAGTCCAGTACAGAGAAAGTTCTAAGCAGAAAACTTTAAATTTCACGTGATGGGAACTAAGGGAGCCACCTAAGTTCTTGAAGGGGTAGAGAAATGATTAAAATGGAATTTCTAAGAATAGGATTCTGGCAGGCAGGCATTTATGCAAAATGCATTGGAGAGGGGGCAAAGACAGAAGCAAAACGTGGCAGAAATAGGGGAGAAAAGGCCAGATCTGAGAGGCAGGTCAAGAGACAAAAAGAATAAGATTATTTTATGTGATTAAGCCAGAAATATGTAGTCATGATACTTGGAGGAGTAATCTGCCAGGAATTAAGAAAAATAAGAAATGGTTACCAAAGGAGAAGAGGGGCGGGGGAAGGAAAATTAAGAGTTTGAGGTTAACAGGTACTACTGTATAGCACAAGAGACTATGTTTAATGTCCTGTAATAACCTAAAATGGAAAAGAACCTGACAAAGAATGGATATACACGTAAAACTGGATCATTTTGCTGTATACCTGAAACTAACATAACACTGTAAATTAACTATACTTAAGTTAAAAAAAATAAGGGAGATTCTTTCTCTGTCCCTACCTCCTAGATCCTCTCCTAGCAAACAAAACTACTCTAATTTAAAAGAACATATGTATATTTTAATCAGCACAAAGTTTTTTTTTAAACATTCCATGTGGGTTTTGGTATTTACTTTTAATTAGATTAAGTTAATAGGAATAAAGTTTTCGAGTGTTTGTTGAGTTTTGTTAACTGAATGTCATGGCATGTGTAGTTAATCTTATTTTCCTAAATATCCACAAAATGAAGTTAAATAATGGTTTTATCATGGTTTGGAGCTAGAATTTTTTTCTTAACCTTTGCAGAGGGTAGGGAAAGGGGGCAGGACATGCAACTGGTAGGACAGGAGTGTGTTAGTGAATGTTCGTGCACGCCCGTCAGCAGGACCGATGCTAGAGGCTGGCCCTGGTGCGGGGAGGCCGTGCGTGGAACGCCTAGGCCTGGCCCCGCTCGCGTCCTGAGCAACAGCCGGCAGGGACACTGGGGCTGTGTGTGGCACCTCACCTTTCTGGCAACAGCTGACTGTGGTGAAGCCCCCGGGGACCTTTACGCTGCTCCACCCAGTGGGAGTCCGTGGTCCCCATCTTTCCTGAGTTCTGAGCAGCCTGGACATTGAGTCACTCTCTCCTCTCTGAGAAAAGCTCTTTCCTTTTACCTTGTGAGGCACCATCTCCTTCTGATTCTCTCCCCTCCTCTCTGGCTAACCCTTTTGGTAAGTTTATCACCCAGATGTTAAATGTTGGAGCTCTCAACCCGTATTCCTAAAGTCCTTTTCTCTTTGTGCTCTCTCATGCTTTCTGTTTTTACTGGTGACCCTCTACTTGGCAAATTCACTGCTTCCCCTGGTTACCACCTCTCTGCCAGTGATTCCCAAAGTTCTCTCTCCAGCCTGACCTTCCTTTGAATCCTAAGCCTGGAGCCAACGGCTCACTCAACAACCTTTGCCGTCTCCAAGGTGCCACAGATTCAGCATGTTCTAAGCCGCGTGGTCTTTTCCCTCGTGTGTTGCCCTCTTTCGGGTTTGCCCATTTTTATCCTAAGTCACCAGTGTTCATTGCAAACCTAGCCAGAAACGTCGGCCTCCTCCCCAGTACCCTCATCTCTCCATTCTGCTTTTCTGCCAAGGATCCAAATCTATCCCCAAACCCTGAAAAGTTTACCTCCTAAATAGCTTTCAGCTATATCTACATTTTTGTATCTCTGTGTTCACCATTGTGCAATTACTTGGCTTAATATAATAAAGGCCTGATTTGTTTTCCAGAACCTACTTTTGTTTCTTTTAAATAATCTATTGGGCTTTCTGAATAGTAGTTGCCCATCTCTTCCAAACACAAGTTTGGTCATGTTCCCTCAGGCCTCACAAAATCCTTTGTATCTGTCAGGATAAATTAGGTAATACTGTAGTAACAACCGCAGAAATCTCGTTAGCTTTCAACAGCAGCAGCTTACTGCTCACTCACAACATATCTGTGGCTTTGTTCCGTGGAAATCCCACGTTGGGATTCAAGCTGATGAAGCAGGCTCTGTGAGGAACATTGCTGGTCACTATGGCAATGACGTGACCAAAGAGAAAGTGTGATCTGCATGCCGGCTGTTGAAGCTTCTGTCTGAAGGGGACACGTGTCCCTGCTGCCCGCATTTCACTGGCAGGCAGGTCACAAAGTCTCTTCTTTTTATTTTTTAAAAATAATTTTATTTGTTTTTCATTTTTGGCTGCATTGGGCCTTTGTCACAGTGCTTGGCATTTCTCCAGAGGAGGCTCCTCTTCTTCGCGGTGTGCTGGCTTCTCATTGCGGGGGCTTCTTAACTGCGCCGGCTTCTCTCGTGCAGCGCAGGTTCTAGGCATGAGGGCTCAGTAGTTGCGGTTTGTGGGCTTAGTTGCTCCACAGCCTGTGGGATCTTCCCAGACCGGGAATCGAGCCCATGTTCCCTGCACTGGAAGGTAGATTTTTTTTTTTAGCTTTTATTTTTATTTTTTTAATTTAAATTTATTTATTGTAATTGGAGGCTAATTACAATATTGTATTGGTTTTGCCATACATCAACATGAATCTGCCACAGGTGTATACGTGTTCCCCACCCTGAACCCCCCTCCCTCCTTCCTCCCCATCCCATCCCTCTGGGTCATCCCAGTGCACCAGCCCCAAGCATCCTGTATCATGCATCAAACCTGGACTGGCGGTTCGTTTCACATATGATATTATACATGTTTCAATGCCATTCTCCCAAATCATCCCACCCTCGCCCTCTCCCAAAGAGTCCATAAGACTGTTCTATACATCTGTGTCTCTTTTGGTGTCTCACATACAGGGTTATCGTTACCATCTTTCTAAATTCCATATATTTGCATTAGTATACTGTATTGGTGTTTTTCTTTCTGGCTTACTTCACTCTGTATCTACTAGACCACCAGGAAGTCCCGCAAAGTCTCTTCTGAGTTCAGTAGGGAGGGATGCATAATCTTTTCACAGGGAGAAATGCCGGAGGAAGTGAAGCCAGAATATTTGGTGACCAAGAATGCGATTTACCACACTCTTCAGTCACTTCTTATTGTTCTGAGGATAAAAAACTTAGCAGGCCACAAGAGTCCTGGTCATGTCTGAACTCTCACCTGCTTACCCCTCACTGCCTGTACTCGAATGCATTATTCTTCCATTCTTTGAACAGGCCACACACTCCGTTTTTCAGGGTCCTTGAACATGCGGATCCTTCTACCTGTTCTCAACCTGTCCTCCTTTCCCCCTTTACTCCACTATTTCTTCATGTCTCAGCTAGGTTGTCACTTCTACCCAGAAACTTCTCCTGGTCCCCCCAGCCTAGGTCGGCTTCCTTTGTCCTATGCTTGCAGAGAACTGTATTCTTTTCCTTCAGAGCACTAATGTAAACTCTTAATTATCAACCCACTGGTGTGATTAGGTGATGAATGTCTGTTTTCCTTGTCCTGACTCTGAGATCCATGTCTGTTCCAAAAGAGAACTCTGTCTGTTTTGCTCATCATTGTAGACAGCACCCAACACGATGCTTTAAACATGGTAGATCTTCAATAACACTTGATTGAATGAATGAAGGAGAAGGAAGCTGAAAAGCTTAGAAGAACCACAAGAAGAGTTGAGTATGTTTAGCTTGGAGATGATGAGAATACTCCTGTGGAACAGGCTAAAAGCTACACATGTATGAAGGTGAAGGGAGTCCATGGGAAAGTGGGAGTACGTTTATTTTTATTCCTTCAGAGAGCATGTCTAGGTCCAAAGTTTAGAAGTTATGGAAAATGTAAATCATGGAAGTGACCTAAATGTCCACTGACATGCGAATGGATAAAGAAGACTGTGTGTGTTTGTGTGTGTGTGTATAAATAAATATATATATTGGGTTTCCCTGGTGGCTCAGCTGGTAAAGAATCTGCCTGCAATGTGGGAGACCTAGGTTTGATCTCTGGGTTGGGAAGACCTCCTGGAGAAGGGAAAGGCTGCCCACTCCAGTATTCTGGCCTGGAGAATTCCATGGACTGTATAGTCCATGAGGTTGCAAAGAGTCGGACACAACTGAGTGACTTTCATTTTCACTTCACTTTCATATATATATATTACTCAGCCATGAAAATGGTGAAATAATTCCATCTGCAGCAACATAGACAATGGATCTAGAGGTTATCATAGTATATGAAGTAAGTATGACAGAGAAAGACAAGTATCATTTGATATCACTTATATGTGGAATCTTTAAAAAGATACAACTGAACTTATTTACAAAACAGAAACAGACTTGTAGACATAGAAAACACTTATGGTGACCAAAGGGAAAAGAGGAGAGAAGGATAAACTAGGAGCATGGGATTAACATATACACAATGCTAAGCTGCTTCAGTCGTGTCCAACTCTCTGCGACCCCGTAGACGGCAGCCCACCAGGCTCTGCCATCCCTGGGATTCTCCAGGCAAGAACACTGGAGTGGGTTGCCATTTCCTTCTCTAATGCATGAAAGTGAAAAGTGAAAGTGAATTCGCTCAGTCGTGTCCGACTCTTAGCGACCCCAAGGACTGCAGCCCACCAGGCTCCTCTGTCCATGGGATTTTCCAGGCAAGAGTACGGAATGGGGTGCCACTGCCTTCTCCTATATATATAAAACAGATAAACAAGGACCTACTATATAGCACAGGGAACTATAATCAATATCTTGTCATAATTTATAATGGAAAAGAATCTGAAAAAGAATATAATATACACACACAACTGAATCAGTATGCTATATACCTGAAACTAACACAACATTGTAAATCAACTATACTCCAATAAAAAAAAGAAAGAAGTTAGAGGCAATGGATCAGATTTCAGTTCACAGCAAAAATAAACTTTTTGATAAAGTGAGTATTGATATTAGAAATTCTATGTTCTTTGTATTTGTTCTAGCAGAAAAGTTCAAAAGACATTCTAGATCATAATGGACATTGTAAAAGACATTCTACCATCTAGATGGTAATGGAAGGTAATATTTGATCCCCAAACTCCAAAGTGGCATAATGCTATTAGAAAATAGAGATCGTAAACAAGGAGGCAAGAAAAATATAGGGCACCGATTATCAGGTAATATAACTGTGCCTCTAGAGTGGCACAGGAAATAGGCGCCAATAAATGTTCTCGGTTTGAAATTTCTAACTGACACAGAGGATCTTCAGGTAGATCCGCTCCAATCTATGCCTTCATCTATAATTGCTTAAATAAATTGATTACAGATATGTCTTTTTTGCAGTGCCAAGGGAGTAGGGAAAACAATTTATAAACAGAAACTGCTTTAGATAATGAAAAACTACAGCACTATATATCATGCCACGCTGAATAGTGCTTAAATAATAGCAAACAGTTATACATACCATGAAAACTAAGTGTTAATTTCATTTTCAAAAGCTGTTTTTTATATATATACATACATATAACATACATGTAGCATACTTTAAAAAACCTCCCTCTTTTCCATTTTTATCAGAATAGCAGGTTTCATGGCTTACATTACATGGTTTAAAAAAAGTACGGATGAGATTATAACATTGTAATACATTCAGTAGATATAAATCACTATTGTAATATAAGGCAACATTTTACAGACTGTTAGTTCAGGAGTCAGGTGACACTGGAATAGTTAAAGAGTTTTCTTGAAGGAGGAGCGCTTAAGTGAGTCCCTAGAAATGGGGTAGGTTTTTATACATGGATGAGCAGGAAGAAATGCGGTGTATATGACCTTCATGTTCTAGATCTTCTGAGTCAGTTTTGGTTTAAAATATGACCATGATCCTCCAAGTATGTTCATAATTGCTAGAGCTGGTGGGTTTGAAATATGGTCAATGTGGACATGAACGAGTGCGTGGAAGTGAAATAGGCGA
The DNA here is from genome assembly GCA_006408695.1 of Aepyceros melampus. Lineage (NCBI taxonomy): Eukaryota > Metazoa > Chordata > Mammalia > Artiodactyla > Bovidae > Aepyceros > Aepyceros melampus. Next base: position 77,836 of record SJXQ01011184.1, on the reverse strand, counting down.
TGGCTAAGCAATTGGAAAAGACTCTGATGCTGGGAGGGATTGGGGGCAGGAGGAGAAGGAGACGACAGAGGGTGAGATGGCTGGATGGCATCACGGACTCGATGGACGTGAGTCTGAGTGAACTCTGGGAGTTGGTGATGGACAGGGAGGCCTGGCATGCTGTGATTCATGGGGTCGCAAAGAGAGTGACTGAACTGAACTGAACTGAAGCAATGAGTCAAGTGGATCAGTGCTTAATCAGAGAAGGCATCGGGCCTGGGGCAGAGCAGCAATAAGCGTCATCTCCCATCATCCAATCGACGGCTATCTGTCCATGCTGTCAGACCCTTCCCTACCCCCAGCCCCATGGTAAACTCATATGACACCCTGACGTCCCAGGGGAAGAAACGTTTGCAATGGTTGGAAATGTGATAGGACAAGAAACACGCAATCAGTACGTGCAATCGGCCGCGTGGATTGTGAAACAATAGTCATAGTACTGTTTGTTCTGTGACAGGATAGAAATTGTACATCTTTCATAAGATAGAAACTCTAGCTTAAGAGAGGGCTGCCGGGTCACGTCGTGCCACTCTCCCCTCCCCCTTCCACCTCCCCAGCCTCCTCTTTCCAGCTGGTATCTGCCCCTCGGGCATAGGACACAGGTTTTGGAGGGCAGAGCAGTTTGGTGAGATTTTGCTCAAACTGTAGACTCCTTGTTTTTCTCTACTCCTATGACAAGGCACTAGAAATAAGGTAGAAAAAGCGAGTGGGGATTGAGAGAGAGTGTGTGTACATTCAGTTGCTCAGCCATGTCCTATTCTTTGTGTCTCTGTGGACTATAGCCCACCAAGCTCCCCTGTCCATGGGATTTTCCCAGCAAGAACTAAAAGCAAATTAGATTTTCAGGGTTTTTTTTTGTGTGTGTGTGTGTGTGTTTCTAGGCTATTAATAAAATGTTTGTGAACAAACGAAAAGGTGCCTATGGAATACACAGAATGTAAAACCATGAATTCATTCAGAGGAAGCATCTCCATAGAAAGAGAACATTTGATCATTTTTAACTTTTCTTGGGTCCAAAATTCATCATAACAGTTAAAAACTGCTGTACTATATAGGAGTGTTTAGGAGGGGCTACATAAAAATATGAATAGTAAGGCAAGATTCATTGCTTTAGTGTCATTTTTCTTTTGTTGATTCTTAGTTGAATCTCTTCATTTTATTGTTTTCATTGAACAAGAGTCTCGCTTTAATTAAGAAAATCCAGTGTCTGGCAACGGCATGGTGAAATCACAAGGCCAGAGAGATGTGACTGTGGCATGACAGAAGTCTTCTGACTCCTGTTATCCTCATTACGCCAAAAAACACCATGCCCTGAACTTTATTCCTGAAGGCGAAGTCTTCCTCTTCATAGTGTGTGTAAGCCCACACTTTGCTGACAGAATCGTCTAGGTTCCTTCCTTAGGGCTTCCTTGATGGCTCAGTTGGTAAAGAATCCTCCTGCAATGCAAGAGACCCTGGTTCAATTCCTGGGTCGGAAGATCCACTGGAGAAGGGATAGGCTACCCACTCCAGTAGTCTTGGGCTTCCCTTGTGGTTCAGTTGGCAAAGAATCCACCTGCATTGTGGGAGACCTGGGTTCAATCCCTGGATTGGAAAGGTCCCAACTCAGGTGGGAGAAGGGAAAGGCCACCCACCCCAGTATTCTGGCCTGGAGAATTCCATGGACTGTATAGTCCATGGGGTTGCAAAGAGTTGGATGCGACTGAGCGACGTTCACTTTCAGTTCCTTTAGTCCTCCTAAGTCTACAGTAGTATCACTATATTCATACCAAATAGAGATCTGTGACAGCTAAAAGTAGCTTCTTTTCTCGTCTCCTGTTGCTGCTGTTCCTTTCAGTGGACTCAGCTTTCAACTGTGGGTCACAGCATCTCTGAACATATGGTCATATAATTCATTAGCGTTTAGACAGGACCTGCGTCTCAGCAGAACAACACGTTCATTCAAACCCATTTCCGAAAAATGGTTAAAAACCACCTTGTAGGGTTTGTGCTCATAGAGCAACCTGTGGGCACTAATAAACATAGTTATATCTGGTGAGATAAATACACTTATTAAATATATTTAGTTTTGTTTTTGATTTGGTACCACCCTTCCCTCCCCTAAATTGTCTTTAAGCTGGTGAGAAATTCGCCTTCCCTGAAGCAGAAGGGAAATGAGATGCATTTAGGTTTAGGGGAATGGTTCTACATTCTGGTTTGGATGAACTGCAGAAGTCAGTGATCTCCCAGTGATCTCTCCAGTGCCAGTGAAGTGAAAGTCACTCAGTTATGTCCGACCTTTGCAACCCCATGGACTGTATAGTCCATGGAATTCTCCAGGCCAGAATACTGGAGGGGGTAGCCTTTGCCTTCTCCAGGGGATCTTCCCAACCCAGGGATCGAACCCAGGTCTCCACATTGCAGGTGGATTCTTTACCACCTGAGCCACAAAATGCCAAATGACAAGAAAAAGAGGTTGTGGCAAGTGTGCCAGCTAAAATGATAGACAAACTGAATACAACTTTTGAAGACAATAATTTAATGTAAACTCACGTACCTAGGGCTTCCTCATCGGATCAGATGGTAAAGACTCTGCCTGCAAAGCAGGAGACCTGGGTTTGATCCCTGGGTCGGGAAGGTCCCCTGGAGGAGGGCATGGCAACCCACTCTAGTATTTTCGCCTGGGAAATCCCATGGACAGAGGAGCCTGGAGGGTTACAGTTCACGGAGTCGTAAAGAGTCAGACATAACTGAGCAACTAACACTTCCACTTTTCACACAGCAAAGTTTGGTCTAGATGAAAATATTTCTTGCTCCTGTTTAAGTGCATTAAAGACAGCAATCTAGGCAATATATTGAGATTCATTACTAACTTTCTTCACAACTTTTAAAATATCTTGGTTTAGTCAGGTCACTGATTCAAAAACATTTACTGAGTGCCGATATTGTGACAGACCATGTATTCTGCTACTGCATACTGCTTTATGACTTATTCTCTCCTCATTCTCCTCCTCCTTCTCCTTCTATCTCTGAGACCTCTTACACTTTCCTACTTAGATTTGTCTTAATTTTTTTCCTCAAGCTTTGTTTTCAACATATGGATGTGAAGTGTTCCCACAAAATCTTTTTTTCCCCTGTTTCAACCCTCTTGGAAAGGAATGTCCTTCAACTGAAAAAGTGGGAAATATCCACTAATTTTAAACATAAATACAATCATGCAAATCTATAATGATGCTGTTTCTTTAGCTGTGATGAAATGATGAATGTGGTCGTTGCTATGTTTATTTGGTATGTGACCTTGCTTTTCAGAGAACTCCTGTCACTTTGAGAACCACCTTACATCCCTTACTCAGTGGACTAACAAGGACAAAGCAGCCCAACCAAGAGCGAAATAATTTCAACAACCTTGAAAATTTGTAAGAAAGTGTGGCCGACAGAAAGCCTTCATTCTCTGTGTTTATACTGGTACCAATCTTAACAGCACGCCGTTAACTCAACCTAAAGCTATGCTTTTTAAAACAATTCAAGTTCAAGGGCATCCCATTTATAACTAATCATGTTCCAGACCTATAAAATATTTGCAGTAACAATCCAAACTGGCATATAAGTTAAAGCTCACTCTGGGCTGTTTAAATTTACACGATCAGCCTGGGACTGGCTCATCCCACCGCACTGGATCACAATACCTCACGATCAAGTGTAATTCACATCTCATGATTCTAGGAATCGATGTACATGGATATACAGTTATATTATTATTAAATCCAATTGCTTTGCAATTAACCTGATATGACACCTATACAAATGATTCAAATAAAGAGCCTCGTGTTTCACAGGAGACAATCAATAAAGTGAAATCACAGCTACTGACAATGCCAGCAATTTGGCTTGTTACTATAGCGCTATGTTTTTCTCAGGTCGAGGCTGCTGCTCCCCTGTTGAATCACAGCTACCGTAACTTTCAACTACTGGCAATGCTCATGCCTCACAGAAGCATAACATTCCAATATACTTGGACATTCCTAACCCATCTTTGCTGAGTCATGAAAAGTTACAATCAATCTAGGGTGTACTAAATCATACATCTTCCTTCTTTGCTTCCAAAATGGAATTAGAGATCCTTTCTCCAGGAAAGGCTCCATAATGGTGAAAAGGAAAATAGTTGCCTTTGTTGATTGCATATGTTCTTAGGAAAAAAAAAGAAAAAAAAACAATTCTGATTCTTCATCTTGCACAAGTGTTTTACAACTAACTGTCCAAAAGCAAAACCAAATCATAACAGCATCTGTCCCAGTTATTATTGTTATTATTCTGTAGCTTAATTATCTCCATTTCAATTAAGAAAAGCACTTCACAGCTACAACCCTGATCTAAATCAACATTTTGTAAAAATGTTACAACCTTCTTTTTTTCTCACCCTCTTTTGGCAGAATTTTGCCAGTGTGTGTGTCTGCCAGACAACTGGTGGTAGAGATTTGACCTCTTGAGAGCAGAGACTGTATATGTCCTTTCAAGATCTAACAGACTTGTGCACAGACTTTCCATAGGTATTTGATGACCACCTATTTAAGTAGTGCCTAGTTGAGACCTCATAACTCCTTAAGTAGACTGAAATTGACCTTATGGAATATTTAGGACAAGCACTGATCAAAAAATGTGTTTTTCCCCATGTCTCTCTTTATATACTTGTTTATAAACAGAGACAAGTCAACTCAGAGTATGTTTCCATGAGGCCATTTTCATCTCTTGAAATGGGGAGAATAGAGCATTAAGTATGAGAAATGTGTCTCTCTTTAAACAACCAGCGTGGCTGATTGAAAACAATGATTTATTTAATACTCTAAGCAGAGTCTGTTCTCCATGAATCATACTGTATACATAATGGTGATGAAAATGTTCAGTGTGAAATTTCTCCCTGGCCAGGGAGGAAACCATGCAAGTGAATCACGGTTTTGGTGATGACTGTCCTGAGGAAGCTAAACTGGGAAGCCACAGGTTAAAAAAGGAATGGAGAGAGAATCTTTAACAGGAATGAATGCAATGGTCATCAACTCCCAGAAGGCAAACAGGCTCCCCCTTCCGCTACTGACACCCAGACGAGAGTCTGCAGAAGAGGAGTTCCTGGAGAGAAGCTCTGAAAGCAGAGGGAGCCAAACACGCTGAGCATGTAGAGTGTCCCAGGGACTGGGGAAAGAAACAGGACTTGTCCTCGAGGGAAGGGAGGTAAGTGGCTGCCTGTTTGAGGAGCACTACTGCACGCATGCACTCCTGTGAAAGAAATTCATTTAAAAGCAATTGGATTAGAAATGGAGGTTTACATGGATGGGTTTAAGGAAGAGGAGTGTGTGAGAGACCGTCTAGAGGGCACCAGTCATTTGCTCAAAACTGTGAACAGCATCGCCGACTTAGGATGACAGTGTTAAGTGGAAAAATGGGCCACTAACTTGTAATTAAACTATGACTGCAATTATGTTAAATATGTGTGTTACGGATAACAACTGATCAGGAATCCAGAGAAATTAACATAGTTGTTGTGTTCATGGAATGATGTTATTTGTTTTCCATGGTTTAATTTGTGTGGGTGTGAAAGTGAGGGAGAGATTATGCATTGTGACACAAGGAATAATAGACAAGGAATCAGTAAACTGGTGTTGAAGTTTCTCCCTACACGCTGCCTGTGAACCTAACCTCTCCAAGCCTCGGTGTCTTTATATAGAAAATTTAAATAACAGCACCCACCCTGCACTAATAGGGTAGTGAAAACACTTTGTAAATTGGAAGTATTTTGTGAGATCGTGTGACAGATGAAGATCAGAGTGCCCTATAGATCATATACTTAGAAAGACCAGAGCTCAAACAGTGATCCCCAAACTCCTGTCTCCACAGTCACAAAGGAGCTGGGCAACGTGTGTTAGATCATAACTGTTCGATGTACAGATTACAATCACTTATTGGGCGCCAACTAATTGTTTTACTAACCAGGTTTCTCAACACCATTTATAGAATAATCCATTTTTCTTCCATTTGAAATGATTTGAAATGGTCCCTTCATCATATACCTGACTTTATTTCTGAACTCTACTGTTCCTTTGCTTATCATTTTCTTTTAACTTTATGACTATTGTAGCTTTGTAATATTTGTAATTTGGTTGGGCAACTTTTTATGTTTTTTTCTTTTAATGGTATCCAGGGTAGAGTGGGAGCTATTAAGGTCGTTAACCAAGCTTGGGCCCCCAAAATTAAGTAACCAGCCTGAGGGCACACAGCGGTATAGCATAGGCTTAGAAGCATCTTCGTGAACAGAGAAAGCTTAGTGTAAATCCTGACTTGTTACTTATCATCTGGGTGACCCAACATACATTGCTTAATCTCTAACCTTCTTTCTTATCTGTAAATGGACAATACACCACCTGCCTCGGAGTGTTGGCTGGGGATTCAATTACAAAATGAGCTGGATTTCCCTAACGCAGCGCTGGCACGCAGTCCTCCTTCGCATGCACTCCTAGTGGTAGTGGACATAGCTTCCCTTTCTTAGATTTTCTTGCATCTGCAAAAAGAAGAGCCAAGAATGATCACCGGCTTCTACACAGCATCCTGAGGGCTGGCTTTGCGGTACAGAGATACACGATAACTACAGTAAGGAAACAAGGCATTTAAAGTACGTATGCGCGTCTCCCTGGCTGTGGCAAAGCAGGAGACACCGTGTCCCAGGTAATCTGTAAAATGCCCTGTCATCACGCAGCCAGGAACATGGATGTCAACCACGCAGGAATGCCAGGAAGTACGTTCCTGCCAGTCTTGAGGGGAGAGGGGACATTATCAAAGGCGGTGAAGACCTGGTAGGGAACAGGGGAGAAATAAGGGGGCCTCTCTTCTGCTCTGACATGTTTGGGTTTTAAGTGGTTTGGGGGCAGAGATCCTATCTATTACCCCCTTTCTTGTAGTTTCTAGAAGATGATCTAATATTTATGGTATTCGACGATTAGAGTGAAGAGATGTCACGTAGGGCCTCATAGTGACCCTCTGCCTCCGACAGTGGCCAGGATGACTTTTGTGGGAAGCTGCTTTCTTCTCTCCCTTGGAAGTGATGGGTGGAGTCTGACTATAATTAATTTTAATGAAGACCTGACATGATGTGCTAGAATCTTGGCCATTCAAACAATGTGGAGCCAGCCAGCCAGCTTGGACAAGAATCACCTCAGTTCCCCCTCACTGTAGGCTTTAGAACAAGTCAAGTCCAGCTACAAAGTATTTATTTATTGAGTGATTTTGTGCTAGTACTATAAAAAGGAATACAAAAAGGACTCTATCTGACATTCACTGAGTTGGACAGACCAGAAATGCGGTAAAATGATAACAGACACCATCTGTTGAGCCCCTGACTTGTGCTGTGCACGATTGCTGTTGTCAGGCACTCAGTTGTCTGACTCTGGTCTGCAGCACACCAGACTTCCCTGTCCTTCATCTCCCAGAGTTTGCTCAGACTCATGTCTATTGAGTCAGTGATGCCATCCAACCATCTCATCCTCTGTCATCCCCTTCTCCTCCTGCTGTCAACCTTTCCCAGTGTCAGGGTCGTTTCCAATGTTCGCAACAGGTGGCCAAAGTATTGGAGTTTCAGCTTCAGCATCAGTCCTTCCAATGAATATTCAAGGTTGATCTCCTTTAGGACTGATGTGTTTATAGTACATCATCTGATTCATGAATGCTTTTCACAAAGTGCTGATTCTGTGCCAGGCATCCTGGTTGCTGGGAACACCTCAGGCTGAAGGAGGAAGAAGACCCCGCCTTTGGGGAACCTACATTCTGGTGCTTATGAGCATGTGGGTATATAAAATCACTTCACATTATGCTACGTGAAGACCAGGAAAGCAGGTAATGGGACAGAGAGGGATGTGAGAGTACTTTGGCCACCTCATGTGAAGAGCTGACTCATTGGAAAAGACCCTGATGCTGGGAGGGATTGGGGCAGGAGGAGAAGGGGACGACCGAGGATGAGATGGCTGGATGGCATCACCGAATCGATGGACGTGAGTCTGAGTGAACTCCGGGAGATGGTGATGGGCAGGGAGGCCTGGTGTGCTGTGATTCATGGGGTCGCAAAGAGTCGGACACGACTGAGCGACTGAACTGAACTGAGGGGATGTTTTAGGGGAAGCAGCTCTGAAGACGTGAGCTAGAGGAGCGGAATGAGCTGTGAACGACTCATGAGGATGGGTGTCCCAGGCAGAAAGAAGAGCACGCGTACAGGGGCCGGACTGAGCGGAGCACCGCACGCAGACTGCAGGCCCAGGGTGGCGGGGCTGAAGGAGAAGGAGGGGCAGAAGCAGCGGGACAGACACGCAACGATGAGCATTTCGGGCTTCACTCTGAGGGCAAGGGGAAGCCCTCAGGAAACTGGGCCGAGGAGGGCCGCCTGAAACAGACCCCAGGTGGATCTCTGCATGCTGGAGACTTATGGTCCCGTGACCGTGAGCAGGTGAGAGAAGCAGGCCTGGGGAGAGGCAGCCGTGGGTTCACTCAGCGGGTCCTGCTGGAAGCTGTGGGGTTGGGATGGCCCTTCAGCGTGTTCCCAAACTGAGGCGAAGGCCTGGACCCTGTAAGCCGGCATCCGTGGCTGTCTCCCAAGAGGGGCTACGAGCTCTGGGCGAGGCAGCTCCCCTGCGGGCGATGCTTGAAGAGGCGAGCGCCTGCGGGCCACCGCGGTCACCGCCGTCGCCTCGGGGCAGCGACATCTCAGCGACCCTGGCGCGGTCGCCCCTGAAGACACCGTCTCTGCGGCACACCTCAGGGTCACTACACATCTGTTCGTGTTTTAATTCTCCTAACAATTCTCCAACTTGGGCATTTCTGTGTCCTTTCTGAGACTCAGGGAGTTTAAGAAACTTGTTCAAGGTCACACACCTAGCAGATGTTGGATTTGAATTTAGGTCCCTCTGAGTTCAGAGAGCATGTACTTCTAAAAAATGTGGTAAAATCTACATGACATAAAACTGATCATTTTAGCCATTTTTAAATGTTCAATTTTAAAAGTGGCATTTAGCACATTAATATTATATAACCATTACACCATCCATCTCTAGAAGCCTTTCCATCTTGCAAGCCTGAATCTCTCTACCTATTATACAATAAGATAACAATAATATTGATATTAAGCCATTACTTCCCATTTTTCTCTCTCCAGCCCCTGGAAACCATTCTACTTCCTGCTCTGTAAATTTGACTATTTAAAGTACCTCATATATGTAGAATCAACACAATATTTTTCATTTTGTGCCGAGCTTACTTATCATAAAGATGTCACATTTCATCCATGTGGTAACATGTCAGAATCTCCTTCTTTTTTCAGCCTGAAAACACTCCTGTGTCTGTATCCACTGCGTTTTGTCTATCTGCTCTTCTGTTGATAGGCATGTATTGTTGCTGCTTCCTGGCTATTGTGAATAATGCTAGAATACTGGTCTACAGGTACCTATTTGAACTCCTGCTTTCAATTCTTTTGAGTATATACCTAGAAATGGAATTGCTAGATCACATGGTAATTCTGTTTTTAATTTTCTGAGGGACTGCCATACTCTTTCTCACAGTGGTCGCACCATTTTACATTCCCAACAGCACTGCCCAAGAGTTCTCATTTCTCCACATCCTCACCAGCACTTTTCTTTCCTTCTCTTTGCTTTCCCTCCCTCGCTCCCGTCTTCCTCCTTCCCTCCCTTCCTTCCTTCTCTTTCTTACTTTTCATGCTCTCTGATGTAGCCATCCCAATAGGTGTGCAGTGGTATCTCATTGTGGTTCGAAGACTATGGCAACTTTTCAAGCTGCCATGCTGTCTCTCAGTCAGAAAGGAACTCAAGATGGCCAGCATGCATCCAATTCCACCTTTCCGTTTGTGGGTGGAAACGGTGACAGCACCAGGTTAAGACCCAAACTCAGTAAACTTCTCTGGATTAACAGTGAGCTGCAGCAGAGCGCATTCTGAGTCACGCAGACACCTAAAGAGCAACACAGAATTTGGCACTTGATACGAGTTAAAGTCTTTGCTCAAAAACCCTGAAATAGTTCAGAAAACTATGCTCTTTGCATATTTAAAATTTGATATTTATAATTTTATCATAATTTAAACAGGTGCAAAGAATATAATTTGTAACATATTGTAAACATTGACATTTTAAAATTAAATGGTTACATCAATTTAAAATGTATCCAAATGGAATTTAAATCTTGTAATAGTTTGCTATCCACTATCATCCATTTAAGAAATGAACCCACAAGCTTCTCTTCAGCAAGCAAAAACTATATGTAACTTCCTGCCTTCCCTCTACTTCTGCCATGCCTTCTATGTTTGAAATTTTATTCCCATTCTACTTCCCCTTCAACATTTTATGCTAGTGTAATGTTTATGATTAAACATCTTTTACTGAATATCCCATCATATTTTTAATCTATCAAACATTTGTATGAAAGTTTAAATTTAACACTTTAGAAATTCCTGTAACCATAGGGTCTAAGTGATTTATGGATTAAGTTGTCATTACATTGACTAGTATTACACAATTGTTCAAAACAACCTAAATGAATAGGACATTTTGATAAACACTAACATGAAAATTAAAGTCTTACTGGAAGCTTGCACTTCTTAATACAACAGAGGATGCTGTCCTTTTTTAAACATTGTATGTAGTATGGATAAATATTACTTATCACTAGAAAGACAAAGTGTTTAGCATCCATTCTATTTTTCATTTTTTAGAGATGAAAAGTCCTTGTTCTTAAAGAGATGGAAATGGAGTTTTGTTATATAAATGTCCTTCAATTTTTGAAACTCCTGGTTTATTTGCCCTAAGTCACATGGTAATCCATTATCAAATGATGGTTTTAATGACCTGACGTCTTCACAATTTTTTCATTCAGTTTTTTTTTTGAAAACAAGGTATTGAAAAACCACCTGACATGCAGAGGATTTGTTATCCAGTCTATATGGGTTGAGCTGTGTACCCACCAAAGTTCACATGTTGAAATCCCAACCACTGGTACCTCCAAAGGTGATTATGTTTGGAAACAATGTTGTTGCAGATACTAGTAGTTAAGGTGAGGTCCTGAATGGACCCTAATCCACTAGGACCTGTGCCTTATACAAAGGGGCAATCAGGGCACAGAGACAGAGGGAGGAGGATGTAAAGACACTGGGGAGAAGCTGGCAGGCCGCCAACCAAGTAGAAAGGCCTGGGAGGGAAGCTGCCGTCGAAGCCCTCAGGGGGAAGGAGCCCGGGCCACGTCTAGATTTTGGATTTACCTTTCTGTTGTTCACACCACTGGTTTGGGGGACTTTGTCACAGTGAGGCTAACAAACTGACACACAGTTCCTATCCCATTCACCTCCCCTACACTTACACCAACACCAACATCTTCACTTTTTCCTTTCCTGGGGCAGGAGGTTAAACTCAAGAGCAAAGCACCCTAGAAAGACTGGTAATAGTGAGAAGGGCCCCTTTCTCTGTAAACGGAGGGAAGTACCATTGTAAGACGTGAGGCAGGGCTACTTAATAAAAAGCATATACTGCATTTCAGATTGGTAGGCTGTTTGTTTCCTTCAAAATACTTTGTCCGCAAGCTTCTTTGGAAAGCCTTATTCAGCCCCAGAGGAGTAAGTGTACCTACTTTGAAGATGACTGTGCTGAACTGTAGAAAACCTACTGAAATTCAGGGACGTGGAAAAACTTTTGTCAGCCAGAGGTGCTGATGACATTTTCATGAAGGCTATGTCATCTGCTGGCCTTGTGCGCAGAATTTTGATTTGTGGAAACGAGTAGGAAGGGCATCCTAGCCAGAGTGGACGCACCTGGGGAATTGACTTCCAGCTAACTAACGACTCAGTCCGGAGAAGGCAACGGCACCCCACTCCAGTACTCTTGCCTGGAAAAATCCCATGGATGGAAGAGCCTGGTGGGCTGCAGTCCATGGGGTCGGTAAGAGTCAGACACGACTGAGCGACTTCTCTTTCACTTTTCACTTTCATGCATTGGAGAAGGAAATGGCAACCCACTCCAGTGTTCTTGCCTGGAGAGTCCCAGGGACAGGGGAGCCTGGTGGGCTGCTGTCTATGGGGTCGTACAGAGTCGGACACGACTGAAGCGACTCAGCAGCAGCAGCAATGACTCAGTCGGGTGGGCCCAGACTACACAGGACCGGTACTTATGGGTCTAGGAGCTTGTTCTTAGGCAATGGAGACTTTTCCGTGAGCAAGTGACATGATGAAAGTGATGCTTAGGAAGATTAGTTGGGCGTCAACACAGAGGATGGAGGCTGTTTGCAGAATTTAGGAAGCAGGAAGTCATCCAAGGGCGTGGTCAGTAATGAGTAGATCAGTGTAATGGCTTTGGAAATGGAGAGGCAGCTGCTTGTTGGTTGTGATGGACACAGAAATCGCAGGCCTGTATTATAGTTAAACTGTGTGCCAGCTGCTTAACGGCCTTCTTTTTAGGTGGGCTGCTAAGTCCCAGAAGTAACTGCCTTGCCTCGCTTCTGCCTTGGCTCCTGTGTTGGTGGAATACTTAATGTCCAGAAAGACACTGTGCTTTTCTATTGGTCAAGTAGAGGTACAATGGGGGGGACACTTCCCTTATTGTTTGGCTGATCCTTTCATTGTAAGCACGGAATGAGCAAATGGTTGGGGAACCACTTGGTTAAGTATAAAGCAGATGGGGAGACAAGACTCTTCATTCCTCATTACTCTATTGTGGCTCACTACTCTTCCTTAGAGAGCGTGGAGAGGTTTCTGAGTGCCTCATTCACAGTAGCCTTGGGGAACTGAAATCCAGGTAATAGAGGCTCCGTTGTGTGCTGCCTGAGAACTTTACCGGACTCACATCCCTTTCCAAAGTGGGAAGGTGCTCCCAGACCCCCCGCTGAGCCCCTGGGGGAGGAGAGTCACTCTTCACATTCCGCCTGGTCCTCCGAGGTGTCTGGCCCCCTGCCCAAATACGGCTCAGAGGACTGTTCATTTTCGGTCAGAACCGTAAGCCTTCCTGATTGTGTAGCAATGGAAACAAAGCTTTTCTATGCTCTGAAAAGCAAATATTTTTTACGGCCACATGCACTTCCCAGTCGAAGCTGGGAAAAACGCAGAGCAGTAAAACAATCCAGACACATAGCTTTCTTTTTTTCTCTCTTGCAATAGAGACTACTGCGTTTTTAAGACTCTGAGAGGATAAGACACTGGGGGTGTGCGGGGGGTGTCACTATCCTTATAGCCATTCCTCTAAGTCACATTCACATGAGTGACTCACTATCTGTGACCCTGAGGGTCACTGGACCCTTTCAGTGTTCCTAAGCCCCAGAAGACTCTCTCGGCTGTCATGGGAGAGTGACTTAGTGGCGATGTGGCTGCTGACTCTACTAAGACTTACCATTTGGCATGTCTTCCAAGGATGGAACGGAGATTATCAATAACATCTGAGTGAGTTTTCTTACCTGCACCGGCTCTATCTCTTATTTATATGTATGTTTATTTGTATGGCTACAGTCTAAGAGCATATCCAATCTAGAAAGACCATGTGCCAAGTGTCAGCTGATTCCCTTGGCACAGAGGCCTGATCGCATTTCATAGATGGGGATGATAAGCCCTCCTGGTGAGATGACAATAGTCCCTATCATTGCATGCGTACTTCCCAGGTGCCAGGCACAGGGGCCAAGTGTTTACACATTAACTCATTTTCTCAGCCACTTTATGCAGTGGAAGTATTAACATTCACATTTTACAGAGATACAAATGGAAGCCTAGAGAGGTTAACTAACTTTTCTAAGGTCACGAAACAAATCAGTCAGTGGCTGTGTCAATCAGCATGAGTTAAACCAGGCTTTGTGACAAACAGCCCCCAAGTTGTAGTGGCTGACAACAAGAAAGGTTTATCCTCACTCAGGCTCCATGTCTGCGGAGGGGCCTGGAGGCTCTGCTTCCCCTCACCCTGGGGTTGGGGCAGACAGGGCAGCCCCTCCATGGGAGCGGCTGATTATCGCGGCAGATGGGAGGAGAGAAGGTGGCAGAGTGCTCTCTGGCGACACGTGTTCCTTCTGCTCATTTTGTTGGCCAGAGTCTGTCACACGGCCACTCCTAATGTCAACTGGAGGAGGAAGTTCAGTCTTACCCTCTGGGAGGAAGAGGAGGAATTTCTGTAGGCAGAGGGAGCATCTGAGAAGAAAAATATTTTCTTAAGCCTGTGCTCTTTACCCTTTCATGAACGCTGCCCCTCACTGAGCACCGCCTGGGGGCCAGGCACCGAGTTAAACATTTTACAGATAACGATTTTCACTCCTCACCACAACTCTTTGCTGCTGCTGCTGCTGCTAAGTTCAAGGCACAGAAAAGTCTTAAAGTAGCTTGAGTCAGATGGCACAGGGAAAAAAGCTGCTGTGTGCAGCATTCAGGTCAGCCCGACTCCAAAGATTGCCATGAGGATGTCCAATGCTGTGCAGGTCACTGTAGTTTCACAAGAAAAAAGCCATATACATTTTTAAAAGATTAAAGTGTGATTAGCTAATCACATTTATTTTCTAATTAAACAGTAGTAATTGCACATTGTCAAGATTCAGAAGGTGCTTATAGGTTTGAAGAAAGTGAAAAATGATTAATAATCAAAACGTCAAGAGGGAACACTGCTAACATTTTATTTTTTAAATTAAATTAAGAAAATATTTTTTTAACCTAACGTATTAGATATGCCTTTCAAGAGGTGCTGACTTATAACTTGCTTCTTCACTTAACAATGTATTGGGAACATCTTTCCAATAAATAAACTTCATTTTTAACGGTTGCATAATATTCTCTTGACTGTGCCACAATTAGAATTCCTTAATGATTTACAAAATAAATAACATTTACCTTTTTTTCAATGTATTGCTGTTCTGTTGCTTTGAGTTCTGTTTCTTTCCCAATAGTGATATCTAAGAGCTTTTCTTATTTTTCTTAACCAATTCATGTTTTCACCTATGAGAAACACTGTGTAATGGTCAAAGGTCTTTAATCAAAGACTTTTGCTCCCTCCCTAAAATGCTAACAAATTTTTGTCTTCCCTATTGTCTCAAGACAGGGGTTTTCCTTTGCATTTTTGTTTTCACATTTTCCTGAAATGCACATATAAACTGCTTTCCTTATTTTTCTTTTCTCTCTTCCTGTATATTCATACTCCTGATTTTATTTTACACTTGCATGTCCCTATTCTGCTGCTGCTGCTGCTAAACCATTTCAGTCGTGTCCAACTCTGTGCGACCCCATAGACGGCAGCCCACCAGGCTCCCCCATCCCTGGGACTCTCCAGGCAAGAACACTGGAGTGGGTTGCCATTTCCTTCTCCAATGCATGAAAGTGAAAAGTGAAAGTGAAGTCACTCAGTCGTGTTAGACTCTTACCGACCCCATGGACTGCAGCCCACCAGGCTCTTCCATCCATGGGATTTTCCAGGCAAGAGTCCTGGAGTGGGGTGCCCTTGCCTTCTCCGGTCCCTATTCTAGAGCTCTTAAAATGCCTATGACCGCTTTGGCCTCTACAGTGAGGCATTCACTGCCTTCCAGCTCTAGTCATAGTGCTCCAAGTTCCCCCGTTCAGACCCAACACATCCCTACCCTCTGCAGGACCCTCCTGTACCGGGGGTGTTCTCTGGTCATGGAACAGTCTTTCCTGTCATCTGGGGTTGGTCTGTTTATTCAAGAAGCCTTCTCTGGCCCCTGAGTCAAAATTAGTTGTCCTTTCATCTGTGCATCTCAGCGCTTTACTATTACTGCCACTACGCACTTATTCAGGAAAACATCTATTCAGCACCTGTGGTTAAGTAAGCTCTGGAGTGCTGGGGTAGATATTACAATACCATACGAAACCATACCATACAATACAATAACCAGCCCTGGCATCCACTCTCAAGGAATCTTCCGCCCCCGGGGAGGCGGATGGGTGAACACATGTCTCAGCCCTGCGTGGTGAAGGCTGAGATGGAGGAAGGTGCGAGACTCCAGGGGAACAACAGACCCCGCGGACACAGGTTGTCTTTATTTGCAGCAAGTTTTCCCTTAATAAAAGGTCCTGATCCTGAGGTAAGGGACTCATTTTCAAATTCGCTTTTGATCTGGCCAGTTGGTTGATAGTAAGAGAGCCCGAGGTGGTGACTTTAATAAAGGCCTGGCACAGATGCGATCAGGGGAAGGGACAGCGGGGGGCCCCTGGGCGCCGGTCCAAGCCCAATACCCATCTTCCCGGACTCTGTACTTTTCACATCTTTCTTTCTCCGTGAAATGGACGCACGTTTCCCTCCGGATTTAGAGGTAACGACTCTTCCGCGAAAGCCTGGAAAATATGACTTCCACAAATGGTCTGGGTTGGGTATAGAGCTTCAGTTGTAGGATCGGCTGCGCCCTCACGGGGGGCGCTGGCTCCGAGGCCCGACCGGGAGTTTCTCCTGGGCCAGGCTTGCCGGGCACCTCGGCCCGCCGACCACGTGCGCGATCCGGGAGCGGAGCCTCCGCGCGCCTGGCGGCCGCCGCCGCTTCCCCGGCTCTTCCTGCCGCCCCGCGCCACCCCCACCTCCGCGGCGGCCGCGCCCCCCGGCCCGCTCCGCGCCGGCTCCGGCCCG
>SJXQ01011184.1:14456-60684 GCA_006408695.1 Aepyceros melampus | reverse complement strand
CCCGCCCGAGTTCTCCTCCCGCGGCTGGGAGGAGACGTTCCTGCTCTCCCCGCCCGGCCCGCGCCTGTTCCTCCCCCGCCGCGTGTTTTCCGCCCCAGGAGACGGTGCCACACAAATAAGCCTCGAATGCCCTTTGCCGAGCGGGCGGGAGGGCATCGAATGCCGCGTCCGAGCGGGCCATTTTCAGGGCGCGTCTCCGGAGCCGCCAAAAGTCTTGTTTTCTCCCCAAAAGTGGAAGGTGTCGGAGGCGGGGGCGGGCAAGAGGCCGCTTCCAACTGCTACACACGCTCGAATAGTTGTCACTAAAATCAAACTGACGTCAGCCCCGGGGAAAAAGATAGGTCTCTTTTGTTCTTATGTTCTCCCCACCCCCTCCCCTGCGATCAAAGGCAAAAAACATTTTTTTTTTGGAGGTGGAAAGACAAAAAGGGGGGAAAAATTGCAAGGCAAAGAGATAGCTTCCATTAGAGCTCCAGCCCGGGCGAAGGGAATGTTTAATGAATGCATCAAGCCTTTTGATCACCCTCGCTCGGTTGGGTTCAGTAGTGCCGGAAGGTTAGTTGCATATCCTGTGGCTGATCTGAAATTCGATCAGCAGAGGGGGCAAAGAAAAGAAAAGCATTTTAATGGGAATCAATAGAGGATCATAGGTCCTGGAAGGAAATACGTGTTGATTAAAAATGCCACAAGATTAAAAAATGTTCACGACCGGTTTAAAAAAAAAAAAAAGAGAGGGGGAGGAGGGAGAAAAAACCCCTTAGCAATCTATTTTCTGTGTGTGCTGCTGCCAGAGAGGCAGTCAGCAGACCAACAGTTTGTGTAATGCTTCAAGCTACAGCAGGCAAATTTAAAGCTGTATGCGCAGAACAACATAATAAATACTTACCGAAAATGCATTTCTATTTCTAAGCGGGGTTCACTCATGCATTATACAAAACACCTAGGGCTGCAGTAGCGAGGCACAAGGGGACAAGTAAGGTGTGCTGTGACTCAAGTTCTTAAACTAAACTCTTGGGCTTTCACAGTTGAGAGCTAGAGCATATATACTTGCTTTTTTTTTTCTTCTTTAATTGAAACTAAACTAACAGCTTTGGAAGATACCATAGATTTAAATGGTCTGAAAACTTAAAAAAAAAAGTTGTGATATAAAAAAAATCTGATATTTGTGAATGTGAAGAGGAGGGTAGGGTGGAGAGTTAACTGTGGTAGATAGCATATTGATTGGGTTGTGGAGTGGAACATTATTGCCCTGTAGGTAGAGAGTGAGATCAACAATGTGATAAAAATGGTTGAAGGTTATACGGCTATTTACTTATTACTACAGTGGGAAAGGGAAAAAGGCCTTTTAAACCCACTCTTTAACACAGAAACACAAGTATACACCCCATCTGCATGGCCTCTTGGAGAGGACTCAATAGCGTTTAAATGTTTACACTTTAAGGACGTTCCCTCATTATTGGGAGGAAATTCAGCTGGCAGGGGTGGTGGCCCCTTCTTTTCTAGATGGTCTCTAGAGGCTCTTCAACCAGCTGGGCATTCCAATCTTCACCCCTTTCTCCTGTCTGGTTTTCACCCTGTCTTTCAGACTAAAGAACACAAAAAAGAGCAAGGAGGCTTTTCAGGACAATTTCCCTTGTATATTTCCAATATTTACTGCAGAAGTTTGGATAGAGCAGGATCTACCAAAATTGAGATTTCTTTGTTCAAGCAACACCTCCTCTTACCTTAATGTGTTCTGGCTTCACTAGATGATAAAATGCTTGGAGGAAGGGCATTTTTCTCCTTTCTCATTCATAACAGTGCTCCTGAGAACCAAACCTCACACCTAGGAAACCAGTAGAGAGAGCTGAGTCAAGCTGACAGTAGCAGATCACACACTGACCACCCTCTGAAATCCATTCAAAAAGGAAGATGATTTCGGGGTAAGTTCAAACAAGTGACTTAGCTTCTCTGAGCTTTGGGTTCCTCATCTGTAAAATGAAGGATGCTTATCCCTACCCCCCCAGGGCTTTTGCGAATGACATAATATATGTAAGACACTGTGGATACTTATATATATATTTTTTATATGAATGTCTTCCTTCTCCTAAGATGCCCCACCCAAGATGCCTCCTTTATTTATGCTCTTCTGTAGTCTCTGCTGTGAATTTGAATTGCAGCTGAAGTGACACTTGAAGACTTTCAAGGCTGGATGCCAAGAATCTTTCATGCTTCTACACCTGGGTCTCTTGGAATGCTCCTTCTTGGGACACTCTCTTTTAGAACCCAGCTGCATTCTTCGAGAAGCTGTGGAGCCCAGGTCCCCTGTAGTGCTCAGCTTGATGACATGTAATCGCTTCTAGCAATGAGTTCCCAGACAGCAGATAACATCAACTGCCCACCAAGTGAGTTGGCCATCTTGGTAGTCCAGTTCGGTTGAACTTTCTGATGACTTCAGCCCCAGCTGCTTTCCTACTGTAATTGCATGAGTGACCTGAAGCAGAGAGTACCCAGCTGAGCCCAGTCAACCCACAGAACCCTGAGACATAATAAAGAAGTATATAAATGAGCAAATGATGGCTTTTATTAATATCTTAATTTTATAGTAGGTACTAAACCTGCCTGTTGTTGTAATAAATGTAAGTGAAATAAGCTAGGAGATTGACAGTCTCTTCCTTGCTCTTTCTCCTACCCCTGGGTTATTCTTCACCACCTACAATATCATGTTAGCCCTTACTCTGGAAGGTTAAACCAGGTACTGGCAACATAAAGACAGAATTTTGTAAGCTCTTTTCTCTAGGGGCTTGGAGTCCAACTGGGAAGAGAGGATGCTTTTTCCAAGAAGGAGAAGCCATTTATGCACTGCTAGGTCCTGGCATAGCAATGAGTGTTGAACCATCTGTTGTTAAATGAAAATATTGTTTATTTTCTATAACATGTGCTTAGGAGGGAAGAAGCTCTCTAGGGTTTGAGCTGAGCTGGCCTTTGCTCATAGAAATTTTTTTTTTTTTCCTTCAGCTTCTTTCTTGTGTAGTTCTACCTTTCTTGGGGTTTTCAGAATGCTAAGTTCAGGAGGCCAAATATTTTTGATTTGGGCACCAAAATGAGCAGATCTTGGATCTTAGTGTTTATAATACCTTCTTATATGTGGTACAGTCAGTGCCCTTGGTTGTTGGTTGAGAGTAAGCAATGGGTTTCATGTAGAAACGAACAGAACTTGGACACAGCGTTCTTTTCTCTGAAACTTGCATGCCTGCCTTGGGCTTCATTTTCCTGGCCCTCAGTGGTCATCCAAAGTTTCTAATCTGTCATGGTAAATTCTACCCAAGAAGGGCATGAGGGAATGAGAGGTGTGGGCCGGAAGTCAATTCAAGCTCACAAATCAGTAGAGTACAGCTTAATTTGTAAAAGTACACCATTTTTGTGTTTTTTCTTAATTTACTATACAATGTTTAAATAGATTAAAAATTTTTTTGATATGATTGATATATGTATGTAGACATACATATAATGAGACTGGTGAAAAACATTTTTTCAGGAGCAAACAGGTCAGCTACTACTCTTCACAGATCCTTTGGATGTTTTACTCTGAATGCAATAGTTACAACAACCTGCTGGAACAGAAACTGCTTTCTAAAACACAAAGTTGGGAAGTGTAATATCATCTCAGAAGTGGCCGGCTAAGGTTGCATGCCATCCCGTGCTGCTGTCTCTGGCTTGCTTTGTATCATCTCCATGGTTGCTCCTATGCTTCATTTTCATTAGATAGCTGGGGCCAAGATCAGTGTTCTTGGGGTTAAGCCTAGTTCATGAAACAGGGCCCTTTTCATAAGCTTACCATCTGTTTACTTTTTCCTTCCTTCAATCCTTCCTTTTCTTCTTCAATTCAGTCTTCCTTCCTTCCTCATTTATTCATTCAGTAAACAGTTATTATCTGTCTCCTGTGCACCAGATGCTGTTTAGGACCTGGGGATACACAGATGAACCTTTCAACAGCTTCTAGGTTTGTTGAAAAGACTTGGAGGTAATCAGATAAAGGTTGATGGGGAGACTGGAGTGATTATGAAAAGTCCAAGGACAGCAGCCAGGGAATGGAGAAGGAAGGGGAAGCCTCAGAGAGTCTGACCTAGAAAAAAAAAGTCTGGGAATTAGCCAGATGAAGGCCAGGGCATGTGAGAATATAATAAGACGGGAGATTGGATACTTTGCTGTATAGCAGAAATTAACATAACACTGTAATCAACTATAGTTCAATAAAATAAATTTTTAAAAAAGAAAGGAAATTGGAATTGTAAGTCTTTGAAATGTTGGGTGGAGCTTACTAATTTTGCACTGCGCTCTATAAAGACACCTAGATACAGAGATATTTAAGCTAGTCTGGATATTAAAAATAATTTAAACAGTGATAAATGTAAGAAGTCATCACTTAGTCACCTTTCAAGCTACAAGCTGTTTTTCAGATTAAGTGAGCTCACTTCCACTTCTGTCTTTCAGCAAAGGCTTCTCTTGAAAATGACTGACCCTTTTAAAGAGTTTTAAAGAGTGGCAGCAGCTGCTATTTTTGAGAAGTGATTTTTTTTCTTTTACTTGTATGGTTATTGTACCTTAATATCTTATTGATGTTGATAATATTCTGTTCTACAAGTTGCTTACTTTTGTACCTACAAACATTCTGAGGTATTTGTATTTATCTTGTAGTTACAGTATTTTGACTTCATTTTACCTTTTTTATTATGGTGAAATATCTGTGTGCCATAAAATTTACCATTTTAATCATTTTAAGTGCACAGTTCAGTGGCATTAAGTACATTTCACATGGCTGTACCATGATCACCACCATCCGTCTCCAGCAACTCCCTTTTCTCTTCCTCCTCCCTCCTCTGGAAACTGCTTTGTCTTTGTGAATTTGACTACTCTAGGTATCCCCTATAATCATTGTACATTTTAAGCTTTTTGGCAGAATGGCATTCAGACTTGAAATGATGCTGGAGAAAGATTTCACAAGATGAATTACTGAAATTTTTAATACATTTAAGTGTTCTGCACACAGATTTTTAATTTTCCGTGAATGTGTAATTTATTCTGAAACTGACTATATCATTATGTCTCAAGTCATCATCCACGGGGTCAAACTTTTAGCCTGATAAAGACTATTGAACAATTAGGATGGTACTATAAATTAAGTCTTAAGATTCCATCTCATCTAATTTGATTGGATCTTGCTTCTGTATGTAAAGTTAAGTGTCTTCTAGCTAGAACAATCTTATTCACTATTCCTCAGAACAACTCTGTTACCAACTCCCTTAATATATGAAAGATGATTGATATTATGATGTATTTTTATAATCACTCATTTTATACATTTCTGAAGACAGTAAAAATAACATTTTATTTCACACACAAATATGTTAAATAAAATAACACTTTATATGCTAATGTATAAAACTGTCTTAATTTAACTAGTAAAACTGACTCTGAGAAATAAAGATAGGAGACTAGAGCTTACATCAACTCAAACCTTTGTAAAAAATATATTACACAGTAAGATTAGAGACATACAGTTAGATTATAAATAATTTTATTGCCAAGTTATCTGTATGAAAATTTAATTAATAAAAATTATACACTGCAATAAAAATAATCTCTATAATAGCAAAATTTAAGCATTTACAGCTTTTGCGTTCAATATGATGTCATCTTGGCCAGAATGATTTGAAAAAGCCCTTCACTCTTAGAATTAATTTCTTTATAAGAATTCTAGTTCTTAGCTTGCAGTAAAGACAGAGGAACCTCATTAATTCTCACTTTGCTAACCCATAAACCCTATAATTTCCACAAAAATTCCTCAGCAATATCATTTTGCTTCGCAGGAAACATTTTATGGCAAGGAGCTCTAGGCAAATCTCAGATCACTAAGAATTCATTACTTTTGCCAAATAGACTACAGGCCATTCCCTAGCTGACTACCATAAAGTATTATGACTCAACTACATTTATATAAATAAACTGGTAAAGCAAATATCATGATTTCAAATTCTGAGGTAAAAAAAATCATTTTGCGCATATACTCACACATTTCCACACATAAAATATATATTATGTGGTAGACTGTTATAGGAAGAGCNCTCAGCGTGTGCCTCCTCACCTCCGTCTGTTCGAGGCGGGGCGGCAGGTGGGTGCCCAGGTGAGACAGCCTCCGCTGGAATCCCGCTCCTGGAAGACAGTCGGAGTCGGGCGGAGGCCTGGACTCCCCGCTCGCCGCCCGAGGGTTCCGGGCGCAGCCGGCAGCTCAGCGCGCGCTCGCGGCGACACCTGGCGGGCGGTGCAGGTAGGCCCGGCTAGCTGCGGGGACAGCGTCCGAGCTGCCCAGAGGTCCTGACCCTTTCCCGTGATACACAGCCCAGTCCAGTGAGCCAGGGGCTTTGAGACTCAGATTGCGACGAAAGAAATCGAGGCTCAGGGCAGCGAAGGTGTGTTCCCAAAGACACCAGCTGGAGGAGTGGCCGAGCCAGATTGCACACAAGGCGTGCGTGACAGGAGCGAACAGCTCCTGGCTCCCCGGGGTTACCACTTCTGAATGGCTTTGCTAAATCACACAAGGTCAATGAAAACCACTATTCTAGCATCCATTCCCGTTGCGCAGATGTCTGTGCCACGCCCCAGGGTGGGTGCCGCGGATGTTTTAAGGAATAAGTACAACATCCTTCTCTCCCAGCTGGTGGGGGAGGCAGACCCGAAGTAAACAAGCGCATAATTGGAGACGTCAGAGGGGCAGGTGCAGATGATAAGACAGTGATGGCGAGAGACAGCACTGGGACTGGAGGGTTGATTTCAGACGTGAGATCTGAAGGGCAGGGAGGAGAGGGTCCAGCAGTGCAGGAAGCAGAAGACGGGACAGAGGCTCACAGGTGGGCAGGAGCCGCAGGAGGGGATGAGGGCTGTGCTCCAGAGAGAAGGAAGGCCAGCGAGGCCGGAGCAGGGAGATGGCATATGAACCCGGTGGAGCTCCATGGGCAGGCGAGCAGCTATCCTCCGCCTGTGTTTCTCCCAGCCCTGAGCAGCCTGCCTCCAGAAGGCCCTCAAATGTGCTCTTTCTTCTCTACATGCACCGTCATTCTTAGGCCAAAGACACGCTCAGGTCACAAATATTAGGAGACATTCAGAACCAGGGACTGGTTCACAACCAGGACGTTGGGGCAGATGGATCAAATAAATAATTTAGCATCTGCCCTCCAGAGGCATGAGGACCAGTTTAATCATCACGTAGGTAACACGTGCTGCATGCCAGGTGCTGTCATCAAGAACGTCAGCATATTAACTCATTTAGTCCTCTCACGATACTATGAGATTCTTGCTAATATGAACGAGTGCTGGAGGGAATGGGGTTGGGAGGGCTGCAGAGGTGAGGCCCAAGAGGAGGTCTGGGGATAAATTCAGGGTACAAGCTCCAGGACATGGTGAGGGAGAGGGAAGCCCGGGGTGCTGCAGTCCGTGGGGTTGGAAAGAGTCACAACGGCTCAGTGACTGCACAACAAGGAAAGCGGGTAAGTAAGGGCCTTCTCCGAAAGAGAAGCGGGGGTGCGGCAGGCTCTGGTTTGTGCTTCAGGAGGCACGTGGCGGCTGTTATGGGACCAGTAGAGGGAGGCAGGACATGAGGTGGGAGGTTGTTGGGAGAGAGGGCTCAGGTTGGACAACACTCAAGGAGACCAGTGGATGCAGACAGTCTGAAGGCAGGGAGATAGGGTGAAGAGGCCCCAGGACAGCCTTCCGCCCTGGGAGGCAGGGTGGTTGATGAGGACAACACGGAGCCGGGTAGGAGAAGCTGGTCTGAGGCCCATGAACTTGGTTTTGGAGGTACCGAGGTTGATGTGCCTGTCACTGATCGGACAGGTGAACGTGTGTCCCGGGGGTGAGGGTGTGGGCTTCTGAGGGTGACTGAGGTCTCCTCAGCCAGCAGTCGGTTAAGCCAAGGCAGGGATGGGACACTGCCTTGAGGGAGAGAGGCTAAAGGTGCAAGTGTTCGTCTCTTTGCCACCTGGTGGACTGCATGTAGTCTGCACAGGCTCCTCTGTCCATGGGATTCTCCAGGCAAGGATACTGGAGTGGGTTGCCATTCCCTGCTCCAGGGTCCCAACCTAGGGATTGAACTCAGGTCTCCTGCTCTGCAGGCAGATTCCTTACCAACTGAGCCACAGGGGATGCCCCCAAAGAGAGGCTGAGTATGATGGAGAAAACCAGCTAGGGGCGGAAGCAGCAGGAGCGGCTTGGGCGTCACTGAGAGAGCTGAAAAGGAGCAAGGAGCCTGCAGGGTCAGACCCTGCCAGGGAGGTGGGGGCATTTGGCATTTAGAGACCCCCTCTTGAGCCACCTGCAGCTGGCCTGGGGCAAGGGGCTTTGGCGCCCCCTGCTGGAGTCAGAGAGAGGCTGCTTGGTTCCCAAGGGCTGCAGTAATAGGCCCTAACGCATCTGGTGGGGTGCTTGCCAGCCCAGCTCTTAAGTGTGGGCTCTTAGAGAGGGTCAAAGTCTGGCTCCACGTTTGTCTCTGTGACTCCAGCTAGGGGCGGAAGCAGCAGGAGCGGCTTGGGCATCACTGAGAGAGCTGGAAAGGAGCAAGGAGCCTGCAGGGTCAGACCCTGCCAGGGAGGTGAGGGCATTTGGCATTTAGAGACCTCCTCTTGAGCCACCTGCAGCTGGCCTGGGGCAAGGGGCTTTGGCGCCCCCTGCTGGAGTCAGAGAGAGGCTGCTTGGTTCCCAAGGGCTGCAGTAATAGGCCCTAACGCATCTGGTGGGGTGCTTGCCAGCCCAGCTCTTAAGTGTGGGCTCTTAGAGAGGGTCAAAGTCTGGCTCCACGTTTGTCTCTGTGACCTTGGGGCAGGTCCTCGCAGCTCTCCTTGGCGCTCCTATAAGCTGAGGGTGGTAACAGGTTCTACCTCCGAGCATCGTGAGGTTTGAGACACTCGAATAAAGTGCTCAGAAGGCGGCCTGGAGCACAGTAAGGGCCGTGGACGCATTTGGGATGGTAAATCAATGGGGGTGGCCGCAGATGCCACTCGGTGTCACCACTGATCAGGAAAGGATATTATGTGTAAGACAGTCTCTGCCTTCATTTGTGCTTACGAGAAAAATGTCAGCAACGCAGACCAGGAGCGAAGCTTTCATCACTAAAGTATGTGGAGGGCGTGGAGATTCCCAAGAGCCAGGCTCCCAGTGACCTGCTGCCGGGGGCAGCCTGTGGTGAACGTCAGGGCCTTCCCAGCGGGAGGCGCGCAGAGCCCTGGGGCAGGGGGCAGGGCCTCGTGTGGGAGCTGGGACAGTGCCAGTCTCCCTGGTCACCGCTCTGTGTGGCTCCGAAGAAGTCGCTGCGTGTCCCCTCCTCTGTAAACTGGGGTGAGGATGATAACACTGCCCCACTAACTACATGCAGTCATGTATGTGAGCATTAGCAGAGTGTCTTGCAGATACCGTGCACTCAGCATGTGATCGCTGTTTGATGCTGATGGAGATGGTTTCGGTGATAACATTGTATATTGGGATCCAGCCCTTTCGGACCTTCAGGAATCTTAAAGATCATCTAGGTCAGTGTCTTTCAAACTTCCAGGTGCAACAGAATGACTTGGTTACAAAAAAAAACAAGTGCCCACATCCTCCCCTGGATTTCCTGGTGGAGGTGGGCATCGCTTCTCTGCTTATAACCAGCTCCCAAGGTACCAGCCAAGTCTGGCTTCACTGGAGTCCAGGCCTCACGCAGAGCCCACCCCCCTCTGGACCTGTCCTGGCTGAGTGGTGGCCACTGTGCCCAGAGCTCTCGGCAGGAGGCAGCTCACTTCGACTCAGGTAGGGGAAGAGCAGGTCCCCACTCTTTCTGGGCCTTGATGTCTCCAGCTCAGACACGGCTGCCCTATGTCTGCATCTCCCCCAAAGGAACTTCTGCAGACACTTAGTTTTCCAGAGACAAGCTCAAGGGTGCAAGAGTGCAAATTTTAAAATTGTCTTATTTCACTGCAATAGAACATCCACAGACCTTGGACGACTGGGGATGACAGCTTTCTGATTGAAGGCCACCCTCCGCTGACTGCCCTGCTTGAGTTTATCTCTGTGTTGACTGCCATTGACTATATTTAATCTGTAACTTGCTGACTTTAGAAGAGCCTATACTTAGTTTTATGATAGTATATACTAAACAATGTAATACAGGCAGACCTCTGAGTTATCGTGGGTTTGGTTCCAGACCACCAATGATCCAGACAGCAATGCAAATATCTCAATAAAGCAAGTCACAAGAATTTTTTGGTTTCCCAGTGCATATAAAGCTATGTTATACTGCACTTACTATGCGATAGTCCGTTACGTGTGTGATAGCGTTATGTCCAAAAAAAGTACACACTTTAAAAATACTCTGTTGCTAAAAATGCTATCATCTGACCCTTGAGTGAGCTGTGGCCTTTTTGCAACAGTAACGTAATGCCCACCCATCAGAGATCACTTTAACAAATAGAATAATATTGAAAAAGTTGAAATATTTCGAGAATTACCAAAATGTAGCACAGAGACCCAAAGCGAGCAAATGCCATTGGAAAAATGGGTGTTGATAGATTTACTGAACAGAGCGTTGCCATAAACCTTCAATTTGTAAAAAATAAAAATAAAAAAATCTTTGAACCACACTATAGCGAGGCATGCCCATAACAAAAATTGGTCAAGTGGACATTTGGTGGAGGAGAGGAACACACAGCCAGCCTTCTCAAGCTCCAGAAACACTCCATGATTGTTTCCGAGGACTGCCATGGTTTGTGAGCCCATAGGTGGAGCCTCACATGGGATTTTCCACTGACCTTGGGGTTAAAGGCATTGCAAGGCCATTGCACACTAACTATAGTGTGTGGGAGGGGATGGGGAGCTTGGAGCTTGGTGGCCCCGGAATCCCGTTTGTCCCTTCTGGACTCCGTGCTTCCCGTCTGTGCGCTGAGCAGTTTGGGCAAGTCCAGCGCATCTTCCAGAGGCACGTATAAGACCTGACGCCTGGTTTGCCACGAGGACTCTGCAGCCAGTGGTTTTATCTGTGAGACTTCACGTCCAGGCCAGAGTGCCAGGAACAGGAGGAGCTGGTGGCAACAGATGAAGAGGCCAAGTCCCCCTTCAGAGCCCATTTCTGCCCGCATGACCTCGAACGAGCGACTCATCCCCAAAGCTGTTTTCTCCTCTTCCTAACACAGGCGCTCATCCTTCTGCCGTAAGGTCCCTGAGAAGCCCCTTCTGGAAAGCACCTGGAGCTATTCTTACACACATCTGAGTGCTCCAGCCACACGGGCCTCATGGACTGCTGGCAGCTCACGTGGGTTCTGGTCACCTTGGGAGGAAGGTGCTTATCACAGTTCCGCCCCCAAGGTCTTCCTCAGGATAATCTGTCCCTGGTGATTCATCTCATGGGCTGGGTCCTTCCTCTCGGGCCTGAAATATCTCCCTCCCTCCACCATTCCTGGGTCAGGCCTGTGACCCCCCCCCCCATGTGACTTCCTCCGGGGACTGGCCGTGGGCCCCTGCCCGCCAGCCAGTCCTCCAGTCCCTGGCTGCAGACCCATTTTGGGCCTGACATATCAGGCAGGGTTCAGTTGGGGCGGAGGAAACCCACAGCGTGTTGTGCTGGGGAAAAAGTGCATTCCTCTGTCCGGCCCCCACCCTGGTCCAGCCGCGCCTCTGCCTTCAGTGGGCTGGGCTTCCGCCGCACATCCTGGCCCAGCCTGGCCCTTTATCACCCGGCTGCCACGTGGTGCCCTACCCCTCAGGCACATACATCTCCAGGGAGGCTTCCGGCCTGGCTGGGGCAGAGGGCTTGGCCGGTGTGGAAGCTTCCCCCCAAGTTTGTGGAAGTGATCTTTTTCTGGAGCCAAGGACAGCTCTTTAGAGAAGGTCGGGAGATGGGCACACACCTCCCAGCTCCACGGAGAACTTGCTCTGTGACTTTGGGCAAGCGAGTCTGCTGCTGCTGCTGCTAAGTCGCTTCAGTCGTGTCCGACTCTGTGCGATACCATAGACGGCAGCCCACCAGGCTCCCCCGTCCCTGGGATTCTCCAGGCAAGAACACTGGAGTGGGTTGCCATTTCCTTCTCCAATGCATGAAAGTGAGAAGTAAAAGTGAAATCGCTCAGTCGTGTCCGACTCTTAGTGACCCCATGGACTGCAGCCTAGCAGGCTCCTCCGCCCATGGGATTTTCCAGGCAAGAGTACTGGAGTGGGGTGCCATTGCCTTCTCCAGCAAGCGAGTCTACCTCTCCGGATCTTAGCTTCCCCAATTTTAAATAGAAGATACCATCTCCAGTTGCTGTGAGACTAAAGAAGGTAATACAGGTACACTGATGGCCAGGTTCTACCTCCAAGCAGTAAATCAGCATTTCTAAGGGGTAGGTCCCAGGCATTGAACACAGTGAAGGATGGAAAAAATGGTGAATAGCCAAAGCTTTAAAGCAGACCAACATGGGTTTGAATTCTGACTCTGTTATATAATGATGGCGCCTGGAATAGATCATTAGCCTCTCAGAGCCTCCGTTGAATTGCCCATCACTTGGGAAAATAGTCCTCACTTCCCAGGGGAGTCATCAAGGACTTCCCTGGTGGCTCAGATGGTAAAGCATCTGCCTACAATGTGGGAGACCCAGGTTCAATCCCTGGGTTGGGAAGATCCTCTGAAGGAAATGGCAAACCACTCCAGTACTCTTGCCTGGAAAATCCCATGGACGGAGGAGCGTTGTAGGCTATAGTCCATGGGGTCACAAAGAGTCAGACACCACTGAGTGACTTCACTTTCTTTCCCAGTGCTGGTAGGAGAGTTAAAGGGAGTGAGTGCTACCAGCTGCTTTGCACTTAGGAAGCACTCAAGTGACCCCTTATCCAGTCACCACTAAACAACCAACAAGTCTGTACCTGACCCACAGCTGGCACTTCAAACATCTGTTGCCGGGGTCCAGCCCCGGTGGATCCAGGGTAATTTGAAGGGGAGATGGAATCGGCGTCCTAGGAAAAAACTTATTTAATTACAGATATAAAGACAGATTAGAAAGGAATAGTGTAGTAGGAAAATTAGTGGAGAAAAAGAGGCTAAATAACTTGGTTTAAGTGGAATACCAATCACCACCTATGTAGGCCACAGGCGTCTTTCCGTTCTCCCGAAGGAGAGGAGGCACTGAGGCCTCCCCGGTCCGATCTAAGAAGCCCAGGCAAAATTAGCAGGCTTGGTGAGTACCCACGTTCCAGATGGGAATTCAGCCAGAAGGGGAAAGAAAGAACGACACGGGGGAATCAGTCTTTTTAGAAACTGATTCCCTTTATTTTTCAGGTTTGCTTATATACTTTTTGTTATACATAGGGATGAGTACAGAGTCACGTGGGTCAGCAGGCCTGACCCTTGTCACAATCAGGTGCTTCATATAAAATTATACAAAGGTCTTATGGGTTTTACATCATCTTCTGGCCATGAGGCCTGCTGACATTTTATGGCCCTTTCTGATAACGGTCAGTCAATCAGAAAACTTATTTTTTCCAGGGGTGATTTTTTTCTTAAACCAAGCGCCACCCTTCAAATAAAGTTGCATTCCTATAAGGTGAGGGTGTAGTGGGTTACAATCAAGAAAGGAATTTTCTTAGCCTAAGGTTTAACATGATTAATCTTAAAGGTTAATACTTATTTCTCCTGTATGCTAGTTATATTCATTATAATGTCAGGGAATATGGAGATTTAGCAGCAAATATTGGCTCAACAAATGAAAACCCTTCACCAATATAATTTCTAATCAATCTACTATACTATACTAATAATTTTCTAACTTCTCAAAAGAGTCTGTATATAGAAAGTTTAAAGCATCTCGTGCCTCTCACGGTTGGGAGGCTGTAAACAATCACATGTGGCCGGACCAACCCGCTCAGGCAGGCTAGAAAACCTTCAGAGGAGTTTGTAAGTTGAAACATTTGTCACGCCCAGGAATTTTTATTAACTGGAGCTGCAAGTTAACTCCTTCTTCGAGAGAAATGGTGATGGGGGAGAGCCCCCTGTTAAAGTCAGAGGTGTAGGTGAGAACATAAAAGAGTAAAGTAGGTAGACCCTGGTTTGGGGGTAGATGCTCAGAACAGGGGGTTTCCTGAGGCTCGATCCCGCCTTTGCCTATGCTGAAGTCTCCGTCCTCATGACCTTTGCCATGGGCGGAGTTCCTCATGCTGGCTCCCGGCAATCTGTGAGTGAACGATGAGGCTGTTGTGACTATAGATTAAAAGGTGATGAGGAAACACAAGTTACCAGTGAAGATGAAGCTTCCGTCTTTTGACTAAAAAGCTCCATTTCCCAGCATCGTCCGCAGAACTCTGTTCTGGCCAGGGAGACTTGGGTGCAAGTCTCCAGGCTCCTGGTTCCTTGGGTCCCCCTTCTTTGCTGACCTCTGGCCACCATCTTGAGAAGGGTGGCAGACTGAAAACAAGAAGGATCAGGGGACGTGGTCGAGCTGCCATTGCAGCTCAGGCTGCCCAACTCTGGGCTTTATTATTTTTCCCCAAGTGAAAGAAACTTGGCATAGACCCCTGGTTGGGAATTTTTGTTTCTACAATAGGAAAGGAGATGCTTTGAACTTCCTCATTGTCCTACTTTCTGTCCACAGCTCTCAGCCTCCAGGTAAATCTAGGACCAGACTAGCAGCCTGTGTCACTCATTCCTTCCTCAGACCTCTGGGGCTGGGTTCGAGACACCACAGGGAATCTGCCCAGCTCTGAAACTGAGCCCTGGGGCGGAAGTAGCTGTATGTTTTGTCCAGCCCCCTCTGGCCTCCCCAGAAGGTTCAAGGAGAGAGAGTGACTCTCCCCTTCCCCAGATGCCAACCTCGTACCAAAAGCTCCTGTCTCCTGGGTAGTCTTTGGAGTCAGGAAAATCTAACTCGGAATCTTGACTCCTCCACTGATCTGCCATAGGCAACGTGTCTTTGAACAAAGCTCAAAGTTCACATTCGTCAGTTGAGGCTGTGCCCACCGAGAGAGAAAACTAAACATGGAAGTCAGAGGGGGAAAAGCCAAGGCAACAGGGATACAGGTGAGTGATGCTCCCAGATAAACCCAGAACTGGCACTAAGTATCCAAGGAAAGGGAGGTGGCAGAGTAAACGTAATATTAAAGACCTTGGCATTATGAAAACAATGGCCCAACAGCAGAATGTTGGGTGTGGGCATGAGGAAAGTGTGAGGAACTTATGTTTTTAATCCTTATGAGGGAAAAGGGCTTCCCTGGTGGCTCAGAGGGTAAAGCGTCTGCCTGCAATGTGGGAGACCTGGGTTCGATCCCTGGGTCGGAAAGATCCTCTGGAGAAGGAAATGGCAACCCATTCCAGTACTTTTGCCTGGAAAATGCCATGGACAGAGGAGCCTGGTAGAGTACAGTCAATGGGATCGCAGAGTATACATGACTGAGCAACTTCACTTTCATAGTAGAGAAAAATTGAGCCAAGAGCAAAACGTGTAACTTAAAGAGAATCAATGACCCCCAACTTCTCAATGTTCTTCATAATCTTGGGGGGGAGTCTTGTAGGAAATATCTGTTATGGTGAGGTGAGGTGAAGTTGCTCAGTCCTGTCCAACTCTTTGCGACCCCATAGATTGTAGCCTACCAGCCTCCTCCATCCATGGGATTTCCCAGGCAAGAGTACTGGAGTGGGTTGCCATTTCCTTCTCCAGAGGATCTTCCCAACCCAGGGATCAAACCTGGGTCTCCCACATTGTAGGCAGACGCTTTACCGTCTGAGCCACCAGGGAAGCCTTCTGTTATGGTAGCAAACAATAAATCAAATTAGCAACTGCTTTTATTTAAATTCTCTTTGTTAAATTCAAGTATAATAAGCTTCATATATTTTAAAATTCAGCAAATAGTGGGATCCCCTTTCACAGAATTCTTTCTGATTCCTTCTGCCCTCCCTCCCTCCCATCCAATCGCCCTCCAGTTTTTTCTTCTTGCCTCCTGCTATATATAGGCCTACAAAAATATCTGTGATGATGTTGCTAATGTTAATCTTGGACATTTGGGATACTAGAATTTGCTGATTACCCCTACCCCCACCCCCAATTTTTGCAGCATTTTGCTATCTAGCTTGAATTCTTTAGAAAGGCATTTAGCAACTTCATGAAGAAGATAAAATCATTTCCCCCAAAAATTAACGGCACTTAGTTCATAGGGCTTGTGAGCATTGAATAAGATGATCAGGAAAGCACCTGGCATAGCATGGCCCCCCAATCCCTGCCGTCATACCATGTCCTGTCCCTGCTCCTCCTACGTGGAAGCCCCATTCTTCTTCCTTTGGCAAACTTCTATTCATCCTTCAAAGCCGACTCCAATGTGAAGAATTTCCTGACACGTACATCCAGTTAATCAGATCCTCTACTCTGGACACAGTCCAAGCAGTGAGAGCTCAGCGTCCCGGGGTTAAGTTCAGAGGTCTTGGGTACTGACTTCTGTTTTGTCTGTCTTCAGGCCTCCCTTAATTCCCCAATCTTTCAGTATATCCTTTCAAACAATTGTTTTCATCTAAATTCCTAAATCCAGTTTCTGCAGCTTGCAATTCAAGTACCCACCTGTTGCCCTGCCTCGCCAGCTTTGAGTTCCAGGCTAGGAAAGGTGTGTGGATGAAACTCAGTGGAGGCTATGGACTCTCCTTCCCTCAACCCAACCGTCTGAAGGACACGGAACGGGACTGACACCTGTGCAACCTCATTCTTCCAGGTCCTGGGCAGGGGCGCCCACCGAGAGCTCCTGCTTGTAAAGGAACTGGTCCTTTACGGAGGAAACGGCGGCTCGCCGGAAGGCACACAGCTCTGGACGGCCAGGCAGCGGGCCGGGGCCCGGGCGTGTCTCCGCACTCGGGGCCCGGGCTCCGGCCGCCCCGTCCCGGCTCTCCCCTGCGTCCACGCTCCGTCCAGCGCGCAGAGCGACTCGCGAGCCCCGGGGCCCCGGCTTAGCAGCAGCTCCAGTCCGCAGACGCCGGGCCGGGACTCGGCGGGGAGCGGTCGGCCCCAGGGGCCTCCGGCTGCGGTGTGCGGGCCTGGACGCGAGCCGAGCCCGCGACGGCCCGAGACCCAGGGGCTGCCCCTCAGCCCGCGTGGCCTGCGCGGGGGCGGCCGGCCGGCTCCCTCGGGCCGGGCAGGGGCAGGGGGCTCCCCGGGTGGCCGGAGAGGGCGACGAGGCTGCGGGCGGAGACGGCTGTGCGGGACACAAGCCGAAGCGGGGCCAAACAGGGCCGAGCCGGACCCTGCAAGGCCCGCAGCGCCCGGCCGGGGAAGCGCGCGAGTCACGATCGTTCCCGGGGTCGCAGCCGCCGAGCAGGTGGGCCGAGCGGAGCCGAGCAGGCGGACAGAGCCTGCCGGGGAGAGCCGAGCCGGGCCGAGCGGGGCCGAGCGGGGCCAAGGAGAGCCGAGCGGAGCCGAGGAGAGCCGAGCGGAGCCGAGGAGAGCCGAGCGGAGCCGAGGAGAGCCGAGCGGAGCGGAGCAGGCGGACAGAGCCTGCCGGGGAGAGCCGAGCCGGGCCGAGCGGGGCCGAGCGGGACTGAGGAGAGCCGAGCGGAGCCGAGGAGAGCCGAGCGGAGCCGAGGAGAGCCGAGCGGAGCCGAGGAGAGCCGAGCGGAGCGGAGCAGGCGGACAGAGCCTGCCGGGGAGAGCCGAGCCGGGCCGAGCGGGGCCGAGCGGGGCCGAGGAGAGCCGAGCGGAGCCGAGGAGAGCCGAGCGGAGCCGAGGAGAGCCGAGCGGAGCCGAGGAGAGCCGAGCGGGGCCGAGCAGGTGGACAGAGCCTGCCGGGTAGAGCCGAGCGGAGCTGAGCGGGCCCGAGCGGGGCCGAGCTGGTCCCCGGGAGCCGAGCGGGTGACCGCAAGGGCGGCTGAGTGGGTCCCGGCCGGCGGAGGCGGCGGCGGGACTGGTGCGGGGAGAAGCTGCTCTGAAGCCCTGCGGCCCTTCGCGTTCAGACCCCGCCTGTTCGGGCTGAGCAGGGCAGCGGGCGCTCCGCTGGCCGGCCCGGGAGGGAAGGTCTCGGGAGTCCTCCCGCGGCGGCCTCGGTCTCCCGGGTCGCCCGCTCGGGCGGCGGGCGGCGGGCCGTGTGCCCGTCTGCCGGGGCCGGGCGCCGCCTCCGGGTGGGCCTCGGCCCGGGTGACCTGGGAGGGGAGCTGGGGAAGGTCTCCGGGGCTGGAATTGCCCGCCGGGTGTCCGGAGACGCGCGTCCCCGCCCGCAGCGGGGGTGGGACG
This sequence comes from Aepyceros melampus, assembly GCA_006408695.1. Taxonomy (NCBI): domain Eukaryota; kingdom Metazoa; phylum Chordata; class Mammalia; order Artiodactyla; family Bovidae; genus Aepyceros; species Aepyceros melampus. The sequence goes on along the minus strand of SJXQ01011184.1, from coordinate 42,457 downwards.
GACAGACGCGCCCAGCCGAGCCGGGGCTGCGCGGGCGGCTGGACCCGAGGCGGGAGGCGCTCCCGGGCTCCGGGCGGGGACGTCGGATCGGAGGACGGCCTCGGCCCGGGCGCGGGGCGGCCTCGCTGAGCCCGGCTGTCCCCTGCGAGATGGGCGGACACGCCCTCCTGTCGGGACGTTCAGACAGAGGCTGGGGATGCTCGGGGTGGGGACCTCGGCGGTTTATCCTGTGGTCTGCGTGTCGTAAGGTAAGCGTTACGTGCCAGGCACTGTTTAAGCGGGGGTGGGGTGGGGAACAAGGACGTGAACATATAGCCCAGTAATCCCTGCTTGTATTCCCGTAGGAGGCAGCTATTCCTGTGACCTGGCCCCAAAATTCAGGCAGAAGCACAGCTTGGACCGCTGTCCGCGTGGCATCTGATCCCTTCTCACCTCCGTGCCTGTATTCCTAGGATGGTTTGTTCTAAAACACACGCGATCGTGTCACTTAGGTGCCAAGAGGCCTTCGGTGCCAATGAGATAAAGGCCTCGCTCAGAGCTGGCCCAGCCTGCCTTTCCAGGCGCATCTCCTTTCCCTCCCCGGATTTTCAGGAGCGCTCGGCTGCATCCCGCGGCTCTTTGCCTTTTTTCCCCGCCTCTTGTTTTAAATACTTAGACGTGCTCGGCTCAGTGTTGACACGAGATGGCGCCAGAACTGTGCGCAAGGCTTTCTCTAGCGCCCGCTGAACATGGAAACTGGCTCGGTTGTTGGGCGTTTTAGAAAGCCACTTAAAACTTGTTTTATTAGCAGCTTGTATCTTTTTAGCACACCTCTCAATGAATTTTATGTATCTAATTAATTTTCCAGATATGAACATAAATGGGCTTCCCAGATGGCGCTAGTGGTAAAGAACTGCCTGCCAATGCGGAAGCCTTAAGAGATGCGGGTTCGATTCCTGGGTCAGGAAGATCCCCTGGAGGAGGACATGTCAACCCACTCCAGTATTCTTGCTTGGAGAATCCCATGGACAGAGGAGCCTGGAGGGATACAGTCCATGAGGTCACAGAATCAGACACGAATGAATGGACGTAGCGTGCGTGCACATCCAGGCTTGAACACATATTAGTTTTTCTCTCACAGTTCAGCAGATAAACCTGAAGCCGAAAAACAGATGTAATTGAGGTTAGTTCCTCGTGAAGGCTCTGAGGGGTCTGTCCCATGCCTCTTTCCCAGCCACCAGTAACCTTCAGCATCCTTCCTTGGTGCTGTTCTTCCTTAATGTGTCTGTGTGTCCTTTTGCTTCTCATAAGGAAACCAGTCAGTGGAGTTAGGACCCACCTTGGTCTTGTACAATCTTGTCTTAAATAATTGTATCTTCAAAGACTTCATTTCCAAATAGGATAACCTGAAGTTCTAAGTGAATTTTGGAGGTTACTGTTAAACCAATTATAAAACTTTAAATTTGAAGGAAACACCATTCAATCCATTAAACTCTTATGAATGTAGTAAATGTGGGAAATCCTTCAGCTATAGCTCAACTCTTTTTCAGCAGTTGTAAGAACTCTGTTGGGTGCAGACAGTATAGGAAAGTCTTCAACTCTAAATGATCCTTGTTAGGAATTGGAGAATTCATCCTGGAGAGAAGTAATCTATGACTGCAATTAATAGGAGAAAACTTTTCAAAATAACTTCTCTCTTATTCAATAAGAAAAATTCATAATGTATATAAATCTTCTGAATGTAATCAATATTTAAAACCTTTCAGATGCCTCATTAACCACAGAGACTGCACACTGGACAGAAATCCCAAGAGTATAATGTCAACAAAACTTTAGCTGGAAAGTGGAGCTCATTTACCTCAAAGGTTTCATACTTATTAATATATTTTTATGTTTATACTGAGGTAAAATTGGCATATACTGTTATATTACTTTCAGGTGTACAATATAATGATCTGTTTTGGGTATATATTGCAAAATAAATTTAGGTAATATCTGTTACCATCAGTTCAGTTCAGTCGCTCAGTCGTGTCCGACTCTTTGCGACCCCATGAATTGCAGTACGCCAGACCGCCCTGTCCATCACCAGCTCCCGGAGTTCACTCAAACTCACGTCCATCAAGTCAGTGATGCCATCCAGCCATCTCATCCTCTGTCATCCCCTTCTCCTCCTGCCCCCAATCCCTCCCAGCATCAGAGTCTTTTCCAATGAGTCAACTCTTCGCATGGGGTGGCCAAAGTACTGGAGTTTCAGCTTTAGCATCATTCCTTCCAAAGGACACCCAGGACTGATCTCCTTTAGAATGGACTGGTTGGATCTCCTTGCAGTCCAAGGGACTCTCAAGAGTCTTCTCCAACACCACATGTCAAAAGCATCAATTCCTCGATGCTCAGCTTTCTTCACAGTCCAACTCTCACATCCATACATGACTACTGGCAAAACCATAGCCTTGACTAGATGGACCTTTGTTGGCAAAGTGATGTCTCTGCTTTTGAATATACTATCTAGGTTGGTCATAACTTTCCTTCCAAGGAGTAAGTGTCTTTTAATTTCATGGCTACAGTCACCATCTGCAGTGATTTTTGAGGCCAAAAAATAAAGTCTGACACTGTTTCCATTGTCTCCCCATCTATTTCCCATGAACTGATGGGACCAGATGCCATAATCTTAGTTTTCTGAATGTTGAGCTTTAAGTCAACTTTTTCACTCTCCTCTTTCACTTTCATCAAGAGGCTTTTTAGTTCCTCTTCACTTTCTGCCATAAGGATGGTGTCATCTGCATATCTGAGGTTATTGATATTTCTCCCGGCAATCTTGATCCAGCTTGTGCTTCATCCAGCCCAGCGTTTCTCATGATGTACTCTGCATAGAAGTTAAATAAGCAGGGTGACAATATACAGCCTTGACGTACTCCTTTTCCTATTTGGGACCCGTCTGTTTGTTCCATGTCCAGTTCTAACTGCTGCTTCCTGACCTGCGTATAGGTTTCTTAAGAGGCAGATCAGGTGGTCTGGTATTTCCATCTCTTTCAGAATTTTCCACAGGTTATTGTGATCCACACAGTCAAAGGCTTTGGCATAATCAATAAAGCAGAAATAGATGTTTTTCTGGAACTCTCTTGCTTTTTCCGTGATCCAGCAGATGTTGGCAATTTGATCTCTGGTTCCTCTGCCTTTTCTAAAACCAGCTTGAACATCTGGGAGTTCACGGTTCACATATTGCTGAAGTCTGGCTTGGAGAATTTTGAGCATTACTTTACTAGCATGTGAGATGAGTGCAATTGTGCGGTAGTTGGAGCATTCTTTGGCATTGCCTTTCTTTGGAATTGGGATGAAAACTGACCTTTTCCAGTCCTGTGGCCACTGCTGAGTTTTCCATCAAATGAAGCAACTGACAAACAACTAATCTCAAAAATATACAAGCAGCTTATGCAGCTCAACTCCAGAAAAATAAATGACCCAATCAAAAAATGGGCCAAAGAACTAAATAGACATTTCTCTGTGACCATACATAGTTACAAATGCTTTGTTTTCTTGTGATAAAGACTTTTAAGATTTACTCTCTTAATGCAAATCAAAACCACAATGAGGTACCATTTCATGCCAGTCAGAATGGCTTCTATCCAAAAGTCTACAAGCAATAAATGCTGGAGAGAGTGTGGAGAAAAGGGAACCCTCTTACCCTGTTGGTGGGAATGCAAACTAGTACAGCCACTGTGGAGAACAGTGTGGAGATTCCTTAAAAAAAACTGGAAATGGACTGCCATACAACCCAGCAATCCCACTGCTGGGCATACACACCGAGGAAACCAGAATTGAAAGAGACACGTGTACCCCAGTATTCATCGCGGCACTGTTTATAATAGCCAGGACATGGAAGCAACCTAGATGTCCATCAGCAGATGAATGGATAAGAAAGCTGTGGTACATATACACAATGGAGTATTACTCAGCTATTAAAAAGAATACATTTGAATCAGTTCTAATGAGGTGGATGAAACTGGAGCTTATTATAGGGTGAAGTAAACCAGAAAGAAAAACACCAATACAGTATACTAATGTGTATATATGGAATTTAGAAAGATGGTAACGATAACCCTGTATGCGAGACAGCAAAAGAGACACAGATGCATAGACCAGTCTTTTGGAATCTGTGGGAAAGGGCAAGGGTGGGATGATATGGGAGAATGGCATTGAAATGTATATAATATCATATGTGAAATGAATCGCCAGTCCAGGTCTGATGCAGGATATAGGGTGCTCAGGGTTGGTGCACTGGGATGACCCAGAGGGATGGGATGGGGAGGGAGGTGGGAGGGGGGTTCAGGATGGGGAACACGTGTACACCTGTGGTGGATTCATGTCAATGTATGCCAAAACCAGTACAATATTATAAAGTAAATAAAACTGAAAAAAAATTAAAAAGAAAAAAAAAGATTTACCCTCTTAACAGCAGTCAAATTGCAATATATCATTATTAACTATAGTCACCATGCTCTACGTTATATCCCCAGGACTTATTTATTTTATAACTGTAAGTTTATGCCCTTTGACCCCCTTCATCCATTTTGTCCTCCTTTACCCATTTTGTCCCACCCTCACTTCTAGTAATCATGTCTGTTCTCTGTAAGAGAGCTGAGGTGTTGGGGGTTTTTTGTTTCTTTCATTTTTTTTTTTTTTTAGATTCCACATAAAGTGAAACTACATAGCATTTGTACAATCTTTCTCTGACTTATTTTACTTAGCATAATGCCATCAATGTCCATCTATGGCACAAAGCAAGATTTCATTGCTTATGACTGGATAATATTTCATTAAATATATATATTTCATATATATATATCACATTTTAAAAATCTATTCATCCATAGATGGATACAGGTTTTTTCCCCTTATCTTGGCTATTGTAAATAATGCTGCAGTGGACATGGATGTACAGATATCTTTTCAAATTAGTGTTTTTGTTTTCTCTGAGTGAATACCCAGAAGTGGAATTGCTGGATTTTTTGAGGAACCTCCTTACTGTTTTCCATAATGGCTGAATTTTTTTTTTACCACTTGAGCCACCTGGGAAGCCACAGTACCCTTACTAATGCGCTAAATTTACCAGAATGTGTGCAAGCCCCCAAGTTCCTTGCCATGCAAGAACTCGTGCATGTGAATAAGAAACAAGTGAGATGCGTGCAGGTGGGAGAGCCAGTCTGGGAAAGTCATCTGGAAATGAAACCTTTTTGTGCATCACTAAATTTCTGTTGTGTACAAACCTAATTATTTTATTAATTTGGAAAATGTGAAACTCATATAAACATTCAAAAGTTGATATTGTTTGATACCAAATTAAAGATAAAAATGTATAAGACCATGAGCCTTAAGGATAAAGTTTATAATTTTTTCCATGTTAAATAATTCAGGTAACAGAGTAAAAATTCTATATATTCAGATGGAATAGGAATATACTAGGATATAACTTCAGTTATATTTTTCAGTTATAACTTTCCGTATCTTCACTTTTAAACAACAAATTAAAAAAGATGTATTTTTATGAGGGTCATGTACCACATATTATCAAATGAATTGTTACCTATTTTAAGAAGTAACATTATTTTATGTATCACTAAGACTTAAAAAAATAATCTCCCAATCAAGCTGTGTCAGTTCGGTGATTATAAGACCCAGCATGAATTACAGACGTTGAGATGTGGGTCATAGGTGAGTCGGAGAGCCGCTCACCCACACGGCGATTCAGTAATATTCCCTTACGTATAGAGAGACAGAGCACTGAATTTGAGCCCTAATTCACAACTGAAGTCTTTCTCATTCTGCCAAAGATCTGAAATATGAATTTGACTTCTTTCTGTAATTGTGTGCTTTTCGTTAAATCCATGTTTGAAGTCTGATCTTCTGATGTAACAAATGTCTAATATTTTCAGCGTCTGTGTGGGGAAGGTTTGGCATCCATTGATGGTGTTTATCCCTTAAACTTGGTCACATTATCCTGATTCTCTGTGTAGGGAATAACTTAATTACATTTAGACGTTGTGAATGTTGTATTATGTTTCGGTCCTGTTCTCTCCCTTTTGAGATGTTTGGCTGTGGAAGGCAGCTAGCCTGGTATGGTCCAGCCTGTGTGTCTAGTTCCGCCTCTGTGTGTTGGGTCCATGAGCTCTTCTTGTGGGTGTAAGCTGTGTGCGTTTGGGGTTAGGCTGAGATACCTGTAGGCACACATGGAATTAGGACCCCTCTGTAGGTCTCCCCTCTGGAACTCCCTCCCACACTCTCTGGCCCTCAAAGGCATCTCCTCTGTATCCTCCGGCCAGATGGCTATGGTTCCTATTACTACTGCCAGGCCAATTCATGGGTGAAAAAAAACCCGTGAGAGAGAAGAAATAGGAACCTTATTTATTTTTATGTATTTTTAAAGTCTTTTGACCTCTGCTCATGTTTTAATTCCCATACTTAACTTCTTTAATGTTTTTTATGCTTGTGTTACATATGTGATCATTACAGGAGCTGTACTTTTAGGGATACATAGTTCCTTCCTCTTTAATTTCAACAGATACTTGATTTTTCAGTGTACTGAAAATTTAGTTTTTTCACTCATATATAGCTCATCTTCCTCTGGGGAAGGGGAATGTTTTATGATTGAATTGTTATTTGCTTCTTTCTTGCTCTGGAGGACTAACAACTAGAGAATATATATTCTTTATCACATATGTTTGTTAATCTGAAGTCAAAATAACATGAAGGAAATTAATAATTTCATAATTCTAGAAATTAAATGAAAAGGTAAAAAACTGAAGTGAAAATGCAGTGGAAATGTTTCGTTGGGCTATGGTGAAACCCATTGTCTTGCTAATTGCAGATAAAATCTTTGGACAAAGTATAAAAGACAACTCTGAAGATCTCTGAAAAGTAAACACACGTGGGCCAGTTATGGAGGGAGCATTGTGGAGATGCACACTGCATGAGGGTGAGTGTCCCATTTCTTTTCTCAGAAACCATGTTCTGACAAAGAGCAAACAGGAGGAGAGGCCGCTGAGAGTCAGAAGGAAACTGTGATTCCTGCTGCAGAGAGGATGAGCCTTGAGGACATTGTGCTGAGTGACACACTGCTACTGCTGCTGCTGCTGGGGCTAAGTCGCTTCAGTCGTGTTCGACTCTGTGCGACCCCATAGACAGCAGCCTACCAGGCTCCCCGGTCCCTGGGGTTCTCCAGGCAAGAACACTGGAGTGGGTTGCCATTTCCTTCTCCAGTGCATGAAAGTGAAAAGTGAGAGTGAAGTCGCTCAGTCGTCTCCGACTCTTTGCGACCCCACAGACAGCAGCCCACCAGGCTCCCCCGTCCCTTGGATTCTCCAGGCAAGAACACTGGAGTGGGCTGCCATTTCCTTCTCCAATGCATGAAAGTGAAAAGCGAAAGTGAAGTCGCTCAGTCGTGTCCGACTCTTTGCGACCCCATGGACTGCAGCCCAGCAGTGACATAAACCAGACACAAAAGGACAAATACTGAATGATCCCACCTCCTGAGGACCTAGAATAGTGAGTGTCACAGAGACAGGAAGCACTGACAGGGTGGGGGTGCCAGGAGCTGGGGAAGTGGATGGGAAGTGGTGTGTAACGGGGACAGAGCTTCAGTCATTCAAAGTGCAGAGCCCTTTAGCGGGGTGGTGTGTGTGCTTGCACAGCAGCGTGTCTGCACTTGATGCCTCTATACTATGCACTGAAACATGGCGACCATGTTGCATTTTTTGTTTTGTATATTTTATCCCAGTTTTTAAAAAGTAAATCCACTGACCCTGTGTTTATTTTACCTGACTTTAAAAAGAAACTTCTCCTGCTCACTCTCATGTGGCGTCTGTCTCACCCTGTATCGCAGTGTTCCTATCTCAGGATACAGCTGATGTGGACTTGCAAAAATCATTCTCCATCTTTGCATTTATTTGGATGCTTTCGATGATTTTAACATTTTGGGATCTATCATGTTTTATGTATTTTCTATTTTTCTCCTCTGTTTATTTTTCTCTCCCCTTTGTGCTGTTAATTTTTATTTTTTTGGCTGCACCATGTGCGTGTGGCATCTTAGCTCCCTGACCAGGAACCAAACCTCTGCCGCCTGCACTGAAAGCACAGTCTTAACCACGGGGTCGCCAGTTAAGATTCTGTGAGCAAATGACATTTTGGCAATATGTCTTTGGACATTTTTATTTGCTGTAGCCCAGGGTATTAACAATATACATATTTAATTTTTCCAATCAGTTTAGAATTAACACAGTAGCACTTCATGTAATTTCTCAGAACCTCAGTGCCCTATAGGTTTATCACAGCGCCATTGCTGTTACATTTATTACATATAATGAAACTCCTGCTAATCTGTATTACACATTTTGCTTTAACCTGTTCTGTGTATTTGAATGAAAATCTGAGAAGAGATAAAAGTAATCTTTCCTAGGCACCCAGGTGCTTACCATTTCTGCGCTCTCCTTTTATTTCTGAGGTACCGTGTTTCCCTTCAGCATGAAGTTCTTCAGCATTCCTCCAGGAGCTGATTGGTTGGCAAATCCTCTCAGTAGTACTTTGAGAATTCATTCATTTTACTGTTTTCCCTGAAATATATTGTTTCTGGGTATAAAACAGGGTTTTTTGTCTTCTTTTTTTCCCCTGTGGCTCTTAAAAATATCTTCCACTGTCTTTTGGTGTCTGTTATTGCTGAGAATCTATGGTCATTTGAATCATTGCTTCCCAATATGTATCTATGATTTTTGTCTTTAGTTTAATCATGATCTGCCCAGGGATGGTTTTCCTTTAATTTTTCCTGTTTGTAGATTGCTGAAATCCATGTTTGTAATCACATTTGGGTAGTTTTATGAGGTCATCTATCTGTTTTTTAAAATATAATGAGTTATTTGTTATGTTTACTCTTTACATTTTGGAAGTCTTCCAATTTCTTTCTTTCAGTTTTATTGAGATATAATCAACACACAGCACTGTAAAAATTTAAGGTGTACAACAAATGATTTCAGTTACATACAGCATGAAATGATGACCACAGTGAGTTTAGTGAACATCCATCATTTCATACAGTACAAAGGTAAAGAAATAGAAAACATGCTTCCCTTGTGATGGGAACTCTTCTTCCTCTCTTAGCAACTTTCCTATGTGACATGCAGCAGCATTAATTACATTACCGTGTTGTACATCTCGAGTACTTCCCTATCTTATAATTGAAATTTTATACCTTTTAAGTACCTTCATCCCATTCACACTTCCTCTCCTCCCACTCACCTCTGGTAACCACAGGTCTCCTGTCTCGTTCTATGAGTTTGTTTGTTCAGTTTTGAAGTCCAGTTGGCCTGCAGCACTGTGTTAGTTCCAGATGCACAACACAATGACTTGATATTTCCATACATTTCAAGATGACCACCACAATAGTCTAGTCACCATCTGTCAACATGCCTAGATATCACGTACCTATGGCTGTAATCTGCATGGTGCGTTTCATCCCCATGACTCCTGTGTTTTGTGACTGCAAGCTGGCGCCTCTTATTCCCCTCACTGAGCTCTCTCTCCCCCTCCTTCCCCTCTGGCAGCACCTGTTTGTTCCCCGTGTCTATGCCTCTGCTCCTGTTTCGTCAGGTTTGTTCACCTGTTCTGTTTCTTAGGTCCCACATATAACTCAAATCGTACAGTACTGATTTTCTCTGTCTGATTTATTTCACCCATAGCCTCTTGGTACAGCCATGCCTTGCAAGTGGCAAGACTTCATTCTTTTCTCATGGCTGAGTAAAACGCTATGGTGTATATACAAACCACATGGACACTTAGGTTACTTCCGTATCTTGGTTATTATAAAAGTAACGCTGCAATGAACATAAAGTGCATATGTCTTTTCAATTAGCATTTGTCTCTTCTTTGGGTGAATATCTCGGAGCAGAATTGCTGGGTCGTATGGCAGTTGTCTTTTTTAGTTTTTTGAGGAACCTCCATACCGTTTTCCACAGTGGCTGCAGCAGTCTACATTCCCACCATGAGGGTTCCCTTATCTGCACATCGCACCAACACTTGTTATTTTTTGTGCGTTTGACAATAGCCAGGTGTGAGGTGATATGGTTTTGATTCGCCTTTGCCTGACAGGGAGGATGTTGAGCATCTTTCATTGTGCCTGGTGGCCATCTGCATTGTCTTCTTTGGGAAAATGTCTATTCAGTTCCTCTGCCCATTTTCTAAATGGGTTGTTTATTTTTTGATGTTGAGTAGTATGAGTTCTCTGTATATTTTGGATATTAACCTCTTATCTGATATGGCACAGGCAAATGTTTTATCCTATTCAATAAATGATCTTTTTAGTTTTTTGCACAGGATATTTTTAGTTTGTAGTCCTATTTGTTTACTTTTGCTTTAGTTTCCCTTACCTGAGGAGAAATATAATTTTTTTTTTTTTTTTGCTAAGGACAATATCAAAGAGTATACTGCTTGTGTTTTCTTCTAGAAGTTTTGTGATTTCAGGTTTTATATTTAAGTCTATAATCCATTTTGAGTTTACTTTTGTATATGTTGTGAGAAAATGTTCCAATTTCATTCTTTTACATGTAGCTGTCCAGTTTCCCCAGCACCATTTATTGAAGAGACTGTCTTTTCCCCATTAAGTATTTTTGGCTCCTTGTCCTAGACTCATTGACTATAGGTGTATGGGTTTATTTCTGAGCTCTCTATGATCTGTATGTCTGGTTTTGTACCTGTACCAGGCAGTTTTGATTACTACAGCTTTGTAGTATAGTCTGAAGTCAGGGAGCACGATATCTCCAGCTTTCTTTTTTTCCCCAAGTTTGCTTTGGCTATGCAGGGTCTTTTGTGGTTCAGTATACATTAAAATCCTAAAGGCTTACTTGTTTTAATTCTTCAAAAAATATCATGGTATTTTGATAAGATTGGTATTAAATCTGTAGATTCTTTTGGGTGGTATGGACATTTTAACAATATTATTTCTTCCAATTCGTTAAGACAGAATATCTTTCCACTTCTTTGTATCATCTTCAGTTTCCTTCATCAGTGTTTTACAGTTGCCAAAGTATAGGTGTTTCACCTCCTTGGTTAAGTGTATTCCTAGGTATTTTTTTTCTTTTTGATATAATTTTAAACAGCATTGTTTTCTTGCTTTCTCTTCCTATAGTTCGTTATTGTGTATAGAAAAATAACAGATTTCTGTATGTTAATCTTGTATCCTGCAGCTTTACCAATTCTTTCATTAGTTCTAATAGTTTTCTGATGGAAACTCTAGTGTGTTCTCTAGATAGTATCATATCATCAGAAAATAGTGGCTTTTTCACTTCTTCCCTCTAATCCGAGTGCTTTTTATCTCTTGTCTGATTGCTGTGGCTAGGACTTCTAATACTATGTTAAATACAAGTGGCAGGTGTGGGCATCCTTATTTTGTTTCTAATTTTAGAGAAAAAGATTTCAGCTTTTCACCATTGAATATGCTGTTAACTGTGGGTTTGTCATAACCTTTATTTTATTGAGGTTTGTTCCCTCTATACCCAGTTTGATGGGAGAGTTTATTATGAATGGATGTTGAATTTTGTCTAATGATTTTTCTGCATTTATTGAGATGGTTGTGTGATTTTTTTTTCCTGTCCTTTTGTTAATGTGGTGTCCTACATTGATTGATTTCTGGAATATTGAACCATCCTTACATCCCTGGGGAAAAAATCCTACTTGATCATGGTGTGTGATTTTTTTTAATGTAATGTTAAATTTCATTTGCTAATATTTTCTTGAGGATTTTTACATCTATATTTATCAGCAACGTTGGTCTACAGTTTCCTTTTTTTTCTGTAATCCTTTTGTCTGCTTTTGGTAACAAGGTAATTATTGTGGCCTCGTAGAATGAATTTGGGAGTGCTCCCACCTCCCACATACTTTCGAATCATTTGAAAGAATAGGTAGTAGCTCCTCAGTAAAAGTTTGGTGGAGGTTCCCTGTGAAGCATCCTGGTCTCGGACATTGTTAGTTTTTTGATAACTATAATTACTATATAATAGCAATTGGTCAGAGAAGGCAATGGCACCCCAATCCAGTACTCTTGCCTGAAAAATCCCATGGGCAGAGGAGCCTGCTAGGCTGCAGTCCATGGGGTCACTAAGAGTTGGACACGACTGAATGACTTCACTTTCACTTTTCACTTTCCTGCATTGGAGAAGGAAATGGTAGCCCACTCCAGTGTTCTTGCCTGGAGAATCCCAGGGACGGGGGAGCCTGGTGGGCTGCCGTCTATGGGGTCGCACAGAGTCGGACACGACTAAAGCGACTTAGCAGCAGCAGCAGCAGCAATCGGTCTTTTCAGATTCTCTATTTGTCTTGATTCAGTGTTGGAAGATTATCCATTTCTAGAAATCTATTTCTTTTTGGTTGTCCAACTTATTGTCATATGACTATTTATAGAGTTCTCTTATGACTCTTTGTGTTTCTGTGATATTAGTTATGACTTTTCCTTTATCGTGTATTATTCCATTTATTTGGGTCCTCCCTCTTATTTTTTAAATGAAGGTGTCTAAAAGCTTACCAATCCCAAAGAACCGCAACGCCGAAGAATGCTCAAACTACCGCACAATTGCATTCATCTCCCATGCTAGTAAAGTAATGCTCAAAAATTTCCAAGCCAGGCTTCAACAGTACATGAACCGTGAACTTCTAGATGTTCAAGCTGGTTTTAGAAAAGGCAGAGGAACCAGAGATCAAATTGCCAACATCCGTTGGATCATTGAAACAGCAAGACAGTTCCAGAAAAACATCTGCTTCTGCTTTATTGGTTATGCCGAAGCATTTGACTGGGTAGATCACAACAAACTGTGGAAAATTCTTAACAAGATAGTAATACCAGACCACCTTACTTGCCTCCTGAGAAATCTGTATGCAAGTCAAGAAGCAACAGTTAGAACTGGACATGGAACAACAGATTGCTCCAAATTGGGAAGGAAAAAATCAAGGCTGTATATTGTCACCCTGCTTATTTAACTTATACACAGAGTATATCATGTGAAATGCTGGGCTGAATGAAGCACAAGCTGGAATCAAGGTTGCCAGGAGAAATACCAATAACCTCAGATATGCAGATGACACCACCCTTATGGCAGAAAGTGAAGAAGAACTAAAGAGCCTCTTGATGAAGGTGAAAGAGGAGAGTGAAAAAGCTGCCTTAAAAATCAACATTCAAAAAACAAAGATCAGGACATCTGGTCCTATCACTCCATGTCAAATACATGGAGAGATAATGGAAACAGTGACAGACTTTATTTTGGGGGGCTCCAAAATCACTGCAGATGGTGACTGTGGCCATGAAATTTAAAGATGCTTGCTCCTTGTAAGAAAAGCTATGACCAACCTAGACAGCATATTAAAAAGCAGAGACATCACTTTGCCAACAAAGGTCCATCTAGTCAAAGCTAGGGTTTTTCCAGGAGTCATGTAGGGATGTGAGAGTTTGACTATAAAGAAAGCTGAGCACCAAAGAATTGATGCTGAGGTGTTGGAGAAGACTCTTAAGAATCCCTTGGACAGCAAGGAGATCCAACCAGTCCATCCTAAAGGAAATCAGTCCTGAATATTCAGGACTGATACTGATACTGAAGGACTGATACTGAAGCTGACTCTCCAATATTTGGCGACCTGATATGAAGAACTGATTCATTAGAAAAGACTCTGATGCTGGGAAAGACTGAGGGCAGGAGGAGAAGGGGACAATAGAGGATGAGATGGTTGGATGGCATCACCGACTCAATGGACTTGAGTTTGAGCAAGCTCCAGGAGTTGATGATGAACAGGGAGGCTTGGCGTGCTGCAGTCCATGGGGTCACAAAGAGTAAGAACTAACTGAGCAACTGAACTGAACTGAAAAGCTTACCAATTTTGTTTATCTTTTAAAAAAGAGCTTTTGGTTTCATTGATCTTTTCTCCCCGCCCCCAACTTTTTTTTCTGTCTCTTTTCTGCCTGATCTTTATGACTTCTTTCTTGTGCTGTCCTTGGTCTCTGTTCTTCTTTAACGTTGTTTTTCAACACTTTGTTTGATTTATCTGATATATAGTAAACTGTATGAATTTGAAGCATGCCAATGGATTCTATGGATATGAGAGTTGGACTGTGAAGAAAGCTGAGCACTGAAGAATTGATGCTTTTGAACTGTGGTGTTGAAGGAGACTCTTGAGAGTCCCTTGGACTGCAAGGAGATCCAACCAGTCATCCTAAAGGAGACCAGTCCTGGTTGTTCACTGGAAGGAATGATGCTGAGGCTGAAACTCCAGTACTCTGGCCACCTCATGCGAAGAGTTGACTCATTGGAAAAGACCCTGATGCTGGGAGGGATTGGGGGCAGGAGGAGAAGAGGATGACAGAGGATGAGATGGCTGGATGGCATCACTGACTCCATGCACATGAATTTGGATGAACTCTGGGAATTGGTGATGGACAGGGAGGCAGAAAGTCAGACACGACTGAATGACTGAACTGAACTGAATGAATTCTTTTCAATGTGTATTAAACATATAAAACAACTGTCACAATCCCCCAAATTTTCTTCACGCCATTTGTAAATCTTACTCTGCTTTTCTTTTTCCCCTCATGCATTCCCAGACAGTCATTATATCCTTTCTATTTCTTTACAGTTTGTTACGGGGTAAGGGGTTCAGTTCTTAAGACTGGGATTTGAGTGAAACTCATGAATTATCTCAGAGAGATGCTGATAAATGACCTGCATGTATTTGTGAGCTGCCTGTGTCACAGTGAAGAGACTTAACAGACAAAGCCAAAGTCCACGTATTTCAGTCAACGCGGAGCACAGGCTGCGCGCTGTGATTAATAACTTTGAAGTCAGTACCTTAAATCCTCTTTTGAATGGCTCATTCATTGCAGAGTGGGCTTCCCAGGTGGCACCAGTGGTAAAGAATCTGCCTTCAGTGCAGGAGATCCATGTTTGATCCCTTGGTCAGGAAGATCCTCTGGCGAAGGAATGGGCACCACTCTAGTATTCTTGCCTGGAGAATCACGTGGACAGAGGGGCCTGGTGGGCTGCATGCAGTCCATGGGGTCGTAACAAGTTGGACATGATTCAGCAACTTTCACTTCCATTGCAGAATAATTACATATTTAATGCCATCTCACCCATATGTATTTTAAGACCTTGATTATTCGTTTTTCAGTACTGATTAGCACCAAAGGACTGATGCTGGCATAGCCATTTCCCACAAGCATCTGGACGCACATAAGCACAGAGTCGATATCCCACAACATTCTTGAGAACCAAGAGACAGTTATGTCCAAAAAGTACATGACCACGAAGAAACTCATGAGGAACAGCGTGGTCTGAGTGGCCCTTTCTTCCGGGGATGCTTTTGGAGAAAGCTTGGTGCTGTGAAGGTGCTGGGTCTGTCTCTTATGCCTGTATAAGAGAGTCACCGTGTATCCACTTGAGACGGCCATGAGCCCCAACAAGCAGACGTCTTGGATGGTCCTCAGTACAAACTGTACGTACCTACGGAAGTGAATCACGGGGCGAAGTGAGCAGGATTCAGTGACACGTAGAAGATGGGCTGAGGTCACATTGGGGGTGGCAACAGTGGACAGTAAGAAGTAACCATTGAAGAACATGTTGAAGACCCACAGGAAGAGAGTGCAGTACAGGTTGTGATGGGATGAGCGAAGCTTGAACTTTGCCAGACAGGAGTTTCTGGGGCTGAGGGTGATGGCTCGGAGGACACTCAGCAGGCAGGTGGCACAAATGGAGAGGCCCCTCATCGAACTGTACAGGTAGACAACCAGCTTACATCGGATGTCGTCCCAGGTTTTCTGAGACCCAAAGGTGTCTGTAGCCATAAACGCCACGGTTAGTAGCATGACTATGTGGATTAGGGCCAAGTGACCAACGGTCAGGTCAGTGGACTTGGGTCTGTGCTCAAGAAGGAAGTTGTGGGCATGGAACAGAAGCAGGATGGTGTTGGCCAAGATCCCAATGGCAGCTTCAGAGAAAAAGGCTTTCTTATGTCAATGAAACGGGAAAGTCTATTTTTATTCATCTTTGTGGAGGAAAATAAGCATGTAGTAAAAACCTGTGGAGAAACTCAAGGAAAACTCTTTATCACAAATATGACCAATATCAACAACCTCATCTGAGTAGGTGGGTTGGGCTCCCCTGGTGGTCCATTGGCTAAGACTCTGAGCTCCCAATGCAGGGGGCCCGGGTCCTATCCCTGGTCAGGGAACCAGATCCCACATGCCACAACTAAGACCAGGTGCAGCCACATAAATGAATGAATATTGAAAATGAACAGGTGGGTTGATCCCAGTTTATGCTGCTGCTGCTAAGTCGCTTCAGTCGTGTCCGACTCTGTGCGACCCCATAGACCGAAGCCCATGAGGCTCCCCCTTCCCTGGGATTCTCCAGGCAAGAACACTGGAGTGGGTTGCCATTTCCTTCTTCAATGCATGAAAGTGCAAAGTGAAAGTGAAGACACTCAGTCGTGTCCGACTCTTCGCAACCCCATGGACTGCAGCCCACCAGGCTCCTCCATCCATGGGAGTTTCCAGGCTCTACCAGGCTCCTCTGTTAATGGGATTTTCCAGGCAAGGGTACTGGAGTGGGTTGCCATTGCCTTCTAGAATTACACTATTACAATCATTGATCATATATCAAACTATACATTTGATCAACTGCTTCAAGTCTAGTCATCATTTCTGTTGAAGACTCAGTGATATACTTGGTAATACAAGAAATAATAATCTTGTGAAACAAGCAAAATACAAATGGTATAGTTAATAACATTAGTGGAATTAGAAGTAAATATTTTAGCCATGAGCCTCCCACAGCAGTTTTTTTTTTTTTTAAAAGATTGTCAAGACTAGGGAATGGGTCACCTAGAGCAGAAATCTGATTTTTCATGTGATTCAAATGTGTTACATTAAAGGATTTATCAGGTACAAAAATACAGCATTCAGTTTGGATTATAGCACAGACACCTCCCTGAGATGCTGTAAGGTGTCGAGGGTCTCGCAGTTGTTAGCACCGCCTTTCCCATCATAGAGATCTCAGAATTCAGTAGGCTAATAGAATAGGCTAATAGCCAGTTACTATCACTTAAAGCTTATGACAGTTGCCAAGGCTTAGATATGGTCAGTTACATCCTCCAGCCCCATTGAAGGCGCACACACAGACACACGCACACAAGCTGCTAAATGGTCATACCAGTAGAATACAGATCTTTGACCCACTGGGATCATACCAATGGTAGCTTGGTTGGGGTTACCTGTAATTCATTAACAAGTATGACCTTAAATTCATGGGAATCCCAGGCTACACCTTCGTATCATCCCTGTAGATGTCAAGGCCATAAGTTAGTGCCACAGCTAAGACCAGGTGCAGCTACATAAGTGAATGGATATTAAAAGTGAACAGGTGGGTTGACCCCAGTTTATGCCTTACCACTCTTCAGTGGATAAGGCTGCTTTACCTGTCCCTTGCCCAGGCACTGTCCCCAATATTCCTCCAGTCTCACTGCTGCCCAGCCTTCACTGGCTTGTGTATCTCATTGCTGTACTTGCATAGTACCCGAGATTTCCTCTATAGTGAGAAATAGTTTGCCTTTCATCTGCAGAAATGTGATATAAGCCTACATACGTAAAAAGAGCTCTGTCGTTTTTGTTGAATTAGAATGAGGAGAAATGCCTACAGGTGGACCTCAAGTCCTCTTAAACAAAGGGTGTCGACTAGCTCGCCGGCACAGAGTTGTTTTATCTCGGTTCTGTCTTTCCTCTAGCTTATTGATTATCAGACCAAATATACAAAGACTAAATGTTGACAGGCACAGTCCCTGAAGAGGCAGCTTGAAATTAAGTGTGTTATTGGACATTGAGTGCAAGTGTGGCCGCGAGCAGCCACTTTACGTCTGAGCCTCAACTGTTTATCTCTTGTGTAGAACATGGTAAACCACATTACCTCTATGCTAAAGATATTATGCGAATAAACAGATTAAGCGTGCCAGATGGAGAAGAGTGTATGGTGTATAAAAGTCTCTGTAGAAATTTAGCTACTGTTTCTGTATTATCTAGTTCCTCATGCATGTGACTTGGGAGAGTGGGTGCAGTTCTCTTAATAATTCCTTAGCCCTGCTCCTGCCTCAGGGGAGAGGGGAAATCACTACCAAAACTGTGGGCCGTTTAAAAAATCTCTGCACATAGTGCCCTCGTGGAGTGTTGCTCTTTTCTTGGAATCCTCCAAGGTAACCTCAAGTCCTACATATATTTCATTATCTAACCTGAAAACACTACTTTATGACTCTTTGAGTTGTCAGTCATTAGCAGGAACAGATTTCTTTTCTCTCCGCCCTTTGATATGTGGTACCAGGGTGGTAAATATAACCGCAGTTTAAATAGATTCTGGATTGTCTTCTCTGCAGGTTTTAATTAGAAGACTGGTGTTCGACCCACCCTGAAGGAGGTTTCTTTCATAGGGCTTCAGCACAGGAGTTCCAGCCTGCAGGTGTCCTTCAAGCAAGCACTGCTATCTCGCTAGTCAGGAGGACCAAGCATACACCTCATACTCAAGAGTTTGGTGATAGCCTACGGGGATATTTTATCTGTGCGATGCACGTATTTCCTTTAAGTCAAGCCTTATAAATATGAGGTACATAGCATCATAAAATGGCTTTAGACATTTTCACAGATCTGTTATCTGTAAAGCAAGAGTACAGGGCTATAATGTTTCACAGGTAATGGCAAGAAGTTCTGTTATGTTTAGTTGCTCTGAACACGCTGGGCTGTGTTTAGCTGCTCAGTCATGCCCAACTCTTTGCGACCCTGTGGACTGTAGTCCACTAGACTCCACTGTCCGTGGGATTCTCCAGGCAAGAATACTGGAGTGGGTTGTCATTCCCTTCTCCAGGGGATCTTCCTGACGCAGGGATCGAACCCAGGTATCCCATGTTGCAGGCAGATTCTTTACCAGCTGAGGCACCAGGGAAGCCCATGAATACTGGAGTGGGTAGCCTATCCCTTCCCCTGAGGATCTTCCTGACTCAGGAATTGAGCTGGAGTCTCCTGCATGGCGGCAAATTCTTTACCAGCAGAGCTACCAGGGAAGCCCCAGATTATCTCTGGGTTACTTACAATACTTAATAACAATGTAAATGCTGTGAGTCTAGTTGCCAGCATATGGCAAATTCAAGTGTTGTTGTTTGGAATTTTCTGGAATTACAAAAAATATTTTCCACCCTGGTTGGTTGAATCTGTGGATATGAAACCCACACACACAGAGAACTGACTGCATTGTGAAGATATGGAGCCATTTCTATGCTAACATAGTGTTTTTATTAGAAAACATCCTGGAGGATTTGAATACTTGATAGACATTAAAAGAAGAGAAGAAAGGACGTATGCACTTTTTCATCTGCTACAGGCTCATACAGTGCACACTTATTGGTGTGGAGACGATGTGTAAATAACGTGTTTAATGTCAGCACTTAGGAATTAAGAGCATGTATATTGGTTTATCATTATCTTACAGGCCAGCTTCATCTTTGTTGGTACATTTGTCATCCATAAATCAAGTTAAAATGGTCCAAATGCGTTTATAAGATGGAGTTGATCACGTACCACTCTAGTGGGTTTGGGGCTGCAGGTATATTGGGTATATTCTCTACCTTGGAGCACAACTGTCGCTGGAAAACTGTGAAGAGAACTGTAGAGAAGCATCTGGCACTCTCAGGAAAGACCAAGCATCAGCTAGATGTCAGTGTGGTGTGCCGAGCACGTGTGATGTGTGTAAACCCCAGAAGAACAAGGAAGAAAAACCTGGGGAGTATGTGAGTGGATGGATGGCAGCTATTTCCCAGAAAACATGGGTGAGAACCATCTATTGATTTTCCTAAGTGAAAGGACTGTGAAGTCCAATCTCAGGTGCTCACTTGAACCAAAGTATTTATAATGTAAATATTTTTTATCTATAATGAGAAGAGTAATTATTTTTTCCAATTAAAGGAACATTAAAACCCCAGAGGCTCTACATGTCACAAATATTAACTTGTCAAACCTCAAGAATACAAAAGAGTCCTGTGTAAGAGCTGGTTTCCTAATCAACCAATGGCAAAATAAGAGCAGAAAGACTTTCTCGCTAAACTGCTTTCACTTTCATTTATCATCACAGTCTTGGTATTTTAGTAAGAAGAAGGGAGATTGGTTCACATTTATCTGTTTATTATTATAAATGCTTGATAAGGTACAGTTTGAAAAGTAAAATGTAGTTCCCACCACAGGAAAAAAAATTTCTGTAAATATTTACAGTGATGCATGTTAACTAGATTTATTGTGGTGATCATTTTACAACATAGACAAATATCGAATCGTTATGTTGTACATCTAAAATTACTAATATAATGTGTGTCAATTAGGCCTCAATTGAAAAATCACAAAGAAAGAAAAAGAAACTGTAAAACCCAAGCATAGAGATAAGGGTTATAATTTTCTTCCTAATGAAATTTGTTCTGGCATATCCATACCAATGGAAATCTTTTAATGAACATGAAATAATACATGGATTAAAGATAAACAAATGGACTCAGTCTTTCTCCTCACAGATTTCTGGGAGATAATATCCTTAGACAAGCATAGGAAATCTCTATCATCATCACCACTTTATTTTCTTAATTTTTAATATAATTGCAGCCTCATTTTCACTGTTCTGTGATTTGAGGTTTTGTAGCTGCTAAAATGTAGGTTTAAGTGCTGACACCATTAAGATCTGTAGTATTAAAACCAAGACAAAAAAGGTTTTCATGAAAAAATACTGTAAATATTTTATAGTTACGCAAGGTTAAAGTCTCTTTATGAAACAGTTTTTTGAACA
Source organism: Aepyceros melampus (assembly GCA_006408695.1). Lineage (NCBI taxonomy): Eukaryota > Metazoa > Chordata > Mammalia > Artiodactyla > Bovidae > Aepyceros > Aepyceros melampus. The sequence goes on along the minus strand of SJXQ01011184.1, from coordinate 21,596 downwards.
AAGAACCTGATTTCCTCATAAGGAATCTAAATTTTTAAAATTATACCAACTACAGAAGACACGATAAATATAATAGTTTTAGTTGCTTTGTGGAGGGAATTAAATTGAGTACATTTAATTAAAAGCCAGAGCTAAAATTTACCCTTTCATGACACATATACATATGAATTAGTAAAATTTCAGTCTAAAATGAGTAGATAATATAATCATATGTAACTTGAGAACTGATACAGTTAATAAACGAATCATTGATTCAGAGAAATTGAATGGGTACCTAAAATTAATTGACTACTCATTTGAGAATCAAATAATTTTTATGAGTCATGAAATTAAATGATAAGCATATTTAGAATGTTCATATTGTGTTGTAGACAAAGCAGTCCTCTGAGCTGTGGTAGCTGGCTCAGCTGGATGCCTAATCTGAGGCTGCCAGAAACCTCCCTGTAGACCTGATTTCCTCCTTCCACGCCCTGTCTAGATCTTACGCATGCCCCGATCCTAAGTGTGTGGAATAAAGAGGCACTTACCCAGATGGACGTGTAGGGCGATCTGTGTATGTGAGAAGGGCCCGCACGGTTTTAAGGCAAGGATGTCATTAGCTCATCTCTCTGCAGGCCTGTAATTTCAGTGTCTGTAGAAACGTGACAGGATCTGTCTGGGGACAACAGAACCATCCTGTCCCCAGTGGAATGTTTTACTTATCCCCTGACTTTATTTTCTCTTGGAAAATAACAAGCTGGGAAGATCTGAGCTCAAAACTTTCCCACCCATTCCCTTGCCACAGCTGTGTGGAGGGATGAAAGGTCCCAGTAGCAAGTGCTCTCATTTTCGCCCTGAGATCACATTAGTGTTATCTCACTCCAGACTCTGTCGTGTCGCCCTCGGGGGTGAGAGATTTCTGGAGCCTCACATGCATTTACAGCGGCTCTGTGTGTGCTGCACAGCGCGTGATGGGCACCGTCTTCCCGGGGCTGATTCTCAGGAGAGCACATGGTTTCTGGGTGTTATGTCCTTCTATTCCATGATTCTTAGTCTCTCAGTTTCTGACTGAGTCAGTTGCTAAGTTGTGTCCAATTCTTGTGACCCCATGGACTGTGGTCCACCAGGGTCCTCTGTCCATGGAATTCTCCAGGCAAGAATATAGACTGGGTAGCTGTTTCCTTCTCCAGGGAATCTTCCCAACCCAAGCATCAGACTTGGGTCTCCTGCATTGCAGGCAATTCTTTACCAGCTGAGCCACCATATTAAAGCATCCCTGTGGTCATGTATGAATGTGAGAGTTGGACTGTGAAGAAGGCTGAGCGCTGAAGAATTGATGCTTTTGACCTGTGGTGTTGGAGAAGACTCTTGAGAGTCCCTTGGACTGCAAGGAGATCCAACCAGTCCATTCTGAAGGAGATCAACCCTGGGATTTCTTTGGAAGGAATGATGCTAAAACTGAAGCTCCAGTACTTTGGCCACCTCATGCGAAGAGTTGACTCATTGGAAAAGACCCTGATGCTGGGAGGGATTGGGGGCAGGAGGAGAAGGGGACGACCGAGGATGAGATGGCTGGATGGCATCACGGACTCGATGGACGTGAGTCTGAGTGAACTCCGGGAGTTGGTGATGGACAGGGGGGCCTGGCGTGCTGCGATTCATGGGGTTGCAAAGAGTCGGACACGACTGAGCGACTGAACTGAAACTGAAACTGAAGACAGCAGAAACCCTTTGGAGCCAATTTCTTTTCATTTTCCATAATTTTCTAAAGTAGCCCCCAAATGTGATATAAAGACCCATCCCCTATATGTTAATGGCCCTTTCTGAGATGGAATACACATTCTGAAAAGATCTGGGAACCTTTTGCGTTCTGTGACGGAGGCACTGAGAAGTCCAGCTCCCGACTCTTCTGGGGCGACAGGCGAGAACTATATTGCTGTGGCCCAGTGTGGAGCTGTCGGTAGATTCCGGCAGCAGAAGTACCTCAGAATTCAGGGACATAGCTTGTGAAAGTAAAAATCCCGCACAGTTGGATCTTGAGTGATTCTTAGCTTTTCATTTTCAATTCATTAGGAAGGGAACCAGAAAAAAAGACCAGTTTCTGCCCATTCAAAGCAATTAAAAAAGAAAATTAAAATGCTCAGGGAAAACATTACTATGTACCTACAGACAGTAGAGCCTTCCTGCAGAGCGGGAGACCCGGGTTCTGTCCCTGCGGCAGGAAGACCCCCTGGAGAAGGCAGTGGCACCCCCTCCAGGACTCTTGCCTGGAAAATCCCATGGACGGAGGAGCCTGGCAGGATAGAGTCCATCGGGTTGCAAAGAGTTGGACACGACTGAGCGACTTCACTTGCACTTTACCTAGACTAAATACATACCACGGATATTTGATGAACTGAGTCTTCATCAAAAAGGACCGTAAACCATCACATGGCTTTCAGTGCTTGGGCTACCCCAGACCATGATGTGTGAGGTCCACCATGTAGGTCTGTGCCCCCAAGACACTTTCTCATCATGGATATCTGTGACTTTCTGTCCCTGTTGCAGAAAGCTGGGACCCTTGAGGTGTGCAGAAAATGGGCAACAAGAAAATATTTGTCTCAAAACTAGCAAGGGATAGAGGGGGCAAAGTAGAATTTCCTTTTGGAACTTGGAACCACAATCCAGCCCTCTCATGGGTTAGTTAGCAAGTCAAATTTCTATTAACAGTACATTCCATAAAACATTTAAGGCTAAAGTGTATTTTAAATATATCTGTAAGATACAGAAGCAGAATCATCATCAAAAGAGCAAAGGGAGCCCAGAAGCCAGAGTCATGTGTTCCAGATAAGATTTCTTATTCATATTCTTTTTATCATCATTCAGAGGAGTGACGAGTTTCTGTTGTCCCCATCATAGTACCATTTCACACCAGTCAGAATGGCTGCGATCCAAAAGTCAACAAGCAATAAATGCTGGAGATGTGTATAAGAGACAGTATCTGAGGTTATTGATATTTCTCCCGGCAATCTTGATTCCAGCTTGTGCTTCTTCCAGCCAGTAAGGAAGTAATTAAAATCATGAGAAGCCTACTTTTTGCTAATTTTCCAAAGTTTGAGCAAAAAAAAAATCTTGTCTCACTTTTTGACATTGACCAAGACAATTCCAAAGATCTGACCTAGAAATGAAAAGAATCATTCTCGGTTTTTTATTAATCTTGCATTCCAGTGTAGATGTTATTTCAAGAGTTTATTATACACGATGTAAAATGTAAAACCTGCAGAATAATTCAATGACCACTTACTAACAGCTTTGATGCTTACGCTCTTTCTGTCATGTGCACCTCGTCCCCGGCACACCAGCCCATCATTCATCACCACTTACGGTTCATTTAGAGGCTTCAGATTATTGTTCACATACACAAACCGTATCCATACAATTTTGACAAGCGGAAGCACTTGTGAAACCTCCAAGCCAATCACAAGATGCAGTATTTCCACTTTCCCAGAAGACTTGCTCAGGTGCCTGCACAATCAGCGCCGCCACATCCTACAGGCAACACGACAGCAGTTTCATTTTCCCCTTCGGTCAACTCTGACTTCACTGGGACAGACGACATCAGGCAGTGTTTCCTCGGGGAGTCTGGCTTCTTCTGTTTGTCATAACAATGCCTGTGGAAGCAGTTCTGTCACTGGGATCGTTGAGCAGTATCCCGCTGAAGTAAAACAATTCACTTCTTCAAGGACACTTGCCTGGAAAATCCCATGGACGGAGGAGCCTGGTGGGCTACACAGTCCATGGGGCCACTAGGAGTCGGACACGACTGAGCGACTTCACTTTCACTTTTCACTTTCATGCATTTGGAGAAGGAAATGGCAGCCCACTCCAGTGTTCTTGCCTGGAGAATCCCAGGGATGGGAGAGCCTGGTGGGCTGCCGTCTCTGGGGTTGCACAGAGTAGGACACGACTGAAGCGACTCAGCAGCAGCAGCAAGGACACTTGGATTGTTTCCAGCTGTTGTCTGCTGTGAATGTACAAGTCTTTTTTTTGTGTGTGTGTGGATGTGTTTGCATTTTTTCTGGGATAAATGCATAGTAATATGTGGAATTGCTGAGCAAAACGGTAGGTTTATGTTTGACTCGATAAGAAACTGCCGCAACCTTCCAGAGTCATCGTATCATTTTACATTCCCGCCAGCGATGTCTGAGACTTCTAGCTGATTACCATCCTTGCCACATTTTTGGTTTGGTCTATAATTTCATATATTCTACTGAATGTGTAAAAGAGTATTATTATCTTACTTTGTTTCTGATCTTAGAGGGAAGACATCTTACCTTTAAGTATGATGTTAATCGTACACGTTTGTAGTTGCTCTTTATCAGGAAAAGGAAGACCCCCTCTCATGTTAGTTTGTTGAGTTCTTTTTTTTTTTTTTTATCAAGAGTGGGTGTTGGATTTTGTCAAACGTTTTTTCTGCATCTATTGATATAATTATTATATATGATGTTTTCTTTTTCTCAGTTGATATAATGGATTATGATCACTGATTTTCAAATGTTGACCCACCCTGGGTGGGAATGAATCCACTTAGTCCTGCTGTTTATATCTTTTTATGTGTTGGTGGATTTGACTTGCTAATATTTTGTTAAGGATTTTGGCATCTATACCCCCTCTCTATACTTTGTCCTATATTTTAGTTCTACAAATGTTATCAATCCCACAGTGTATTATTCCTTTTGCTTTAAACAGTCATTAGATTTTTTAAAAATTAAGAAAAAAAAGGGTAGTTTTTTGTATTTTTTACATATTTGTCATTTTTTTTCTTTATTTCTTCCTGTGGATCCACGTTTCAATCATTTATTTCTTGATTACATCCAGAAGAACCTTCTGTTATATGTGTTTATATATCATTTATTTGTTTATGCTAGTGATTAGCTCTCTCAACTTTTATATTTCTAAAAAATGTTCTCATCTTCAGATATGATTTTCACTAGATATAGAAATCTGTAGGAAAACATGCCAACTTTTCAGATAATGTTTCATTGTCTTCTGATTGCACGGTTTTTGATAGGCTCATGTCTGGTTTTGTCATTTTTCATCTATTTTTAAATGTCTCTCATTTTGGCTACTTTTAAGATTTTTCCCTTTTTTCTTTGTTTTGGAGCAGTCTCATTGCACTGTGCTGAGGTCTTGTTTCCTTGTCCTAATATTCATTATTTGTCTATTAGTCTGCGTCACGCCTCAGTCATGGCGTTCGGGGTCTTTATCACGTGCTCGTGGGCTCTCTAGTTGTGGCCCTCAGAGTCAGCAGTGTTCCCACGTGGGCTTCAATTCTCCGCAGCACGTGGGATCCCGGCTCCCCAGCCAGGGATCAGACCTCTGTCCCCGCGTTGCAAGGCAGACTCTTAACCACTGGACCACCAGGGAAGTCCCTGAGGTCTTGTTTCCTTTCTGTTTGTTTCTCTTAGCATTTGTTCAGATTCTTGGTCTATGTCATATCTGGGAAAACTTGGACCATTATTTTCTCCCAGTATTTTAATAACACATATTATAGAATGCTTATTACCCTACTTATGCTTATTTCATTAAAAAAACTTTTCCCTCCCTAAATGAGTTTGGTTGTCTGTTAACTTGTTCTAAAGTTCCTTGAAGCTTTTCTCTGTGGTGTCCAATCCTCCCATTTGAGATTTTAGATTGCAGACATTATATATTTTATTTCTTACATTTCTATCAAGTTCCTTTTAGGTTTCCATGTCTCTACAGAAACAATCTTTTCATCTGTTATATCTGCTCTAACCTTTAAAACATTGACAGTAGTTGTGTTCAAGTGTGTGTGTGTGCGCACACACATGTGCATTTGTGTGTGCATGGGTGTGCACACGTGCACGCATGTGTGCGTGTGTGCGTGTGCTCAGTTGCTCAGTCGTATACAACTCTTTGCGACCCCATGGCTTGCTACAGTAGCCTGCCAGGCTCCTTTGTCCACAGAACTTTTCAGGCAAGAATACTGCAGTGGGTTGCCATTTCCGATTCCAGGGAATCTTCCCAACCCAAGGACTGAACCCACATCTCTCACATCTCCTGCATTGGCAGGTGAATTTTTTACCACTGCGTCACCTGGGAAGCCCCACTTGTTTTAAAGCACTGTCTCCTAATTCTAATACCTAGAACACGGGTGGATCTGCTTCCAGAGATTATATTTTCTTTTGATTATAAGTTCAGTTTAGTTCAGTTCAGTCACTCAGTCGTGTCTGACTCTTTGTGACCCCATGAATCGAGCACACCAGGCCTCCCTGTCCATCACCAACTCCCGGAGTTCACTCAGACTCACGTCCATTGAGTCCGTGATGCCATCCAGCCATCTCATCCTCGGTCGTCCCCTTCTCCTCCTGCCCCCAATCCCTCCCAGCATCAGAGTCTTTTCCAATGAGTCAACTCTTCGCATGAGGTGGCCAAAGTACTGGAGCTTCAGTTTTAGCATCATTCCTTCCAAAGAAATCCCAGGGCTGATCTCCTTCAGAATGGACTGGTTGGATCTCCTTGCAGTCCAAGGGACTCTGAAGAGTCTTCTCCAACACCACAGTTCAAAAGCATCAATTCTTCGGCGCTCAGCTTTCTTCACAATCCAACTCTCACATCCATACATGACCACTGGAAAAACCATAGCCTTGACTAGATGGACCTTTGTTGGCAAAGTAATGTCTTTGCTTTTCAATATGCTATCTAGGATCTAGGTTGATCATAACTTTTCTTCTAAGGAGTAAGTGAAGTCGCTCAGTCGTGTCCGACTCTTTGAGACCCCATAGACTGTAGCCTATCAGGCTCCTCCGTCCATGGGATTTTCCAGGCAGGAGTGCTGGAGTGGATTGCCATTTCCTTCTCCAGGGGATCTTCCCAATCCAGGAATCGAACCCGGGTCTCCCACATTGCAGGCAGACGCTCTACCGTCTGAGCCACCAGGGAAGCTCCAAGGAGTAAGGGTCTTTTAATTTCATGGCTGCAGTCACCATCTGCAATGATTTTGGAGCCCCCCAAAAAATAAAGTCTGACACTTTCCACTGTTTCCCCATCTATTTCCCATGAAGTGATGGGACCGGATGCTATGATCTTCATTTTCTGAATGTTGAGCTTTAAGTCAACTTTTTTACTCTCCACTTTCACTTTCAACAAGAGGCTTTTTAG